>CM041780.1:139553788-139660221 GCA_023374045.1 Limonium bicolor | reverse complement strand
ACGATTGGAAATGGAGAAAAAACTGGCTCTTCAGTCGTGTGTCTCTTGCTGGATTGTTCCTGCAGAGGAAATATGTCTTCAAAAAAGGTGAGATCATGACTAGTAATAACTTTGTTATCCTTAATAAGTAAGATTCGGTGACCTTTTTTACAGAGGCCCGACCCAAGATAAACGCCTCTATGCCCACGATCATCAAATTTTGTTTTCTTGATGGTCGGCCCGGTATGATAAACCAAAGACCCAAAAGTTTTAATATTGTTTAAATTGGGGGGGGGGGACCATACAAACACTTATAAGGAGATAACCCATTCAATGTGGAAGATGGCAACCTATTAATGAGGAATGTAGCCATAAGAATACTTTCACCCCAATATGTAATATCGAGATCGGATTGGAAGAATAAAGCACGAGCTGTTTCAAGCAAATATTGGTGCTTTCGTTCGACAACTCCGTTTTGCCAAGGAGTGTATACACATGTGGTTTGATGAATGATTCCCTTTTTGTTAAAAAAATCTTGAAGAACCGTGGATGTTCCTAACTCATAAGCGTTGTCTGAACGCACTATTTTAACAAATTTGTTGAATTGTCATTTAACCATGTAAATGAAACTTTGTAAGTGTTGGGAAGCATCGGATTTAGATCTCATAAGAATCACCCAAGTACACCTACTAGCATCATCTACAATAGTTAAAAAATATCGACAACCATCATGATTAATAGTGGGACTAGGACCCCATGTATCAATGTGAATAAGCTCAAAACAATGCTTGGATCTATTTTTAGAATGAGAGAAAGGCAAACGATGTCCCTTAGCACTAAAACAAACATCACAAATAAAGTTATCGGGTATGTCACATTTATGAATAAGGCCCATCCTAATCATTTTATCTAGAGGTGGGTGTACCATTTTTCTTTGCCACTTTAATAGATCAGTACTACAAGAATTAACAAAAATGGGACAAGAATCATCATTATTACATGTGCCAAAAACATTACGCAAAAGACTATTGTCAAGGAAATATAGACCGTCTTCTTGATATCCAATATGTTGCCTATTCCTCCAAGTATGGTCCTGCAAATAACATGAGTTAGAATCAAAAGAAACCACACATTTATTCTGCTGAGTTAATCTGCAGACAGAGGCAAGGGAAAGTTTGAAACTCGGGACATGAAGAACATCTTTCAGACAGAAATTATCAGTTAACCGTACAAATCCCATTGTGTCAATAGCTTCAAGCTGCCCATTGGGCATAGTAACATGACGAACACTAGAGATTTGCCTTTTATCACTAAAAAGGGATTTATCACCAGTAAGATGTTCGCTAGCACCAGAATCAACAAGCCATCTATGATTTAAAGACTTGGAATAGAAACTGTTACAAGCAGGATAGATATTACCTGCAAAATTAGAGTTGTCTCTGGTGACTGGAACACTACTACTCGAGGCACCTTTCTTAGTGTTCTTTCCTGTCTGTTCAAGGAGATTGCAAAGCATTTTTAGTTTATCAACATTTAAACCAGATAAGCCCTTGATACCTTCTACCTCTCTGTTGGCAAAGTTGGCAGCAGCACCACTTCTTGAACCTTTCCACCAGTCTGGGAATCCGCAAAGCTTAAAGCAACCAGTCTTCAAATGACCGGTTTTACCGCAATGAGTGCAGAGCAAGGAACCTTTCTTGTTGACTCCTTCCTTTTCTCTCTTTGACTTGTTAAATTTTCCTCCTCTTCTGCCAGCGTTGTTAGCAAAAGAGATATCCAGAGTTTCTTTTGTGCCCTTTCCTCTGATCTGTTGCCTTTCTTCTTGGAGGATCACAGCATAGGCAGTATCAAGGCTTGGGAGAGGTTTTTTCATGAGTAGGTTTCCCCTAACATTTATAAACTCCTCTCGCAAACCCAAAAGAAACTGAAATAACTTTTGATTCTCATATTGCTTAGCTATTTTTTCACTGTAACCACATATGCAAGAGGATATATTGGTCATGGCAGAGATATCATCCCAGAGGCTTGTAAGCCTAGTGAAGTATTCAGTGACAGAGAAATCTCCTTGTTCTATTCAAGAAAGATCACGATTAAGTTCGAAGAGTTTCGTACCGTCAACTTGGTTGAATCTTTGAACGAGGCGTCTCCACATTTCGTACGAGGTCGAGCAAGATACCAAGCTATCGCCAATGGTGGTTTCTACGGAAGCAAGGACCCACGATCTGACTAACCCGTCACACCTGTCCCAAGCACGTCGGCCTTTTGGGACTTTGGATCTCTTCAAGGTGCCATCAATTAGCTTGATTTTATTCTTGGCTAACAGACATATTTCCACCTTATTCTTCCAATTTTGAAAACCTTTCTTGCCGTCGAACTTCGTGGATGTAAGTTGTACGCCCGGCGTTTCCGAATTCACCACAGTTAACGGATCTGATGAATCGGCACGTCTTTTACTTTTCTTCTTGTTGGTGATTCCTTCCTCCTCTGATTCGGTGCTTTCTTCCTCATTTTCTGATGAATCGCCCTCTCCTTCGCTCGATTGAGTGGACATTGCAATGGCGATGGTCGAGCTTCAACGGTGATATTGAGTGGACATTGCAATGTCGATGAGCGAGCTTCAGTGGTGACCGTCACCGCTCTGATACCATGTGAATCAAGCAAGGAGAAGAACGAGATGCGAAGAAGGGGAAAACAGCGAGGGAGAACGACGAACCGGGAAATACGAGAGAGAGACGAAGGAGAGAACGAGAGAACAGAATGAATTATATTTCTTGATTGAGAAAAAGGAAACGGGCTAAAGAAATATATACAGAGATATTTACCCGTTGCTAAACGGTAATTAGGACTAATTAACCGTTGCTAAACGGCTAATAGAAAAGAAAGAGGGAGGGAATGGTACAATAAATCCTAACAATATCAAGAAAAGAAATTCATACCATAGTTAAGAGCGAGGGAGAGAGAAAGCACACCAACAAGAGAGTTGGAGATTGCTGAACGAATGCCCCTTCATGTACTCCACAGTTTGGCCATAGATCTCTTCAATACCGTACTTGAAACTAAACCCCTCCTTGACAAGCTTGTCTGAGGGTACGATCAGCTTTGGCTCTGATGGGAAATCACCGAATCACAATAGATTAGTTAAACAAATTGTAATCAATGTGCCTTCTTTTTGTGCATATGAAATTGGATTTAGCTTAAATAGTTTAGGTATGATTTTACAAAGAAGAAACTTACTTCGTAGGAACTTGGTATTGTGGGTATTGCTTTCCGAGGATATTGGCAAGCTCAGGAACACTGGTACTTACCCCGCAACAGATATATCGACCTGTGTTGATTCTTTGTTCGCTACAAAGATGTGAGCACGGTAGACATCCTCAATGCTGCCTATAATAAAGCACCACCCGTCCATCAAAAGACAAACATGAAAAAACTGTTTTATTCTGAAATTTTGTAACCCTAAATGACGAACAAGAGTTACATGCTCGCGCCTCAATTAGTTCTGTAATCGCAACCATTCTCTAATTTTGCAACCCAACTGGCAAACAAGAACATACCTGTGTCAGTGGTGAGTAGAGGCAGCGCGGTGTCGTCGTTCAGCAGAGGGCAGTGCAGCAGTGGTGGGTGTCGATGGCGTGAGTGTTGACAGTTGAGAGTGTAGACACCAAAAATTCTCACCCCATAAAGCAAATTCTAGAATAAGAAATAAAATAAGAGGGGTCGTCGCCTTTCGTTTCCACAACGTACTAACATGCGTGCCAAAATGAAGCCACTATTTCATAAAACAATTTTCAAACCAATTTTTTTCAAGCATTTTTTTTTTAAAAAACCGATCTTTTACAAATGAGTTTCCAACGACAGTCCAGTTTTAAAATCGTCTCTCTTTGTTTATTCACTTATTTTACTATCTTATTTTTTATTTTTTATATTCTATTTATTTATTTATTCATCTATCCACTTTTTCTTATATTTTATTTTATTCTATTGTTAACATTATTATTTTTATTTTCATTTCTATTTATACACACTCATTTTCATCTTTCAAACCCAATCCACACTTGGTTGAAATCTGGCCTAGCCCAATTCCTTAAACCTACTCTATTTTCAGCCCATGGCTTCAAAAAGCCCACCCAAACCCTACCATCCTATCCCTACCCCTCTTGTTATAAAAACATATAAGGAAACCCTACTGTAGGAGGATTAGAGGGCCGACACATAATGCCAGGAAATTCTTTCTCTCTTACGGTCTGTTCTTCACCTCTGTGTTTTCTCTTCTTCGTTGAGCACACAAACACCAACAGTCGACATTCCACCCTCCTTGGTCTATTGGTCGACCTCACTTCAGTTGGCTTTGGATGTTTTCTTGATGAAACCAGCACATAACTCTCCTCTGCAAATCGACCGCCCTCAACGATAGCAACCATTCCCCTAAAATCACCATCAATTCCAGTTCCTTCTCCTACTTTCAACATTCTCAAAATAAGCCAAATCATCTTCACGACTCAACAGCAAATTGACATCCGCTTCCCACTATCGCTCCCTTGTTTCTTCTGATGAATTTCGAGCATCATACCTACGGGAAGATGTCGCTGGTTCTTTCCCGTCTGAGTGTTGCGATGATTTGTGTTCCTTGTTTGTTGTCGTGCCTGTTTTGAGGGTTTTCCCTGGAGTTTCTATTTGAATCGCACCTCAGATTGATGCGTTGCGGTTCTCCTGTTCAGTCCTCTTCGTTCATAACGTTTGATGTAACGATTTTGAGTGGTGTATTCTTCCTTTTGTGATAGAAATCCTCGGTTCATCTCGGTGGGATCTCATCGTAGTCCCTATAGCGGTTTTCTTCCGGCCTTTCCCGCTACAGATAACTCGTCTCGGTCTCTCTTCTTGTTGGATTCAGTCATCGGTAAGCTTTGACATCAACTCGGTAATAGATTCCATCCCTGGCGTCTATTGTTGTCGATTGGCATGGTCTGTATTCATATATTTATCTTAATGGTATAATATTGCCTCTGCTGCGCATTTGTTTCTCTGAAGCATTTTGATGCATGGGACTTGATCCTTTCCCATCGCTTGGTTGTTATGTTGCTGATCGATCAAATCCAGCAGGATCTCACAATGTCTGTTATACATATTATTGGGTTTCGGCATTCATTTTGACCCCGGTAAACACTTCTTTTAGTTCCTGTTATCAATTCGAAGCAGTTGGAGATTTTGGTTTGTTCATGTCTCCATTTCTCTAGCATCACTGTCGTTAATATATCCTGGATTATTTGCTGTTGTGATTGGCCGAAAATCGAACATTCAGTTTCTGAACTTGAGAGAGTATCGAACATAGTGTGTTTAGACTGAGGTGAGACAATTCGTTTCCCATTGTATTTGTTATCGATTTGGGTATTGGAAAGTCGGTTACAGGAGGTCCGGGACTTAGGTTTTGGATTGGTGTCCGGACCATATATGAAAAACAGGTCGAGAGTTGTGAGACTAACTTGGTCCGGGACTGGGGTTGAGTACAAGGTCCCGGACCACCCTGTTAAATGTAGCCGAGAGTACAAGACTGTCTTGGTCTGGGACTTAGGGTGAGTACAAGGTCCCAGACCACCCTATCAAAACATACCATGAGTTTGTGTAAGTGTTGATCCGGGACTTAAGGTAAGGACCAAGTCCCGGACCACTCTAAAAATGTTGTTTAAGGTATAAAAATATGTGTAATGATGGGGATTGATAAGTAATGATGTTATAAAGATGTTAAGGACATGTTAGGTGTGTTATGAAGACGACCATGTGGGTGAGAAGGTGTAATAAAATTTGAAAGTAAAACAAGTGAAAAATGTCAAGTTGTTTAACTAGTTAACGAGGGTAAGTTAAGAGCATTAGACTTTAAACAAACATGTTACCCCGATGTTGATAAAAGTAAATGTAATGTTGCCAGTTGTTCGAGAGCTGTTCAAGGAACTTAAGACGACACGTTAGAGTGGACGTTGGTGACAGGTATGGTTTTCTTGCAACCTGTGTCCTACCGGATTACACCGGCTTGTATGCCAATGTGTTTTCAGTGTGTTTGCCACCTTGTAAGATAAAACATGTAATGAGATTATAGTAATTCATTTATGTGGTGCACCTAGTTCCCGATACCGTTTAACCTCGAAGGTGTTAAACCTTAGTTAACTGTGCCTAGGATCACATAAGATATCGGTATTCGGACTCAACGACCCGAACCATGGGGACGTGCTAACCACGGCTATGTGTGAATTAGTTGTGTGATGTTGTGTGTGATGTTTGATGTAGAGGTATGAACCTCCTTTGTATGTTTGATTCAATTGCAATACTACATAGTGTGTTGATGTGACAGGTTCCACAGCGGAGTCTTTATCTGTGAATATGTATATATTATGGGGGGAGTGAGGAATCCGGTAGTTCCGGTCGCGCGGTGTTTGGGAGTTGTTGTATACAGTTTCTTCAGCTTCCATTCTGTTGGTTGTTTTCCTTCATTGGTCTTCAATCACCCCTGAGCTTAACCAAGGCTCTTGACTCACGTCTTTTGGGGATTATGTATGATGAGTTCGGATCACCAAATCCGATCCTTCTTTATGTTAAGTCATCCGTTCGCCTAACAGGACGGTGATGAGTTGTATAAACGAGCTTAGCATGAGGTTGACAGCATCCTCTAGGCTCTCCCAGTGTACTAACTATGTTTGGGCCGGTTCCTAAGAGATCCGTACCCGTTAAGTATGTGTTATTTATATGTTGCAAAGTTATTGTGATGTGATGTTATATGTCGCTTAGAAGTGAAATATGAGGATCATGGATATGATTCCTAGTATGTAAAAGAGACGTTTGTGGAAACCCGATAGTGGGTAAGTGTCGTCTATTGAGGAAATAGCCGTTAGAGGAGAAATACTATAGGGTTGAAGAACTCAAAGAGTGATTGGTTAAGTATGGATGAGTTATTTTTGTTAAGCCCATTGGGGTGAAATGTATTGTGTCATGAGTTTATGTTTCACATGCTTGGTTTAAATGTAATCAACTGCATGCTAAGACGACAAATAGTTGTGCGTGGCCCGGTAGCATGTGGGCTGCGGGATTACCATACCAGCAAAGGTGCTGAGCCCCCTGGGGGGCCACCCTTTCTTTCCTTTTCTGTTTCAGGTACAAGGAGCTGGAGCCGTTCGAGAGTAGGACGGGGTAGCTGTTGTGGACGGGTAGTTGATGTAATTACTTGTAAACGGTAGGTGTAGTAAGACCGACATTGTTCTCGGCATTAGTTGTAAATACTCGGTACAGTTGGAAAGTTTTGTATAATGAATATTGGTAGTGATAAAGGGGTCGGTAATGTGTAGTTGCTCGGGGATCTAGTCCATCAGACCGATACAATTGTGTAAATGTTAGCCTTGTTAGCCACGTGGATGGTTAACGGCGTGTAACACCAATGAGTTGAGTAACGTGAGGAGGTATGTTTTCCGCTGCAGTTTGTTGTTAGTTGGGGTGTTACAAAAAGTGGTATCAGAGCGAAGTATCACTCTGATGACTGAATTACCGAGCTTAGGAAGTACCGAGTTAGGATTTCAGTACTTGTGGGTTAAGGGACGAGTGATAGCGTGAGAGATACACTAGTTAGAAGGACCAGTGAATATTGGAAATCTACCATATACATCCCACCCTCCACAATCCCTGGTTATAACTGGGAAAGAACGCCAGAGAGAGGGAAGTCCTCTCTTACTCGGGAATACCCGATCTGGCTGTATTTAAATGTCCTTATAAGTATGGAGAACCTGTCACACGGTAGATCCCGAAAGGTGTGAATCCCGAAGACGGTTCCCATTTTAACAATATCTGCCGCATGAGGTAGCAAAAAGTGAAGAATCTTGTGCATAAGAGAATAAAATTTCCAGCAACCTGGATCGACATACCGAGCAGTCGAGAACAACCAGCTTGCAAGGCAGCAAGCGTGCAACAGGCAAGAAGTGAGGAAATGAAACCCGAGACAAGTGCCTACGGGACTACAATGTTAACTAATACACCAACGGTATACCGACCGAATAAGGAACTACAACGTAGTATGAGGAGGATGTAATACTAAGTAAAAGGGGTCTCCCAGAATGGGAAACACCCTAGTTAATGGTCATCATGTGAAGACAGCGAGAAAAACCCAGAGGATTTATTGTTAAGGCTGTAAGATAAAGTAAGGGCCAACAAGGCCACTAATGTCAGAGTAAGTGGAAACAATACCGCAACCAATGTTTATTGGACCAGTAGCCAGTTAGCATGGCGCACTTGCCATGGCAAGTGCCGCTATAACAAGGCTGTACGGGAAACTTTAAACAACTACAGGTACTTAGTAAAGTACCGTGAAGTTAAGTGAGATCAACATAGTTGTGGAAGGGCTTAGCAGCCCGACCTCTGCAATTGGAAGTAAACCAGTCAGCAAGAAGCTAGACTTGGTTAAAGCAAGGAAAAGTTGTGAAGCCACGAGAATTGTTCTTTTAGACTTAAATTCATTTTCAAAACCTTTTTCAAACCAAATTTTCTTTCAAACCCATTTAATTTCCAACTTTCTTTGAAACCGAACCAGAAGACCTACACCGGCCTCAGTACCACATGGTAGGTAAGTTATACCCAGTGACTTTTAAATAACCGGACGGAAACCGGTAAACCCAAGGGTAACAACCCGAGTGACGGAATGCATATTATCACAGGATAATATAAGGGAGTTGACAACGGAATACTTCACCTAGGCGCGTGAGGGACACTACGAGTGTACCAACGGAATTGTGGGACGACCGCACTCTCATAGGAGCTTGTGGGCCTGGCAGACCTTTTTATAAGTTAACCGGGTAAGTAGCAATGTATCAACAGGATACCCCACATATGTATACGAGTGGAGTCTGAAACACGGGAAGTAGTCGACTCCATACTACGGTCCGAAGTAAAAGTCAGACAAGTATGAAATTACCAAGAATGGTAGAAGTAATGGAACCAGTAAGGTCAATAAAACTAAAAGAATCAGTGAATTCATTTTAAGGAAACGTTTAAAGGTGAACAAGTGCGAAGTGCACTAGTTGGTAAATAAGGACATGGAATATGTCTTAAGAATCCTGAGGGATGAATGTAATAGCTGGAGAGTACCCGGCCTAAATATGGTGAGACAGATGCCTACTATGGATACCTTAATGTACAACGATCGGGATGAGACTCCCGAGATGATCACTAGAGATATCAGTCTCACTAAAGAGAATATTTAACCCAGGCGAGAACGCAAGGAAATGCAGTTAATTAAAGGTACTCATAAGTGAAAGCCAGATGTAATGGCATAACTTAGTAACACCCAGGAGCTGTCCTTCAAGGGGTGTTTGGATCAACAGTGGTTGAACGGAATAACGTGACAGAAACGCGGGGGTTGAAACTACCACCCAGTTTAATCTTAAGGCGTCAGGAGGAAGTCTGACATCCTTGAAGGGACATCCCATGAAAGGAATAACGACCTTCTCATGGAGCCCAATACAACCTGTAAACCGTGTAATATTGTTCGGAGAAGTAAATGAATGCGAACAGCCTACAATGAGTAGAGCTCGAGGCAATAGGGCTTATAAGCCACAAGTAAAATGTCATAAGTGAATTTTGTCGACTACGAAAGTTTATGGTATATAAGTAATAAAAGCGGATAACGAACCACTACCTAAAGAGTGGGGACACCTCTTAGTATTGTGAAACCGCCAGAACGGTAGTAATGAGTAGGAATATGTCTAGAGAATATGTTAAGGGTTGACCATATCGTTATTACCCAGGAATGATGTGAGTAGGAAAAGTACGAAAAGGAGTGTTCGTACCAGTTGTGGAGACCGAAGGGTAATAAGTCTAATAGCAACCACCAGAGGTGTGTGATGCTAAATGTGTAATGAGCAACGCTCAAGGAGCATAAAGACCCGAAGAATAGAGTACCCAGTAATCAGCCAAATAAATGGCGAAACACAGTGTAATGGCGGAAGCTAATATAATAGCTGATGCAGTGTGAATTGATGTTATACAATGAGTAACCGCACGATGCGCAGTAAGCGACCGTTGCATGGGTATTGTTAAATAATAAAATGGCCAACAAGCACAGTTATGAGTTAGACACAGTGAACACGTAAGATAAGTGATGACATACAGACTGGGCAACAAGCCAGTACTTGATACTATGTGATAAGGAATACAGTGTGAATCCCTCGCAAACGCATAAGAGATTTACTGTCAAGAGTTTACGCCTCTGCACTCTGTATGACTGAGTGTTTTGGTATTGCTCTTGTGCAATAATGATCGAGAGGGATAGTTAGAAATTCGGGAAATGTCAATTGTGGTAGAAGTATAAAGAGAATTATAACAGGATAAAGACCGAAGCATAGGAAATGCAAGGTCGTATCAATAAAAGGATACTTGATTCACAATGAGTGACTATAGTTACGCAGAATGTTAAATATTGGTATGGAATAGACCACAGTTGTTGGAAATGACTGAAAGAATACTACATATTAGGTAGTAGCTCAAATTCAACCGATAGTGAGTCGGAAGAAATCAGGCAAATCATGGTGGAATACAATAAGTCATCATGGAGATGCATAGAAAGTTGAAACTCACCGAGTTCGCTCGTGGTAAGAAATACCACGCGTCGGTTGAGAAACCGTTATTACCTAGATAAGGGTGATAATAGGGAATGTACAATACAATAGGAATAATGTATGAACAACTAAGTTCTAAATTATCAGGAATCGCATAGCAGAAACTAGTGAGCAGCGATCCAAGGTGGATGTGCGTTGTGAATATGGTGAATGGCTAATTAGAACGCCTAGAAGTTTCACAGGCCGAATCGAAACTGGTTATGAATAAATAAACTCTAAAGAGAATTATTGGTTAGGGACTAAACCGCCAATATGGCTAAGATCCTCAAACCAGAACACATTGTATAATAAACCGCGTGGGGATTAAACACTTCACGATGGTAGAATGTTATAACACAGTGAGTAAGTGACTGATTACGTGGGCGTAATCCCTATTAAGGGGGGTAGAGCGCAAAACCACTCAGTGTCTATTACCGTACAAGTGTACGTGAACTATGGTTTGCGTAGCACAAAATAATTTGTTTTGATGAGTAGTATGTGCGTTACATAAACATACGCATACATTCATGGTTTAATTGTGGTAATTACGCACAGAAGATGCGAATACCATTGTGATGAATGTGTTTATATTGGTAACAGTTGTGTGTGAGGGTACAAGTGTGGGAGTAAAGAAACTCCCGGGGAACTAAAACCCCGACAGTATATGTTCATATGATACTAAATGTTAAACTGTGTGTTGTATTTTGATAAAATATATGTATATGTACAATATAGTGATCTATGAAAGGGTATGAAACCGACATAGAACCTAGTGAGAATAGGATTCCCTAGGTAACTGGATTAAAGCGAATGGAGATGACTGATAGACAGAGTTCTATCCTTGGAGATGTAGTGACTATGACTAGAAAAACTAAAAGATAGAAAATGGCAAATGAGTGTATTAGTTGATGTTTGAAAATGAAGTGGGAGGTGGAACTTGATGTGCATGCGATCAAGGGAAGCCGAACACAAATTGGGGTGGAAGGATAGTTCAACATTGATGCTGATCACATCAGGGTTGGATGATTCTTGAAGCTCCCTACAAGTGGTCACAAATAACCACGCTGGAAAAAAAGGGAATAAAGAGCATAAGTTGGACTTGGAGTTGTATGTGTTTTCGAAAGGGTTTTGAACCGGTATTTATAAAACGTCGATGGATACCTTACATAGCTAAGTTCTCTTACTTAACCTCATAAGGAAATTTTAAATTTAAGTGATTGTTTTGACCTCCCAAAGGAACGGGGACAATATGTGTCCATCGCGACCGGGTTCTGCGGGAGCACAGTGTATACAAAAGAAATTTTTGGTTGCTATACGTGCTAAGACATGTTGTGTGGAATGTGTAAAAAAAAATTGTCATTTGGACCTTGAGTCCTAACGTGGTTAAGTCCGAAGTGTTATGTTATCAAGACCTATGTGTCTAAAGGATTTTATGTTATCGAGACCTATGAGTCTAAATGTTGTGTTGCCCAGACGTGAGAGTCTAAGGGTTGTTATGTATGTGCAAATGTTGTTAAGGTACCCGGACCACTAAGTCCGAGGTTACTATGCAAGTATGTTATGTGATGTATGGATGTGGATATGTTACTCGGACCGCCAAGTCCGGGACTCAGATGTAAAGTATGTTTGGTTACGGAAGTGTTTTATTATACAAGTAGTTCCCGTATTCTAATCCAATGATATGTGGGAAGTGTGAACTTCGGGGACAAAGTTCTTTTAAGGGGGGTAGATTGAAATACCCCAAACCTTGATATGTTGTTTAAACATTAAGTTAAGAAATAATAAGGCTAAAAAGTGCCTTAGAAATATTAATGAACGATTTTAACCATATTAAACATAATTAATTACCTTAAAGTCGATAAGGGCAAAAATGTGCTCTAAGCTTGGGATAATCTTGGTTAAGACCTAATGAGCTTACCCAGACCGTATTTATATGTTAATAGACATATTAAATCAATTACCAAAGAAAACCAAGCTTGAAAACAAGTTTAAACACAAAATGTGCTTAAGGAGCCTTAAAGCACATTTTTGAAAAATTGTCTTGTAAATGGGTTTTGATGGCTAGATGTCCATCATACTCTTAATAACATGTGTACTACTTAGTATCACATTGGAATCCTAAATCAATGGGAAACCAAAAATTTCACAGTTATGTGCCTTGTTTTTATGAATAGTGACTTTTATAAGCTAGTTTGTAACATATGTATATTAAGTAATTAAATGAGTTAACAAAGACCAAAACACCCCTAAGTAATATATGGGGGCCGGTTTTTGTAAGGTGAGTCACCACCACCTGCAATCAAATAAGTGAAGGAAGACATAAATAAAATACTATACTACTTTATTAAGCACTAATATCTACTAAAGGCAATGACAATCACTCATTCAATCATTCCTCTCTTTCCCACTTACCTCCACCGATTTCTTCATCTCCTTCCTTGCTCTCCATCGGTTTTGCTACAGCAAAACACAACTCTCCATCTTTGAATGCTTGTAACTTCTAGCTCCATGATCCAAATTCAATTTCAAGACCACCATTCTTCTAGTTGGAGCAAGATCTACACTTCTATCTTTTCAAATCTTCAAAAGCCTCATTTCGGTGCCATGGAGATTCACCATTGAAGGAGCTTGAGCTCAGGTTTTCATGCCTTGTTATACTCCTTTGCTTCAAGGTAAGGAAAGTAAAGAAAAACTCCATTTCCTCTTGTTTATGTGTTGTCCGAAAATTCACCAAGTGTTGGTGTCTTCTCTTGTTCTTCCATAGCTCCATTCCAATCTTCAAGGGCTAGGAGGATTCCTATCTTGCCACTTGTTCAAGTTCTCTTTCAAATCCAAAGGTAATCATCAAGTTCTAGTGTATTAAAACACTTATGTTAACCTAGGGTTTGTAAATGAGTTTAAGCATGAAGCTTGAATCTCATTGGTTTATTTGTGTGTGTGGCTAGAACATTGACAAGTAGCCAAGCCCTTGCCGATTTCCAACCAAGGAAGAACAAGAGTATTCAAGTAAAAATCTTGAAAGAAAAGAGGTAAATGTGTTAACCTAATGTGGTTTAAATGCCTTAGGAAAATTGAGCTTGAGATTGCTTAATAATACCTAAAGAGCCAATGGGAAATGAGTTAGTAAAATGCTCTCAAAGAGTTTATTAAAGGCATATGTGATGTTGGGTGTATTTGCAGGTCAAAGGCAATTATTATGTGGAAATTCAGTGTTTAAGGTTTATGTTATTTAAGGGCCTAAGTGCCAAGCAATTTAAGTTTATGCACTATATTGTGATGTAGTGTAGCTTGAGGTTTAGTTGTGTGTAATGAAGGTGTCTTTGGTGAAGGTGTACGTCTCTGGAGATTAATGGGTGAAAAACCATGTGATTGTGTACAAGGGTGTGTATTGAGTGATTAAGTGTTCTTGGGTTGTATTAAGGTGAAAAACTGTAAGTTTTGGTGAGAGGTGATACAAAGGAAACTATGGCGAAATTTGGTTGATGAACAAGAAGTTTTAAGTGTTTAATAGATGAGGTTGTGATGGTAAGGAAACATTTTGGTGTAGTGGTCATTATAGGTGAAACACCACTTAGAAAACCAAATGAGAATTGTCACAAGTGTTAAGAGATTTGTAAGAAAAATGAATAACAAGTTGGGTAATGTTTTAAGGTGAATAAAGTGATATTTTGGTATTAGAATGTGCCTAAGTACATGTGTGAAGGTTGGGTAATCAATGGATGAAGGAATAGATGAAGCGAGACTTAGATTGTCAAATTTGGGATTCTGTTACAGGAGGTCCGGGACTTAGGTTTTGGATTGGTGTCCGGACCATATATGAAAAACAGGTCGAGAGTTGTGAGACTAACTTGGTCCGGGACTGGGGTGAGTACAAGGTCCCGGACCACCCTGTTAAATGTAGCCGAGAGTACAAGACTGTCTTGGTCCGGGACTTAGGGTGAGTACAAGGTCCCGGACCACCCTATCAAAACATACCGTGAGTTTGTGTAAGTGTTGATCCGGGACTTAAGGTAAGGACCAAGTCCCGGACCACTCAAAAATGTTGTTTAAGGTATAAAAATGATGTGTAATGATGGGGATTGATAAGTAATGATGTTATAAGATGTTAAGGACATGTTAGGTGTGTTATGAAGAACCAAGTGGGTGAAGTGTAATAAAATTGAAAGTAAAACAAGTGAAAAATGTCAAGTTGTTTAACTAGTTAACGAGGGTAAGTTAAGAGCATTAGACTTTAAACAAACATGTTACCCCAATGTTGATAAAAGTAAATGTAATGTTGCCAGTTGTTCGAGAGCTGTTCAAGGAACTTAAGACGACACGTTAGAGTGGACGTTGGTGACAGGTATAGTTTTCTTGCAACCTGTGTCCTACCGGATTACACCGGCTTGTATGCCAATGTGTTTTTCAGTGTGTTTGCCACCTTGTAAGATAAAACATGTAATGAGATTATAGCAATTCATTTATGTGGTGCACCTAGTTCCCGATACCGTTTAACCTCGAAGGTGTTAAACCTTAGTTAACTGTGCCTAGGATCACATAAGAGATCGGTATTCGGACTCAACGACCCGGACCATGGGGACGTGCTAACCACGGCTATGTGTGAATTAGTGTGTGTGTGTGTGTGTGTGATGTTTGATGTAGAGGTATGAACCTCCTTTGTATGTTTGATTCAATTGCAATACTACATAGTGTGTTGATGTGATAGGTTTCACAGCGGAGTCTTTATCTGTGAATATATATATATTATGGGGGGAGTGAGGAATCCGGTAGTTCCGGTCGCGCGGTGTTTGGGAGTTGTTGTATACAGTTTCTTCAGCTTCCATTCTGTTGGTTGTTTTCCTTCATTGGTCTTCAATCACCCCTGAGCTTAACCAAGGCTCTTGACTCACGTCTTTTGGGGATTATGTATGATGAGTTCGGATCACCAAATTCGATCCTTCTTTATGTTAAGTCATCCGTTCGCCTAACAGGACGGTGATGAGTTGTATAAACGAGCTTAGCATGAGGTTGACAGCATCCTCTAGGCTCTCCCAGTGTACTAACTATGTTTGGGCCGGTTCCTAAGAGATCCGTACCCGTTAAGTATGTGTTATTTATATGTTGCAAAGTTATTGTGATGTGATGTTATATGTCGCTTAGAAGTGAAATATGAGGATCATGGATATGATTCCTAGTATGTAAAAGAGACGTTTGTGGAAACCCGATAGTGGGTAAGTGTCGTCTATTGAGGAAATAGCTCCGTTAGAGGAGAAATACTATAGGGTTGAAGAACTCAAAGAGTGATTGGTTAAGTATGGATGAGTTATTTTTGTTAAGCCCATTGGGGTGAAATGTATTGTGTTGTGAGTTTATGTTTCACATGCTTGGTTTAAATGTAATCAACTGCATGCTAAGATGACAAATAGTTGTGCGTGGCCCGGTAGCATGTGGGCTGCGGGATTACCATACCAGCAAAGGTGCTGAGCCCCCTGGGGGGCCACCCTTTCTTTCCTTTTCTGTTTCAGGTACAAGGAGCTGGAGCCGTTCGAGAGTAGGACGGGGTAGCTGTTGTGGATGGGTAGTTGATGTAATTACTTGCAAACGGTAGGTGTAGTAATACCGACATTGTTCTCGGCATTAGTTGTAAATACTCGGTACAGTTGGAAAGTTTTGTATAATGAATATTGGTAGTGATAAAGGGGTCAGTAATGTGTAGTTGCTCGGGGATCTAGTCCATCAGACCGATACAATTGTGTAAATGTTAGCCTTGTTAGCCATGTGGATGGTTAACGGCGTGTAACACCAATGAGTTGAGTAACGTGAGGAGGTATGTTTTCCACTGCAGTTTGTTGTTAGTTGGGGTGTTACACCCCCTCCCCCCCCCTCAAACCTAAGGAAAAGGGGTTTTTGCTAGGTTTGACGGGTTGAGCATTCCCATAGATGTGAATTGTTGCTGATAATCCTTTCCTGTTAAAGTCTTGGTAAGCATGTCGACTTTCTGATGCTTGTTAGAAATGTGGATAACATCGATAAGACCCGCCTTAATTTGGTCACGAACGTAGTGAACGTTTATTTCGATATGCTTCGTTCACTCGTGAAGAACGGGATTGTGGGTGATGTAGACGGCCGATTTGTTATTACATTTCAACGGTATAGGAGTGATATCGTTGATATCGAGTTCATTCAAAAGACGGGAGAGCCAAGCCAATTCCGTCGTGACACGTCGGAGAGCCCGGTACTCAGCTTCGGTGGATGAGAGAGAAACAGAGGTTTGTTTTTTTTATTTCCAAGAGATTGGAGAACCTCCAAAAAGAATGTAGTACCCACTCACGGACCTGCGAGAAAGAGGACATGATGCCCAATCAGAATCGCAGTATGCTAATAGAGAATAATCGATAGTATTATTTAAGAAAATGCCGTAGTGTTATACCCAAAATTTCAACCCCCCGGAGGTGAGTCTCTTCTAATAGGCTAGTAGTGAGGGTTCCCAGATCGATCGGCACATTTCAGAGTGCTAGGGACAGCTTAGTCATCTCCAGGGCCATTTTCGTAATTTTTCAAGGCTCCTAAGCCCCCTACAGGCTTTCTCTCTCCTCCAAATAAGGGTCAAATCAATTCAAAATGCTTTGAAATTTTTACCCAAGATAGAGGATGACATTTTAAGCATAATGGCGTTGGAATTTTGATTTTTCGAATTTCCAATAATTTTCTAGCAATTTCTGATTGAATCTGACGAGAAATTCAATTTAAAAATGCTCCAGCATTTAAAAAATTCGTTTCCACCTCAGAAAATTCATAATATCCATTCTTGACATGTGGTTAAAATTTCATAGCAAAATTCCTTTGGGAAGTTACTCAGTTAAAATATCGAAAAATCTTACTTTTACTAGATTCTCTTTATCTTTAAGAAAGTCTATATAAGGGGATAGGTTTTTGGATAAAATCAGAACCTCACATGCTGAAGAACCCTAGAGAGTCAGAAAACACGGCCTCCTCTCTCTCTCTCACGTTTTCCAACACCCGGCCACCCAAATCATACTGAAAATCCCCCGAAATCACCCTCTAAACACGTTTTCCAATCCCCAAAGCACCAATAATCATCAAAACCTCACAAAAACACCTCTAAAACGCGAAGAACAGCAAGAACAACCAACAACCAGAAGCTTGGGTCGAAATCCTCTCGGGTCTGCCATCAACGGAGCACTCGACGAATCCCGGTGTGAAGAAACGTTGTGAATCCGAAGGTAAAACAGGTAGAAACTCCACTTCCCTGATTCACCACGGTATTATCTGTCTCGCCTCAAAATTTGGGCTCAAACTAACCTTCGTACGCTTCTGTATTGCTGTTTATTCAAGCTTCTGTCCAATAACTTGTTTACCAAGTTTCGTGCATAATTCGAATTCAAATTGAGAACTTCCGACCACTAACGTCTTGTACATCTTTCAGGCTACACACCCATAAAATTTGATCTCAAAACACCCTCGGGAACCTTCTGAAAACCCCTGTCCGTGGGTGGTCCGTGACCTCGGACCTATGGTCCGGGACCTCGGACGCGTTGTCCGAGACCACGGACGCCCACGGACGGCGGCGGGATTTTGAAAATTCAAAATTTAGGTTTTTCTAATGATGTCCGGGCCCACGGACAGCCTGTCCGTGGCCCCGGACTTTGCAAATTTTTGTTTTCCTTTAATTTCGACTTTTCTGTATATTTAGGTTAACTGGGGTCCGTGGTCTCGGACATTAGGTCCGTGGCTACGGACGGAAACAAAATTTGACCTAATTCTGCCTCCGAAACCCTAGTTTAGGTAGCTTTCAATTTCACTTTAATTTTCTGTCAAAAAATGCTAAAAAACACAAAAAAAACAGAAGCGCGCACTTAGGTTAAAAACGACCTCGTAATAAGCCGTAATTAAACTAAGTAGAGGAAAAACGACCTAGGAAGGGTAATGAAAGTAATTGAACCCTAATTAAGTCGAATATCAAGCCCCCGAACCCGAACTCTCCTAATTTAATCTAGGTCAAAATTAGGTGGCGACTCATAATAGGTTCCAGTGAGCTAGCTTAGGTTTTAATAATTATTGTTATATGACATAGTTATTAATCTTAGGTTATAAGTGGACCTAAAAACCCGATTAGATCCTAATCAACTTAATCCACATAGGATAGGGTTTAAAATCGAGGCTCACAGACTGGCGACTCTGCTGGGGACAAACTTCTTAATTTTAACTTGTTTAATTTTAAGAAAGAGGGCTTAACTCGAAAATGTTTATTTATGGCTTATTACTCTATTTGTTTACCTTCGTGCGCACTTTAATTTTCTGCACCTTGGCATCATATGAGAGCGAGGGTCCACACAAACCAATTTCACCCCGGGACCCATTTGAGGGTCCCCTGTCAGGGACTCACACCTTTTAGGTGATGTGAATAAGCGGGGGAAAAGAGGAGGGTGTCGTCTAACCACACCCCCTTAATACCTGGGCTTTAGCCCCAAGCGTCTTCCTGGCAGTGCCCTTACCTAGCCCTTTGTTTGGTCAGTCAAAGACCCGACCGTAGACGCACACCTTCAGGTGATGTGAAAAGAGTGGGGAAGCCCAAAGAGAATAGCGTACAAGCCCTATTCCTTTGTGGTGACCTGGGCCCGCGCCCCAAGCACCTCTCCGGATCGATCCATACCCGGTTTGGCTTAAACGTCTAGTGAGGACATGTTGAATTTGTGTGGGCCTTGTTTGCTTGTATGATCGGCCCACTACCCAGCCTAGAGATTGATAGGAACTTCTCCTACATCAACCTAGCCCAAAACGAATTGGCAGCTCTATTTGTTTGCGGCCCAGAGGCCCTGTTTGGTTTAACATGTGAGTCGTTCGGGCCTCGGCCCAAAAGCTTAGACTTAGGTGATTTCTCTTCTGGCCCATTTTGAATTATCCAATTAGTTCTAGGCCCATAAAAAGGAAATCCATCTGAACTCGAAATAACTCACAAGTCCCGAAAACAAAATCTTTTTCTGCTTAGCAACCATCTTCTCTGGCCCAAAGAAAGTTGGGCCCATTTGTGATTTAGGGACCATTCCAGCCCATGTGCTTTACTCCAGGCCCAAACACATTCCGGCCCAAGGGCTCATTCTAGACTAGGTAGACTTCTTATCCGGGCCCTAGCCCCAAACCCTAGATCTAGGTGTCACCTCTCGGGCCCAATCAAAGCCATCTGTTTACATTTCAGTCCAAATTCCAGTTCATAGCCTGAGAGATACTTCAGCCCAAGCACCTCATTTTCTGGGTATCTTGGCCCACTTGCTTTCAGCCTAAGCCTGTTTCAATCTACCTTGTGAAGTGTCATTATCACCTTAGTGTCTTTCAACCCACTTCCTCTTGTTAGCTAATAATGGACTTCTTGGAAACAGGCAAGCCCGAATCCAGATATGGCAGAAGGAGGAAATCCGATCAACACCGAGGCCCAGTTGGCCGCTGTGCTGCAAGGGTACAAGGTCTTGGAGTCCATTGTCGAGGAACTGAGGAGTAAGGCTAATCTCCAGGAGACAAACCAGCACACTCTGGAAAAGCTTGTGGATGAAAATCTTAATCGTAATTACATCGAGATTGACTCTGTTAGGGCCCAAGATCCTCAAACACGTATGGGGAAGGATGTTCCTGACAACCAGCTAGCTGCAGAGGTCAAAAGGGTTTTGAAAAGGATTGAGCGCATAGAAAAACCAACAAACCAGCTGGCTTCGATTATTCTCCACGGCGTCGTATCCCGAAGTTGCTCTTCCCCTAAAGCTGAAACTGCCTGCACTCGCTTTGTACAAGGGTTCCTCGGATCCACAGATTCACTTGGCTATGTTCGACCGAGAAATGTCCATCTTGGGGCTCAACGATATGCAAAAAGCCAAAGTTTTCGCACGCTATCTAGACGAGACTCCTCAGCGTTGGTATCTCACTCAGAAGAAGATGAATACCAAAACCTACGAGGAGGTTTGCGAGGCTTTCCTAAATCATTTCGAGTATGCTAAGAACCTCGAGGTCACCAGAATCGATCTGGCAGGAACTCGACAGAAAGACGGTGAGTCCATGTCTGACTTCATCAAGCGTTGGAGGAGAAAGGCTGCAGCCATGCCTACCAGAATGGACGAGCAGGAGCAAATCCGCATGATAATTGAGAACATGCGAAAACAGCACAACCATGAGCTAAAATTTATGTACTTTCCGAGTTTGGACATGTTGATGGGACAAGTCGGTATTCTAGAGAGGAAAGGATTCATAAGGAAGGTTTGGAGCTCGAGTGCTCAAGAAACTCCGGCAGTGGCTCCAAATTATCTAAGCCAGGACCAGAAAAGGCTTATCTTCAGACAGTAGCTTGCGCTCAAAGCAGTTTCCCAGAAGTGAATATGGTTCAACGACCTAGATCTCCGCATCAAAACCTTAGGACGATACCCTTACCACGCCGAGACTCATCGCAAAGGGAGTTCACCAACATTGGCCGAGCACCAAGTCAGGCGTTTGAAGAGCTTCAGAAGAGAAACCTGCTACAGCCCCTGGCCCCTCGGCCAGGAACCACTCATTTGGGGAGGCATCTTAATCAATTCTGCCACTACCATCAGTTGCCTGGCCATTATGCTGACAATTGCCGAGCATTGAAGCATAAGATTCAAGACCTCCTCGAGCAAGGAGTCCAATTTTTCTAAGTGTGCAGATCGTTTTCTTGCATCTTCAAATTTTCCTAGTAGCTTATTAGTTAGTTTTCAGTCACCTCTGATTGTAATCTTTACGTTTCTTTCATGATTCATAAATAAAATCATAGTTCCATTTTCACAACTCCTGTACAAACCATTTTTCATTCATCGAAAAAAGAAGGAAAACAAAATAGTTTTTTTAAGGAAAAGGATCACGAAGCAATCATTTTCTGACTAAGCAATGGAACGGCTTGTCTCTTGTTTCTAAAAATTTGAACATGCCTAACCAAACACCACAACTCACCCCATAATATCCAAATAACCCACAAAGAGGTTCAAAGTCCACATCTATCAAATTGTTGTCATAAACCCTAGGTTAATACTGGGGGCAATCTGAGTTAGGTTTGTTATCTTTAATTTTTCGTTTTAACGTGTGAACAAGTCTTTGAGTGAACATTTCGCGAGAGTGTCTTGAGCGGAAAAAACCATGAGTGAACGAGCGTGTCATTTTTACACGACTCTTGTGAGACCACATTCAAAGGTAAGGTAAACGGCATAACTTCGACCGAAGGAGATAATTTGTAAATTTACTTTAGACCTGCGAAAAGTAACAAAGAATGGATACACAACTATCAGGAATGACGAAGCACCTAGGTACAACACATAGCCAAAAGCTTGTGAACCCTGACGTTAAACCCTAGGCACCCCGCTGAGCCTTTCATATATCCCCTTTTGATATTATGAACTCCACAAAATAACCCGGCCAATGATGAATGTTCGACCCGGTGACCAAAGGAAGCGAGGAGCCCGACTCTCAGATAACATTCTCATCAGTCCAGAGAAGCAATGCCGCTATCAGCATGGCGAAGCGATCCGCAAATGGTCCCAGAGGGACACAGCATCAAATGAGCTAACCTCAAAAACAGCTCTCAAAGTTCAAAACCGGGAAACACAAGAACCCCGAAGGCAAAGTCAAGAAAGGATAAAACAAAAAGGCAATCCCGAAGTGCCTCGAAGAAGTCCAAATGACAAAAAAAGAGAAATGGTGTAAGGGACAACTCCAAAAGTCCAGGTCCAGAAGCTCAAAAACAACGTCAACATGAAGCAGTTAGACGACTTCAAGACAAGGAAGATGAATCTGAGAGAAGACGCAAGTTGCAGCTTTGGTCACCCATTTTAGCTCCACATACCTCAAATATCCCTCCATGATCCGTCGTCTTTCATCACACCCTATGGCCACGTTATAAGCTTTAAAGACTTCCGACTTGATAGTTGTGTGTCCAATCACGTGAAAGTAACAGATCAAATGCGTAAATCCATCAAATATCAAATTCAATGGTTTAGAAGTTATGACCATGAGCGAGAAATGAGTGCAAACACCGACCACATCGAGTGTAGGATAGGAAGCACCAAATCAAAGATAAGCCTCAACCCTGTGAGGATGAGACTTGTTCGCACGTTTAATCAAAGAAAATACTGGGGGCAATCGATCGTTCCGATCGGTTGCCATGAACTCTAGCTCGGATTGTCCTACGGAAAAATAATGGGGGCAATTGTTGGTTCCAACAATCGCCATGTCAACACCAATTGAAACCCAAAGCTTGAGCACCACCATCCCCCCACAGACACACATAAGCCCTTACCACCACACACACACTCTCAAGCCCATCATAAATCACAACCCAATCCCAGGTTTGTCACAAATCTGAACACCGGCAAAAGCCCTTACCTCCACAATAAACACACACACTTCCACCAATGGCTGTTCATCTTTCAAGAAGCAAATTGCAGATTTGAAATTTTTAGTCAGGAAATGATCATTTCACCTTCCTTTTCAGTAAACAGAATTTTCTTCAAACACTGCCACGTTTGGCACCTTTTCCAACAAATTCCTGTTTTGGACGAGTATCTTTCATATATTTTGATTGTGTACATCTTATCATCATTGCCATGGCAATCCAGTGATCAGTTTTTACCATTTGCACGAGACCATTATCCTCCTAACTTATTTTGAGTTCGAGACCCAAAATCGGTGCAAGGCCCTGCAGATTCCTCTTTCAGTGCGAGACCCAGCATCTTCATTCAGTACGAGACCAAGAATCAGTGTGAGATCCAGCTTTTCCTTCATCCATTTAGTACGAGACCTAGTATCATCTTCCGTGCGAGACCCATCATTTTCTTCAGTGCGAGACCAAGCGTCATCATCCAGTGCGAGACAGTACGAGACCTAGTATCATCTTCCGTGCGAGACCCATCATTTTCTTCAGTGCGAGACCAAGCGTCATCATCCAGTGCGAGACCAGTACGAGACCTAGTATCATCTTCCGTGCGAGACCCACATTTTCTTCAGTGCGAGATCGAGCGTCATCATCCAGTGCGAGACCAGTACGAGACCTAGTATCATCTTCAGTGCGAGGTAGAGAGCGTGATCTAAGTTGGCGGGGGCAGAGGCAATAAGTCCCCATCTTTATGTCAACTTCTTGGGAGAAGCAAACTAGTGGGCAGTGGCAATAAGTCCCCTGGTAATCTAGAAGTTATCCCAGCACCCCAGTTGGTGGGCAGAGGCAATAAGTCCCCATAGTATACCAACCAGGAGCATTGGAACGGGTTTCGGTCCCCAGAAGCATCCGAGCATCATCAGCATAAACATCATCATCAGCATCGTTAGCATATCATCATCATATCATTTTTTCTGCATGACATCTACATTTGCATTACAGGTTCCCGACCCCTTAGAATGTTCGGCATACTTCATTTCATTTTAGGTAGTCAACGCCTTAGAATAGCTTGACATCATCTCATTCGTTATAGGTGGTCAACGCCTTAGAAATAGCTTGACATCATCTCATTCGTTATAGGTAGTCGGCGCCTTAGAATAGTCTGACATTATTCATTTTTACCTTTAGGTGGCCGACGCTTTAGAATCGCTCGACATCCTTCCACTTTACTCATAGGTAGTCAGCGCCTTAGAACAGCTCGACACAACTGTTGGTTTTCAATTGCACGAGGGGTCTTTTAAGATCCAAAATTTTGGGGTATCACTCAAGCATCAACTAGCCTTTTCATTTCCATTACAAAGTCTAGTTGACGGGGGGCAATCGTTATACCCAAAATTTCAACCCCCCGGAGGTGAGTCTCTTCTAATAGGCTAGTAGTGAGGGTTCCCAGATCGATCGGCACATTTCAGAGTGCTAGGGACAGCTTAGTCATCTCCAGGGCCATTTTCGTAATTTTTCAAGGCTCCTAAGCCCCCTACAGGTCTCTCTCCTCCAAATAAGGGTCAAATCAATTCAAAATGCTTTGAAATTTTTACCCAAGATAGAGGATGACATTTTAAGCATAATGGCGTTGGAATTTGATTTTCGAATTTCCAATAATTTTCTAGCAATTTTGATGAATCTGACGAAATTCAATTAAAAATGCTCCAGCATTTAAAAAATTCGTGTCCACCTCAGAAAATTCATAATATCCATTCTTGACATGTGGTTAAAATTTCATAGCAAAATTCCTTGGGAAGTTACTCAGTTAAAATATCGAAAAATATTACTTTTTCGATTCTCTTTATCTTTAAGAAAGCTATATAAGGGATAGGTTTTGGATAAAATCAGAACCTCACATGCTGAAGAACCATAGAGAGTCAGAAAACACGGCCTCCTCTCTCTCTCTCACGTTTTCCAACACCCGGCCACCCAAATCATACTGAAAATCCCCCGAAATCACCCTCTAAACACGTTTTCCAATCCCCAAAGCACCAAAATCATCAAAACCTCAAAAAACACCTCTAAAACGCGAAGAACAGCAAGAACAACCAACAACCAGAAGCTTGGGTCGAAATCCTCTCGGGTCTGCCATCAACGGAGCACTCGACGAATCCCGGTGTGAAGAAACGTTGTGAATCCGAAGGTAAAACAGGTAGAAACTCCACTTCCCTGATTCACCACGGTATTATCTGTCTCGCCTCAAAATTTGGGCTCAAACTAACCTTCGTACGCTTCTGTATTGCTGTTTATTCAAGCTTCTGTCCAATAACTTGTTTACCAAGTTTCGTGCATAATTCGAATTCAAATTGAGAACTTCCGACCACTAACGTCTTGTACATCTTTCAGGCTACACACCCATAAAATTTGAGCTCAAAACACCCTCGGGAACCTTCTGAAAACCCCTATCCGTGGGTGGTCCGTGACCTCGGACCTATGGTCCGGGACCTCGGACGCGTTGTCCGAGACCACGGACGCCCACGGACGGCGGCGGGATTTTGAAAATTCAAAATTTAGGTTTTTCTAATGATGTCCGGGCCCACGGACAGCCTGTCCGTGGCCCCGGACTTTGCAAATTTTTGTTTTCCTTTAATTTCGACTTTTCTGTATATTTAGGTTAACTGGGGTCCGTGGTCTCGGACATTAGGTCCGTGGCTACGGACGGAAACAAAATTTGACCTAATTCTGCCTCCGAAACCCTAGTTTAGGTAGCTTTCAATTTCACTTTAATTTTCTGTCAAAAAATGCTAAAAAACACAAAAAAATAGAAGCGCACTTAGGTTAAAAACGACCTCGTAATAAGCTGTAATTAAACTAAGTAGAGGAAAAACGACCTAGGAAGGGTAATGAAAGTAATTGAACCCTAATTAAGTCGAATATCAAGCCCCCGAACCCGAACTCTCCTTTCCTAATTTAATCTAGGTCAAAATTAGGTGGCGACTCATAATAGGTTCCAGTGAGCTAGCTTAGGTTTTAATAATTATTGTTATATGACATAGTTATTAATCTTAGGTTATAAGTGGACCTAAAAACCCGATTAGATCCTAATCAACTTAATCCACATAGGATAGGGTTTAAAATCGAGGCTCACACGTAGCCGATAGTCCCTTTGATGTATCGAAGGACATGGATGGCGGCCTTCCAATGATTTTGACAAGGTTGTTGATTGAATTGGCTCAAAAGTTGAACACTAAAATTGATGTCCGGACGAGTGTTTATGAGGTAGTTGAGCTTGCCGATAAGACTACGGTATTTTGTGGCATCATGTAAAGGAGGTCCATCTTGTAATTGAAGCTTGGTGCCTGGAGCAAGTGGAATAGCGACCGACTTCTTGGATATGATGTCGTAGTCGGTGAGGAGATCAGAAGTGAATTTGGTTTGTGTTATGCCGACACCGTTAGGGGTATAGTGGAACTCGAGCCCAAGGAAAAAGGTGAGGGTGCCTAAATCTTTGATCTTGAAAGATTGATGAAGGACATCTTTGACTTGAAGAATCTTTGCATCGTCGTTGCCACATAAGATGATGTCGTCGACGTAGACACCAAGGAATAAGATGGATGTACCGTGTCTCCACTTGAATAGAGAATGGTCATTATCTTAGAGAACAAAGCCAAGGTTAGTGAGACTAGTCGAGAGTTTAGCATACCATTGACGGGAGGCTTGTTTTAAGCCATATAAAGATTTTTGCAATTTTCATACTAAACCGTTGGTGTTGATGGTTAAGCCGTCAGGAATTTTCATGTATATTTCTTCATGGAGGTCGCCATGAATGAAAGCGTTGTTGATGTCGAGTTGATGAATTTTCCAACGCCGCTTCATGGCCATGCTCACCAAGACTTGAATAGTTGTCATTTTGACAACCGGGGAGAAATTTTCGTGAAAATCTTCCCCTTCCTTTTGTGTAAACCCGCCACGACTAATCTGGCCTTGTATCGTTCAATTGTTCCGTCGGCTTTGTGTTTAGTACGATACACCCATCGGCATGTGATGCATCTTTTTCTTTTTGGAAGTTTGACAAGACTCCAAGTATGATTTTCTTCAAGAGCTTTGATCTCAACATTCATAGCATCTCTCCATTCAGGATGCTTCATTGCTTCTTGATAAGAGGAGGGTTCGAGAGGACAATGAATTTTGACCTGAGAACACATAGTACGAGAAGGAATGAAATCAGTAATAGAGTTTAATTGAGGTAAAAAATTAGGCCTATGTTGCTCAAGGCGGGTAGAAAGAATTTGAGTGAATGGGTCAGAGTAGTTTGATAACATTCGTAATCGGCTAGCTTGGTGGGATTTATCTGTTTCTGGTAGATCGACGAATGTTATCCGGCCCAACAGGAGTGGATTGGCTGCCTTGATTGTTGTCTGAAGCCGAATCAGAGCTATCGCTGGTGTATGGGCTCGTGGATTGAGAAATTTTATCCGGCCCATCGGAAGTAGAGAATTGTATTTGACTGTTGTCAGAAGCAGGATTATTGGCTTGACTATCATCAGAGTGATTGTTGTTGTATGGGTCCACGATAGCTTGAACGACACTGGGCACCGATGTCTCAGTATTAATATTTCTGTCGGGAACAGCGTCATCTTTTTCATTCTCCGTGGATCGTGGGCCTGGGCTATCATGGAAAACATCATGATCATGGTCATCATCGATGACGATTGGAACTGGAGAAAAAACTTGCTCTTCAGTCGTGTGTCTCTTGCTGGATTGTTCCTGCAGAGGAAATATGTCTTCAAAAAAGGTGAGATCATGACTAGTAATAACTTTGTTCTCCTTAATAAGTAAGATTCGGTGACCTTTTTTACAGAGGCCCGACCCAAGATAAACGCCTCTATGCCCACGATCATCAAATTTCGTTTTCTTGATGGTCGGCCCGGTATGATAAACCAAAGACCCAAAAGTTTTAATATTGTTTAAATTGGGGGGGGGGGACCATACAAACACTTATAAGGAGATAACCCATTCAATGTGGAAGATGGCAACCTATTAATGAGGAATGTAGCCATAAGAATACTTTCACCCCAATATGTAATATCGAGACCGGATTGGAAGAATAAAGCACGAGCTGTTTCAAGCAAATATTGGTGCTTTCGTTCGACAACTCCGTTTTGCCGAGGAGTGTATACACATGTGGTTTGATGAATGATTCCCTTTTTGTTAAAAAAATCTTGAAGAACCGTGGATGTTCCTAACTCATAAGCGTTGTCGGAACGCACTATTTTAACAAATTTGTTGAATTGTCGTTTAACCATGTAAATGAAACTTTGTAAGTGTTGGGAAGCATCGGATTTAGATCTCATAAGAATCACCCAAGTACACCTACTAGCATCATCTACAATAGTTAAAAAATATCGACAACCATCATGATTAATAGTGGGACTAGGACCCCATGTATCAATGTGAATAAGCTCAAAACAATGCTTGGATCTATTTTTAGAATGAGAGAAAGGCAAACGATGTCCCTTAGCTCTAAAACAAACATCACAAACAAAGTTATCGGGTATGTCACATTTATGAATAAGGCCCATCCTAATCATTTTATCTAGAGGTGGGTGTACCATTTTTCTTTGCCACTTTAATAGATCAGTACTACAAGAATTAACAAAAATGGGACAAGAATCATCATTATTACATGTGCCAAAAACATTACGCAAAAGACTATTGTCAAGGAAATATAGACCGTCTTCTTGATATCCAATATGTTGCCTATTCCTCCAAGTATGGTCCTGCAAATAACATGAGTTAGAATCAAAAGAAACCACACATTTATTCTGCTGAGTTAATCTGCAGACAGAGGCAAGGGAAAGTTTGAAACTCGGGACATGAAGAACATCTTTCAGACAGAAATTATCAGTTAACCGTACAAATCCCATTGTGTCAATAGCTTCAAGCTGCCCATTGGGCATAGTAACATGACGAACACTAGAGATTTGCCTTTTATCACTAAAAAGGGATTTATCACCAGTAAGATGTTCGCTAGCACCAGAATCAACAAGCCATCTATGATTTAAAGACTTGGAATAGAAACTGTTACAAGCAGGATAGATATTACCTGCAAAATTAGAGTTGTCTCTGGTGACTGGAACACTACTACTCGAGGCACCTTTCTTAGTGTTCTTTCCTGTCTGTTCAAGGAGATTGCAAAGCATTTTTAGTTTATCAACATTTAAACCAGATAAGCCCTTGATACCTTCTACCTCTCTGTTGGCAAAGTTGGCAGCAGCACCACTTCTTGAACCTTTCCACCAGTCTGGGAATCCGCAAAGCTTAAAGCAACCAGTCTTCAAATGACCGGTTTTACCGCAATGAGTGCAGAGCAAGGAACCTTTCTTGTTGACTCCTTCCTTTTCTCTCTTTGACTTGTTAAATTTTCCTCCTCTGCCAGCGTTGTTAGCAAAAGAGATATCCAGAGTTTCTTTTGTGCCCTTTCCTCTGATTTGTTGCCTTTCTTCTTGGAGGATCACAGCATAGGCAGTATCAAGGCTTGGGAGAGGTTTTTTCATGAGTAGGTTTCCCCTAACATTTATAAACTCCTCTCGCAAACCCAAAAGAAACTGAAATAACTTTTGATTCTCATATTGCTTAGCTATTTTTTCACTGTAACCACATATGCAAGAGGATATATTGGTCATGGCAGAGATATCATCCCAGAGGCTTGTAAGCCTAGTGAAGTATTCAGTGACAGAGAAATCTCCTTGTTCTATTCAAGAAAGATCACGATTAAGTTCGAAGAGTTTCGTACCGTCAACTTGGTCGAATCTTTGAACGAGGCGTCTCCACATTTCGTACGAGGTCGAGCAAGATACCAAGCTATCGCCAATGGTGGTTTCTACGGAAGCAAGGACCCACGATCTGACTAACCCATCACACCTGTCCCAAGCATCGCGTCGGCCTTTTGGGACTTTGGATCTCTTCAAGGTGCCATCAATTAGCTTGATTTTATTCTTGGCTAACAGACATATTTCCACCTTTCTTCCAATTTTGAAAACCTTTCTTGCCGTCGAACTTCGTGGATGTAAGTTGTACGCCCGACGTTTCCGAATTCACCACATTTAACGGATCTGATGAATCGGCACGTCTTTTACTTTTCTTCTTGTTGGTGATTCCTTCCTCCTCTGATTCGGTGCTTTCTTCCTCATTTTCTGATGAATCGCCCTCTCCTTCGCTCGATTGAGTGGACATTGCAATGGCGATGGTCGAGCTTCAGCGGTGATATTGAGTGGACATTGTAATGTCGATGAGCGAGCTTCAGCGGTGACCGTCACCGCTCTGATACCATGTGAATCAAGCAAGGAGAAGAACGAGATGCGAAGAAGGGGAAAACAGCGAGGGAGAACGACGAACCGGGAAATACGAGAGAGAGGCGAAGGAGAGAACGAGAGAACAGAATGAATTATATTTCTTGATTGAGAAAAAGGAAACGGGCTAAAGAAATATATACAGAGATATTAACCCGTTGCTAAACGGTAATTAGGACTAATTAACCGTTGCTAAACGGCTAATAGAAAAGAAAGAGGGAATGGTACAATAAATCCTAACAATATCAAGAAAAGAAATTCATACCATAGTTAAGAGCGAGGGAGAGAGAAAGCACACCAACAAGAGAGTTGGAGATTGCTGAACGAATGCCCCTTCATGTACTCCACAGTTTGGCCATAGATCTCTTCAATACCGTACTTGAAACTAAACCCCTCCTTGACAAGCTTGTCTGAGGGTACGATCAGCTTTGGCTCTGATGGGAAATCACCAATCACAATAGATTAGTTAAACAAATTGTAATCAATGTGCCTTCTTTTTGTGCATATGAAATTGGATTTAGCTTAAATAGTTTAGGTATGATTTTACAAAGAAGAAACTTACTTCGTAGGAACTTGGTATTGTGGGTATTGCTTTCCGAGGATATTGGCAAGCTCAGGAACACTGGTACTTACCCCGCAACAGATATATCGACCTGTGTTGATTCTTTGTTCGCTACAAAGATGTGAGCACGGTAGACATCCTCAATGCTGCCTATAATAAAGCACCACCCGTCCATCAAAAGACAAACATGAAAAAACTGTTTTATTCTGAATTTTGTAACCCTAAATGACGAACAAGAGTTACATGCTCGCGCCTCAATTAGTTCTGTAATCGCAACCATTCTCTAATTTTGCAACCCAACTGGCAAACAAGAACATACCTGTGTCAGTGGTGAGTAGAGGCAGCGCGGTGTCGTCGTTCAGCAGAGGGCAGTGCAGCAGTGGTGGGTGTCGATGGCGTGAGTGTTGACAGTTGAGAGTGTAGACACCAAAAATTCTCACCCCATAAAGCAAATTCTAGAATAAGAAATAAAATAAGAGGGGTGTCGCCTTTCGTTTCCAAACGTACTAACATGCGTGCCAAAATGAAGCCACTATTTATAAAACAATTTTCAAACCAATTTTTTTCAAGCATTTTTTTTTAAAAAACCGATCTTTTACAAATGAGTTTCCAACGACAGTCCAGTTTTAAAATCGTCTCTCTTTGTTTATTCACTTATTTTACTATCTTATTTTTTATTTTTTATATTCTATTTATTTATTTATTCATCTATCCACTTTTTCTTATATTTTATTTTATTCTATTATTAACATTATTATTTTTATTTTCATTTCTATTTATACACACTCATTTTCATCTTTCAAACCCAATCCACACTTGGTTGAAATCTGGCCTAGCCCAATTCCTTAAACCTACTCTATTTTCAGCCCATGGCTTCAAAAAGCCCACCCAAACCCTACCATCCTATCCCTACCCCTCTTGTTATAAAAACATATAAGGAAACCCTACTGTAGGAGGATTAGAGGGCCGACACACAATGCCAGGAAATTCTTTCTCTCTTACGGTCTGTTCTTCACCTCTGTGTTTTCTCTTCTTCGTTGAGCACACAAACCAACAGTCGACATTCCACCCTCCTTGGTCTATTGGTCGACCTCACTTCAGTTGGCTTTGGATGTTTTCTTGATGAAAACAGCACATAACTCTCCTCTGCAAATCGACCGCCCTCAACGATAGCAACCATTCCCCTAAAATCACCATCAATTCCAGTTCCTTCTCCTACTTTCAGCATTCTCAAAATAAGCCAAATCATCTTCACGACTCAACAGCAAATTGACATCCGCTTCCCACTATCGCTCCCTTGTTTCTTCTGATGAATTTCGAGCATCATACCTACGGGAAGATGTCGTTGGTTCTTTCCCGTCTGAGTGTTGCGATGATTTGTGTTCCTTGTTTGTTGTCGTGCCTGTTTTGAGGGTTTTCCCTGGAGTTTCTATTTGAAACGCACCTCAGATTGATGCGTTGCGGTTCTCCTGTTCAGTCCTCTTCGTTCATAACGTTTGATGTAACGATTTTGAGTGGTGTATTCTTCCTTTTGTGATAGAAATCCTCGGTTCATCTCGGTGGGATCTCATCGTAGTCCCTATAGCGGTTTTCTTCCGGCCTTTCCCGCTACAGATAACTCGTCTCGGTCTCTCTTCTTGTTGGATTCAGTCATCGGTAAGCTTTGACATCAACTCGGTAATGGATTCCATCCCTGGCGTCTATTGTTGTCGATTGGCATGGTCTGTATTCATATATTTATCTTAATGGTATAATATTGCCTCTGTTGCGCATTTGTTTCTCTGAAGCATTTTGAGGCATGGGACTTGATCCTTTCCCATCGCTTGGTTGTTATGTTGCTGATCGATCAAATCCAGCAGGATCTCACAATGTCTGTTGTACATATTATTGGGTTTCGGCATTCATTTTGACCCCGGTAAACACTTCTTTTAGTTCCTGTTATCAATTCGAAGCAGTTGGAGATTTTGGTTTGTTCATGTCTCCATTTCTCTAGCATCACTGTCGTTAATATATCCTGGATTATTTGCTGTTGTGATTGGCCGAAAATCGAACATTCAGTTTCTGAACTTGAGAGAGTATCGAACATAGTGTGTTTAGACTGAGGTGAGACAATTCGTTTCCCACTGTATTTGTTATCGATTTGGGTATTGGAAAGTCGGTTGCGACTAATTCTTGCTTTCCTCATATTATGGTTTGAGCTAAAATTCAAAGCATCGCCACTTTCAAGGTGCAGATTGCTGTTGACCATGTCTGCCCCTTCTGTTTGTTCCATTTGGTCCTGATTGACGGGCCCGATTTGTTCTTGTTTGCTTTGTACCATGGCTGAGACTGGTACGTCTGATCTTCTGAGAATCTGGCTCTTCTGCTACTGCATTGCTTTTTTGCTCATTGATGATGGTTTGGAATTTTAATTCTATTCGAGCACTGGCTTACTATGGTTGGTTATTTGTCCATCTCTATATTACAATTTGACGGAAGTAACTTTGGACATGGTTGCTTGTATTTGACATGGGCTGTATTGGTCTGACTTTAAGTTTGACACTGGGCTATACAAATTGACCGTACCGACATGCTTTGTTTTGATACTTCTCCATCAGGTTTCATTATCCCTTGCGCTTCTGCTAAATTCGGGATGTTCCTTATCTTTGATTTTGTGTGTTGACCGAGGTACCGTCGAACTTGGACCTACCCTTGCTCTGAGACTTGGCAAAGCTGCATATGGATTCGGAAGTCACCTTCGGGCTTTGCGTGTCTTTTGGGCTTCACGAAAGCTCCGTATGGGTTTGGAAATTGTTATGCCCCAGTTTTTTTTATTTAATTTCATTCTACTCTTATTTTGTTTCGGTTCCGTAAAGGGAGGATAATAATATTCTTCTTTTCATTCTAGTGGGATTATGTCATTTATGGCTGATTATCCAAAGTTAGAGGGAAGGTCCTTTTTATTTTTGCTATTAATTAAATAAGTCGAAATTAAACTTCCTTTTTAATATACATCATTCTTATTTTCCTTCCCCCTTCATTTAATTTCACGATCTTTCCCTCACGTCAGTTTCTAACATTCCCCTCTCAACTCCCGCTCTGCGTGCATATCCCTTCTCCTCCCCTTTGCTTCTTCCTCTCAATTCTTCCTCTCTGTAAATCGATCAACTAGAGTGCTGGCAGCGTCGTTGGTGATTCGAGTCCGTCAATCTCGAGTTAGGAATTCTGAGTGGGGGTTTCTGTTTCTCGTTCAAGTTCCTTGCTCCTCCTTCCGGTGTTGGTTCTTTTCGATGTGTTCGAGTGTTCGTGATTCTGAGCGAGGATTCGAGTGGAGCAGATTGTAGAGTCTACAGAGATTGCTTAGCGTCGGATGTGAGGTAGGTGGTGAATGGATTCGGTTGTGTGTGTTCGACCATGGGGATTTCTGATTTTGTTTGTTCTTCGTATATGATTGTTTTAACTCTTTGATTTGGTGATGTTTTTGGTTGATTTTGATATGCGTTTGATGCGTTAAATCCCATGGAAATGTGTTTTCGATTGGTTAATTTGCTACAATAAGTTATGTATGTTTTGTGGGGGATTTGTGGCTTGGTTCTGGCTGATTTCCGTAAGTGATTTTGCAGTTTTCGGTATGTCCTAACATGTGTCCGAACATTGAAGTTCGGACATCATACGCCGGAGGATTTTCAGACTCTCGAATTAGGTCCGAACATGCAAGGTCGGACGCATGTTCGGACCGGCCTTTGTTTTAGCATAACTTCTTCGTTTGAGCTCCGTTTTGAGTGCTGTTTGCGGCGTTGGATTCCTCTTTTCGAGTACTATCTGATCTAATATGTTTTAGCACATGTATATGTGTACTTTAATTTGAAAGTCTTAGATAAGCCTTTGAACTCTGATTTGCTCTGAAAGAGTGTTTGAGCTTCAACACTTCTGTTTAGTTTTCGTGTTTGCTAGTCAGTATATGACCTTTGTTTTGATAAGGATTATGATCCGTTTGATGTGCTTCGTCCCTCCGCTCTGTTCTGTTAAAGGCTTCTGCTTCGTTTTGTAAAGCTTCTGTTTTGGGACCTAGATGTTTAGCTTCTGAGCCTTGGATAGTCGGGTCTGGCTGTCCCGTAGCATGTTGCGCAGGAATTCCTTCTGTTATTCCCTTGGGTTCCCTTCTGTTCTATCTCTCAGGGTCCCTTGGATGTTTAGTGACCGACGGGTCCATAGCTGTCTCTACGGCTTCTGTTGTGGGATCTTCGGATCCATAGGACGTTATGTGAGTCCTTCTGATGTGTCAGCTGGTGTCTAGTGTCCCACCTCTGTTTTGATTGAGCTTCTGTTATGAACTTCTGAGTTTGTGGTTTGCTTTGTTATGATTTAAGACTTCTGTTCGGTTTGCTCAGTTCCTGCTTCTTTGCTCTGATTTGACAAACTTCTATTTCGGTTCTGGCTTGTCACTCCTCTGATTTGAGAAAGCTTCATTCTCTATCTGATTTATGTTACAACTTCCAGTCTGATTTGCTAAGCTTATGTATTAGTATATGATTATGTTCAGTATATGTTTTGAGCATGCTCAGCTGATGAAGTTTATCACCTGCTAAGCTATAGTTTGGCTCACCCCTACTTCCGTCTGATTTGCAGGTTTAAGTTTCCTTTGAAGACTCCGCTCTGCTTTCTGCATCGTCCTTCGCTTTGTATTTGTAGTTGTGGCTTAAGGCCCTTTGTAATTTGATTATGTGACGTAATGTAGTTTGGCTTCTGCATGTAATGTCAGATAGACCTTGTAATCTATTTTCAGTTAATAAAAGTGTACTTTGTTTTGTTTTGGGTATCGTATGTTAGAGCCTTGCGTTATTAGGTAATAGATACGCGGCGTGTAACGTCCCTAACTCCTAGGGTGGTGTTTGGGGTCGTTACATTTAGTGGTATCAGAGCCAGGTTTGGCTTTCTTTGGGTTTTGTGGGTGTCTGCATGCCTACGCTTCTGTGTCCTTGCCTGTTATGTGTTGTGTGCTGCCTACTGCGTGATTCGACTGCTGTTTGTTGTATGATTTGATTGTTTCTTGGAGTCTATTGAGTGCATCTGCTCTGTGGTTGTCCACTAACAGAGTAGCGCAACGGAAGCGTAGTGTCCGATTGTATGTGTGCTTTTTGTGCTTAAGTCTGAATCCGAGGGAGTCGGGTCCTTTGGAAAAGGGTGACCGAATGCAAGTTCTCGTTTGTTAGAGTTGTGTGCTTCGGATGTGTTCTGGTGACGTGGGTTTGTGTTGTGTTCTGGGACGTGAGTTAGTGCGTTATAATCGGGCTGTGAGATGTGTGTGAGATCAGATGAGTTTGGCTAAGGTGATGAGTGGTGATGTGGGTTCAGGGGTGTCTTAGTTAGGTGCTCTGACTAGGCGGTGTGCTTTAGACGGTGTTGAATGTGCTATGAGTATGGGCTACGAGTTGAGTAAGGTGATGCGTTGTAATGTAAGTTCGGGTGTGCGCTTGGTCTATATGCTCTGTGTTTAGGTGTGGGTTTGGATTACGAGGTCTGAGTTGAGTGATGGGTGTATAGGAGTGCTTCAGCGTGTGTTCTGGAGTGTAGGTTGTGCTTTAGTTCTGAGTGGGTTGTGGTGTGAGCTTAGCCTGTGAAGTTCTGCGTTTGGGTGAGAATCTTAGCTGAGTGTTTTGAGTTGTGTGATGGGAGCAAATGGGTGCTTCAGTGTGTGTTTCAGAGGGTGTGTTGAGCTTTGGTTCTAAGTGGCTTGAGGTGTGGGTTTGAGAGATTTGTTTGGTTGGTCCTTTGGATAAGGACATCCTCTGAGAGAGTTGAGCGTCTCTTCTGTGTCTCTAGGCTGAGTGTTAGTAATCTTCAGTTATGTTCCTTTAGTTTGTCAGTCAGCAGCTGGTGTGACTACTGCCCTAAGCCTTTAAGCTTTGCCTTCTGTGATCTTGTGTTTCGCTCATTCTGATAGTGAATCTGCCTGTAAGGTTGTGTGTTAGCTCGAGCGAGGTAGAGCTTTTGAGATGAGTGGTCATCTTTTTTGTGCTTCTTGAACTCTGAGTGCTAGCTCTTTGGGGGTAGAGCCTCTGAAATGAGTGAGTGTTCTTCCTGCACCTTTTGGCTAATCTTCTGTTGAGTTCCTCTGTTAGCTTGTCAGTAGTGAGTTTCAGTGTTGTGCATATGCTTCGAGCCTAACCTTCTGTAGTTATCTGTCTTGATCCTTTTGTTGGTGAGTCAGTCTGAGAGGTCTGTGTGATAGCTTGTGCAAAACTAGAGCTTCTGGAAGTGTGAGAGTTTTGAGCATTTTAGCGATCTCCCAATTTGTTTCCTTCTGTCAGCGAGACCATCTGTGGTTCGATGAGCTGGCCTGTTTAGGATAGAGCTCTGAGATTGTGAGTGTTCCTTCGGTGCCCTAAGGTTAAGTGGTTAGGTAATATTTTGCTTTGTTCCTTTTATCAGTGAGTCTGCTAGTATGTTCTGAAGGCTGGATCTTTGTAATGCGAGTTTCTAAGGTGCGTGAGTGCTTCTCTTGTGCTTTGAGACTAAGTGTTGGTGACCTTCTAGTGTGCTCTTCTGTCAGTTAGTTAGTAGTGAGATGATAATGTTCCAGTTCCTTCAGGCCTAGCCTCCAGTAACCTCCTGCTTCGTTCTTTTGTTAGCGTTTGAGCCAGTAGGTTCGGTGTGTTAGCCTGGGTATGGTTAGCGATGTGGAGGGTGTTTCCCGTGCCTTAGTCTGAGATTGTGGGGATCTTCTGGTATGTTCCATGTCTGTTAGTCAGTGGTGAGTCTGGGTGTGGCTCCTGTGCTTTCAGGGTTAGTTCTTAGTTACCTTTGCTTCGTTCCTTCGGTCAGCAAGTCAGTTACCAAGTTCTGAGTGTTAGCTCTATGAGACGAGAGCGTTCCTTCCGTGCTCTAAGGTTTTGTGTCAGTATTATTCTGCTGCTTATCCTTCTGTCAGTCTATCAGTTATAGGTTATGTTCTGAGTGTCAGCTCCCCGTGTGGTTGACCTTTCGATCTGTGAGTTTCTTTTTGCATGCCTTAGTGATTGTAGTATTCCTGCACTTGAAGTGCATCTGCTCGTATTCCGAGTTTCGTCGAATTTCGAGGACGAAATTCTTTTTAAGGGGGGTATAATGTTATGCCCCAGTTTTTTTTATTTAATTTCATTCTACTCTTATTTCGTTTCGGTTCCGTAAAGGGAGGATAATAATATTCTTCTTTTCATTCTAGTGGGATTATGTCATTTATGGCTGATTATCCAAAGTTAGAGGGAAGGTCCTTTTTATTTTTGCTATTAATTAAATAAGTCGAAATTAAACTTCCTTTTTAATATACATCATTCTTATTTTCCTTCCCCCTTCATTTAATTTCATGATCTTTCCCTCACGTCAGTTTCTAACATTCCCCTCTCAACTCCCGCTCTGCGTGCATATCCCTTCTCCTCCCCTTTGCTTCTTCCTTTCAATTCTTCCTCTCTGTAAATTGATCAACTAGAGTGCTGGCAGCGTCGTTGGTGATTCGAGTCCGTCAATCTCGAGTTAGGAATTCTGAGTGGGGGTTTCTGTTTCTCGTTCAAGTTCCTTGCTCCTCCTTCCGGTGTTGGTTCTTTTCGATGTGTTCGAGTGTTCGTGATTCTGAGCGAGGATTCGAGTGGAGCAGATTGTAGAGTCTACAGAGATTGCTTAGCGTCGGATGTGAGGTAGGTGGTGAATGGATTCGGTTGTGTGTGTTCGACCATGGGGATTTCTGATTTTGTTTGTTCTTCGTATATGATTGTTTTAACTCTTTGATTTGGTGATGTTTTTGGTTGATTTTGATGTGCGTTTGATGCGTTAAAATCCCATGGAAATGTGTTTTCGATTGGTTAATTTGCTACAATAAGTTATGTATGTTTTGTGGGGGATTTGTGGCTTGGTTCTGGCTGATTTCCGTAAGTGATTTTGCAGTTTTCGGTATGTCCTAACATGTGTCCGAACATTGAAGTTCGGACATCATACGCCGGAGGATTTTCAGACTCTCGAATTAGGTCCGAACATGCAAGGTCGGACGCATGTTCGGACCGGCCTTTGTTTTAGCATAACTTCTTCGTTTGAGCTCCGTTTTGAGTGCTGTTTGCGGCGTTGGATTCCTCTTTTCGAGTACTATCTGATCTAATATGTTTTAGCACATGTATATGTGTACTTTAATTTGAAAGTCTTAGATAAGCCTTTGAACTCTGATTTGCTCTGAAAGAGTGTTTGAGCTTCAACACTTCTGTTTAGTTTTCGTGTTTGCTAGTCAGTATATGACCTTTGTTTTGATAAGGATTATGATCCGTTTGATGTGCTTCGTCCCTCCGCTCTGTTCTGTTAAAGGCTTCTGCTTCGTTTTGTAAAGCTTCTGTTTTGGGACCTAGATGTTTAGCTTCTGAGCCTTGGATAGTCGGGTCTGGCTGTCCCGTAGCATGTTGCGCAGGAATTCCTTCTGTTATTCCCTTGGGTTCCCTTCTGTTCTATCTCTCAGGGTCCCTTGGATGTTTAGTGACCGACGGGTCCATAGCTGTCTCTGCGGCTTCTGTTGTGGGATCTTCGGATCCATAGGACGTTATGTGAGTCCTTCTGATGTGTCAGCTGGTGTCTAGTGTCCCACCTCTGTTTTGATTGAGCTTCTGTTATGAACTTCTGAGTTTGTGGTTTGCTTTGTTATGATTTAAGACTTCTGTTCGGTTTGCTCAGTTCCTGCTTCTTTGCTCTGATTTGACAAACTTCTATTTCGGTTCTGGCTTGTCACTCCTCTGATTTGAGAAAGCTTCATTCTCTATCTGATTTATGTTACAACTTCCAGTCTGATTTGCTAAGCTTATGTATTAGTATATGATTATGTTCAGTATATGTTTTGAGCATGCTCAGCTGATGAAGTTTATCACCTGCTAAGCTATAGTTTGGCTCACCCCTACTTCCGTCTGATTTGCAGGTTTAAGTTTCCTTTGAAGACTCCGCTCTGCTTTCTGCATCGTCCTTCGCTTTGTATTTGTAGTTGTGGCTTAAGGCCCTTTGTAATTTGATTATGTGACGTAATGTAGTTTGGCTTCTGCATGTAATGTCAGATAGACCTTGTAATCTATTTTCAGTTAATAAAAGTGTACTTTGTTTTGTTTTGGGTATCGTATGTTAGAGCCTTGCGTTATTAGGTAATAGATACGCGGCGTGTAACGTCCCTAACTCCTAGGGTGGTGTTTGGGGTCGTTACAGAAATATTGTCCTTCAACCTTTTATTATATTTCAATCGCCTTTGATAATTAATTATCTCTTGCGCATTGATACTGGTTTGGAAATTAGATTGAAATTAGCATTACTGACCCTGGCGCTTAGATAAGAACATGGATTGAGTTATAGTTGCCCCATGTTAAAATTGTTGAGACAAATCACTCATTGGTTGGATGGTAACTTATTAATTTTTCATCCTAGAGGGAAATGATATAAACCCTTCTAGGCATGATCTCACATGACTCACAACTTTTATCTTTGATACTATACTTTGTTTGAGTCATAATCTAAGATGATGAATTAATTTGAGTAGCAACCCCGATGTTTGATTTATCTTACAATCTTAGCATTTGCTGGCAGCTTGAAACTCTTTTCTATGTTCTCGGTTGGGGTGTGGGAGATGATTAGATTGCCCTCTTTCTTCCCATTGAGAGGGGCCGTATGATCCAATTGCACACACCCCAACCTTTTTACGTTTTATTATTAATTATTCTTGTACCTATTTGTTTTTGTTCTATGGTGTGTGCATATTGCTTGAGGAACGAGGAAGTGATGGATTCAGGAGCTGGACTTTAGCTAGGACTACCGAGGTCTCCACTTCAAACACGCGTATCGGTTGGTGCACTTCTTGCTGATCCTATCAGCTCAAGTGAGGCGGCGTCGATACGACCCCCTATAGCAGCTTTCATTTAAAAATTTTATTTGTATTTGTATCAATTTGTAATTCCTTTGTTGTTTTTACTTTCGGTTGCAGTCTCATGATTTATTCATTATTGTGATTTCACCCCATGACCTTTGTATTATTCGCTTGCCTTTAACTTTTGATTGACTATTGAGAGATAATAAATAGCATAAGACTAATAATTGGTTAGCAACCCATACATTAGGACTCAGCTTGTTACTTTTTAGAGTTTTAGATTTGAATAATTATGATTTGTCATCTAGATAGCTTTCAAATTTTCATCCCATGTATACATCACTTGAATAACTGTGAACATATTTGTTTATTCAGTCGGTTGTTATTATTATTTGATCTGATCAATCGCCGTGTCTTCAGTGATTTGATATGATTGTCTCTGTTTATAGGGTATATATGGTATTATCCTGCCTCATTTGCAAAATCCGTTCCATTTCATTGTACAAAACTTTACTATCTAAGCCCTAGTTATGCCTTAGGTCCAAGCCATTAGGATATGGGAGTCCCTTGGCACTTAGTGGGTCATATGTCTTCTTGGTCAAGGTAACACCCTAACCTTAAAACACACATCTAAAATTATGTATAATAAAAAAGTGAAGAGCAATTCATTTCCAAAGTCTCAAGTCCAAAACAGCCCATTCTATAAAACTTGGCCCAATACCCTTCCTTGGCCCAACAACAATTGTCGACCTGGCCTAAAAGCCTAATTAGCCCAAAATTCAAATATGGCCCAAAATCCCAATTGCCCCAAATTCAAATCTGGCCCCAAACTTAATCCAAACTCAATTCATCTCAATTCAATTCAAGCCCTATTCAATTCAAACCCGATTCAAATCGAATTCAACCCAATTCATTTCAATTCAATTCAAACCTGATTCAAATCCAATTCAACCCATTTCATTTCATTTCAAACCCAATCCAAATCAATCCAAAACCAATTCTAATTCAAATTCAATTTCAATTCCAAATCAACACCAATATCAATTTCAATTCAACTTCAATTCAATTTCATTCTAATTCCAGTTCAGTTCAAAACTTCATTCAATTCCATTTCAATTCAAACTTCATTCAATTCCATTTCAATTCAAAACTTCATTCAATTCCGATTCAACTTCAATTCAATTCCAATTCCAATTCAACTTCACTTCAATTCCGATTCGATTTCAATTCCAATTCTAATAAAAAATCAATCTGATTTCAATTAGACTCCAATTCAATCTCAATCTCGATTCAATTCCAATGCAAATCAAAATTCATTCAGCTTCATTTTCAACTTTAATTCTAATTCGATTTCAATTCCATTCCAATTTCCCCTACATTCTAAATGTCTCACAGACCCGAGTGTCTCACAGACTTTGTTATTCCAATGATTCGAATGTCTTATAGATCTGAGCGTCTCACAGACCCGGGCGTCTCCACAGACCCGAGCATCTCACAAACTTCGACATCTCAAAGTTCCAAACGTCTCACAGACCCAAGCATCCCACAGACTAGCATCCCAAACCCGAAACTTCTCGAAACTTCGAACCCTTCTAAATCTCAAACACCTCAGATATCTTCAAACTCCACAAACATCAAAACTTCCAAAACCCAAAAGTCGTGAACTATGTAAGGTCTAATCTCAACAGGGAGTTGAGTACGTAGGCAGCCCATCTAGGGTGCGACCCTATTCCAAACAAAAACCCCTTCCCCCCCCCTCTAAGGTGGCTCTCATATCTTTCAAAACGCTCAAACCTTCTTCAGCTCCCACAAACTTCAAACTATCAGACTCTAAGTCTTGTTCATTCACTCAAACTCAAACTTTCTCAAATCTTCATTCTATACATCATCCGAATTCATCAATCCTTTCATTTGGCTCTAGCTCGGCAGAAAAGCTCGCCTTATCCACTCGTTTTCTCTCCTCCTGTCCTAATCCTATCCTTGTGGCCCTCTGAAATGAATCTCTCTAAAATGTTTGAAAGAAGGCAATCCTGACGATTGGAGACCGAGGTTTCCTCGGGCACCAATCCGAAGTCGTGGTCATTGCCACTTCTAGGGGTGTAACCCAGTGCGAACCCACACAAAATCTCTAGTATGACCAGATAAGTCCTATCCATAGGCAACAAATCATCAGAGTCAACCAACGGTTCTTAAAACCCTCTTTCCCTTCCTTCCTAGTATCTTAGGTCAAACTAGGTGGCGACTCTAGTCAATTCCGTCTTATAGAGGCATAAGTCCGCGTGGGGCCCATTGAGAGCGGGTGTAGTGTGCACTTACACTCCCCCCTTATGCTTTCTGGGAAAGACGGACGATTTAGTAGGTATTTGATGGATGCCAGAATAACGGGTCTTCACCCTCCACGGAATGACAATTTCTAGGATCTTGGCTTTTAGTCAGATCATATTTAGATAGCCCCCCCCCCCCCCCCCCCTCATACCGAAAATCACCCTCCACAGAATGGCGACTCTGCTGGGGAAAACTTGAGTAAGTTTTTCTCAAACTCAAGGAAGACTGAACTCCATTCAAAATTGTCTAGATTCCCCAACTTCTTTCAAAACCTTCAAGAGATTCATTCCAAGCCATAGGATTACTCTATTCCACACTTAGAGTGTATCTAATGAGAACAGATAGGACTTGATAGATCCTCAACAAACATTGCAACAATTGGGTTAATAATTAGCTCACGATTAGAAAGAGACACTTGGGATTGAATGAAGCTAACTTCCCTTTAGGTTAATAAACAACCAAATTGGAATTATCACCTTCAAGACAAACATTTAAATAGGTTGGGTGCTAACTTCTCTGCTTTACTTATATTTTGTGGGGTGCATTGGGTATCTTAAGACATGCATTCCTCTGTGTCACCCCTTATCTTCACGAGTCATGGGATGCCAATCGGTCCACGATTGATTCCCCATGAGTCGGGTCATTCATTTGAATGGTTATACCCACGGGGCGAGATGGTCATCGACCTACGCCTTGATACTCATGATCCAAATATCCTCCATTATCTGAGTCAAAAGCCAGCATATAGTAAGCTATGAGCCTTCAGTGTCCAGCTGCCTAATCCGGTGTCTAGGACGGTTTCATGGGTAGTCACCCCCTTGTATGCCGTCTGTCTGACCACCCTTTTGCCTTACCCTGAAGATTGCATGGGCTCAGTTCTCCATGATTCCTCTGCACCACGGGTGTCTTTAAAGCCCAATGTCGCGCTACAAATCATAGAGGATCCCGTATTTATGGATACCCATACATGACATAGCGTAGTCAGCGAATAATTTGGACTTTAGACACACCTTATCGTGCAGACGAAGGGAGACCCGACCCCCCATGTAGTACTTTCCCAAGTTTCCCGAAAAGTGAGCGTGTTGTCGGATCATCACTGGCCATGGCATATGTTTTCTTATCATCTCGGGTGTCCTGACCTTTCGAACTTAAGCACTCCAGACTTTCTTGATGACGTGCCCCACAAGGCGTAACAGAGATAAATCCCGAGAGATGAACAGTGAAGGGACGACGGTTCCCCAGTGGTATGGAAGCATTGATTGACCTGGAAAGTGATTATCCCAACATTAACACTTACAGCTCCACATCAAACATAGCCACGATTACTTTATGTTATACATGTGTGTGAACCACTTTTTAAAACCAATCGGTTTTAAAACGTTCGGAATTCTCTTTTGTATGTCTTTTAAAAAGCTTTCTTACGAGCTCGTTTAATTTAGAATCCCACCTAAATTTTTACTCGTAAACATTTGCGGTTTAAAACCTCCTACTTACTTCATCTATAAAATGTTATTTTCAAAAGTAGATTTCAAAAAACCTACTTTCTACAAACGAATTTCAAACTATATTCTTCACCAACATTATTTCAAAATAGTTTTTCGAAAACAGTTTTCAAAGTTGATTTTCACAAACGTATTTCAAAATAAATGACTTAGTCCCCATGTTGTGACCCGCTATTTTTGAAGTTCTATCCATCTTCAAGGGCAGCGGTCGTTACCGTGGAGCGTTCTAGCCATTTTATGTTTTCACAAAAGTGGTGGATTTTCACATAAAATTTTGCGCTCGATCATTCACCTTTCCTTTCTCAAAAATATCCCCCATTCCCCTCATCGGAGCAAGTGGAGCATCATGAAGATCGACTACGCGATTCGAGTTGAAGGCCAGAGGTGCACCAACCCGTGGAGCTAGCCGAGCAACATGAAGACCAACACCAACCATTCAAATACAAAATCAGAGGTGTACCAACCCGAGTCAAGTGACATGAAGATTAGCGACACCGGTTCAAGTTCAAACTGTTGAAAATCAGAAGAACACCAACACGTTTTGTTGGATCACAGTATGGCTTCATTGCAAAAGCCTGAAAACGAGCCACCAGCTGGCTAAGAGCCCGAAAATGAGCCAGCAGTCAGTCAAGAGCCTGAAGAGGAGCGAGCAGCCAACCAGGAGTCAGTGCGTGAGTAATCAGCCAGAAGCCCGAAGGCGGACCAGAAAAGTTCAGAAGAAATTTAGCTCAAAATTCCCCCTTTTAATGACTTTTTAGGATTGATGATGTATAGGTATCTCCCTATGATTCTTTTCTTTCTTTCTTGTCCATTTCTGAATAGATTACATGTAAAGGATTATACATCCCCTTTGAATTTATTTAGATCAATGTGTATAGGGTTCCCCACTCCCTATTTAATTTGCGAATGACCGAGCGTGGAAATCCATATTGAGAAAATCCACCACTTTGAAAACACGAGTTTTTTAAAAAAAATTCTGAAACTTAGTTTCGTTTTGGCATGCACATTGCTTAAAGATAAGAATGAATTAGGTGACCCCTCACATTTGTACATCATTCATAAACCTTGCTTTATGGGGTGAAAATTCACGGTGTCTACAGGAGGCATCCCCTAAAATAAACCATTTCAACAAATACTATCGAGCACAAAACAAACTGCATGCATTACATTCATTACAAGAGTCCCACGCATTCGGTCAGTTCAAATTCGTCAAACATGCACAAATCAAATCCACCTCAGAAAAAATTTCATAATCATGTGTTTCATTGTCACCACAACACACACAAGCATTCATCCCATTTTTTCAAAGCATGCTAACATTCACATTTGTCATATTCTTTTTCTGTTATAATGATTGTGTTTGCAGGTGATTAACCGCGTTTTCCCATGAGTGAAAGCATGACCCTCGTAGCGATAGCAAGAAGTACCAGAGATTCAAACCTTTTCACATTCAGCTACCATGTAGATAGAGACCAACAACAACAAAAAAGCAAATCCCAAAAAAACCGTACATCCGAAAATCCAAAAAAATTGTACATCAAAAAAAAATCATACCTTCAAAAATCCCAAAAATGCAGTCACTGTCATATCGTGGGACCACCATGCAGGAGTGGTCACTCCCTAAATTCAAAAATCCAGGAGCCAATAACTAGCTAAACATCGTTCCAAAACAACTTCTCTCACATCACACCACACCGAACAACTATACCATCTTTAGGGCCAACGATGATGGGATAAGTTTCATGAACCATGAGCTGAATGACTCAAGCGGACTAGGTGTAGCCATACCACTCATGCATTGCATCCAAAAAAAACATTCAGTCAACCATCTTCATTCATCATTTTCAGTATTTCATGCATCATACATAGTAATTCCATATTACCACAATACACATCGCACGGTAGACAATCGCATTTGCATACGCTTGTATCGAAACGTCGTCTTTGGCAAAAAACTTCATTGATTGTTTGAATAGAGTGTGTGAACCGCTAAACTCTCGACCCATCAACGAACACAAGGGTCTAATCAAAATCAGCACCACAAACCAAGTGAGTAGTGTGCGAAGAGCAGTATTTTCTCTTGAATTCCAAATGAGGGTATTGGACAATCCACTAAGCAATGAGGGAAGATAGAGCGAGTCCAAAGAGGTAAAACCATGAGCGACATGTGCATTCCTTCAACACATGGATAGACACAATACATAGTGAGATCAATGTCGATAAACAGGATACGAACTGTGATTCATGCGAAGATCTGAGAATAGTAAGAAAACAATCATTGACTAATGAGAATGACGAGACACATAGGAACAAAATCTCCTCAAAACCAAAGAGCTTTAACTGGCCTCTACATAATCCCTTAGTGAGCCCTGCTGAGCCTTTCATGAAAACTCTTTCTTCAAAAAGAAGAAGAAGAAACTCCACAAAATGCCACCCTACACATACTTACTGACCCTTGCAAAAGAGAATCTCGAAGGAGCCGGGGCCATGGTCTCTCCCCACCATCTTTCACACAAAAACACCAAAAATGGTCAAAGAAATCAATGAGTCAATGCAATTCCAAGCCAAACACCAAACAAAACACCAAAACTGGTCAAAGAAATCAATTTGTCAATGCGACTCCAAAGATGAAAGCCAAAATACAAAGTAAGAATGCTTGAGAAAGTTGATGAGCCAAATGCAACTTCAAAAAAAACAAAATGAGAAGAAGGTTCAAACAGTACACCAGAAGAGGCAAGAAGGAGAAATCCAAATCAGAAGGACCAATGATGTCCCGTAAAAACCAATAAAAGGTTATCAAAAGCTGTCCAATCATTTCACCCATGGCAAAGGTGAAATACGTCCTCTATTGCACACAAGCTCCACAATTCCCAAATAAATCCCATAGTCTTGTGTGACATACATTATACCCCTCAGCCCCATTATAACCCAATAAAAGACCTCTGACTCGTTAGTTGATGAGCGTTAACTGAAAGTATCAGATCTGAAACATGAATCATAAGCTTCGTACTTGTTATCAACATGTCCCACCTCATAATACAGGGACTATGAGCGAATGAGTGCGACCTTACTTTACAAGGTCATCCGAGTGCTAGTGACTCTTTGATCTAAGCACCAGAACATAAACAACATACCCTATTGCAGGTGAGGAAATTGTAAGGGTCGGAAAGTCCAATACCTCGAAAAGAAATTCTCAGGAAAATACTGCTCTAAGCCTCAAGAGTATCATCACGACATTTGCACACACTACCACACTCACGAGAGATTGACCCACATCCCTCCATGAGAGGAAAGTGATTCACACATTTCAGTTCAACAATCACTCAAGATTGAACCAAGGACGTTGTATATTCGTATACCTCATATTAATAGAGATAGGGCCATACCTTTTCACCAAAAATTGCATATGCATTTTGCATTGTATCCAGCATTCAATACCTGCATGCATCATAAGCACTTCATCATCAACACCTGACTAGTAAGAACTCTACCTAGTCTCGCTGAAAGTCGACTTCAGTTGCAGTTGTTGAAGCATAACTTTTGATCAAAAGATGTCAACTAGAGCCATCCCAGACCATCATCAAGCTACCTCGAACCATCTCGGAGCTATTCTAGGCTATCCTCGAGCTACATCGAACCAAACTAAAGCCATCCGAGGTCGTACGAAGACTATTCTGGAGCCATCCACTGTCATACTCGAGCCTCATTGGCGCCTCCCAAAGCCAAGCTAGAGCCATACGGGAGCCATCATCCAACATTGAGACCATCCCTAGAGCTACACAGGAGCCACCCTAACAGTTTGGGAACCATACAGAGCCACTTCAAATCCATGTCAGAGTCATTTTGTCACCAGGGCCGCGCCTAAAGAATATCGAACTACGTCAGGTCTGGTCTCAATATGGAATTGAGTACGTAGGCAGCCCGTCCAGGGTGCGACCACATCGAAGGCAAAAACTTCCCTTTTCCCCTCGGTGTCATCGAAGTGAACCAACCAAAGCGTCATCATGCTCAATCGACACAAGGTCATTTCGGAGCCATCCTTGGAAATCCTGAAACCATGAAGGGAACTACCAATAAAGTCATGCAAATGTGTTTAGTCATTCACCCATGAAAAACCATTCACCCACTACAAAGTCCACAAAAAAATCTCATCAAATCACAATAAATCCATCGCTGGAGCCATCAAACTACATCAAAAAAAAATTTCAACCAAAATCTACCCACCACATTAAAGCATTTCAATCACATCAAAACCCACCAACCACCCAAAATGATCACATCCCATCAAAACACACCAACCATATCAAACCTACCAACCACCCCGGGACTATTGGCCTCACCAGAGCCATCAGTGCATGTTGGAGCCATTTCGTTACCAGGGCCTTGCCTACATTGTTTCGAACTACGTATGGTCTGATCTCAATACGAAATTGAGTACGTAGGCAGCCCGCCCAGGGTGCGACCACCTCAAAAGAAAATCCCCTTCGTTCCTCACTATCACCAAATAGAGCCATCTTGTAGCCCTTCTCGGAGCCATCCCGAACTATCCCGAGCCATCTCGAGGAATCTGAAGTCGAAACTAACGTACTAAAGCCATTCATCCACAAAAAAACTCTCAACCAAAGTAAATCACATCGATCCATCACTTGATTCAAAATCTATACCAAAACCATTCATCCACAACCAAATTTTTTTTTCAACCACATCAAAGTACACAAATCACATCGACCCCGCCACTCGACCCAAAATCTCAATCCAAATTGAAACCCATCAACCATCCCAGAGCCGTTGCTCACAATGGGGTCATGAATCATGTCGGAGCAATCCGACCGCACTAGAGCCACCCAACCGCACTGGAGCCACCCGACCACACTAGAGCCACCCAACTGCACCGGAGCCATTCGATCATACCAGAGCCATTTGATCATATTGAAGCCACACCAAGTTCCCAACGTCGCTCATTCACAAAAAACCATCCATTGAAAAACCAATCACAAAAACCAAAAACTCGAGAGCCATACCGGAGCCATCTCGAACTCTGGAGCCAAGAGTCATACCAAATCCCAAACCATAGTGCACATCGAGCCAAGACCACCAAAAAAAAAACCAAAACAAAAGTCCCACACTGACAAAGTCAAAGGCAACATCGACCGAAAGCATTAGACCATCACATCCCTCACGGAAGCAACCAAAAAGCATCAAATCCTGAATCAATCCACGACCAGAGTCATCCTCAAATCAACCAACCACTGAAAAGCAGCGAGTTTCGTACAACTCCACAAAGTATTATAGGCTCGTCATAAGTCCTATAGCTAGATGTCAAGAGATCTAGTTGAGGCCCGTCATAAGTCCTCGTACTTTCAATTGCATTCTAGGCCCGTCATAAGTCCTAGAGCTAGACATCAAGAGGTCTAGTTGAGGCCCGTCATTAGCCCTCTTGCATAACTCATATACCGATTGTATTCTAGGCCCGTCATTAGTCCTAGAGCTAGACACCGAGATCTAGTTGAGGCCCGTCATTAGTCCTTATACATTTTAAAGATGCATTCTAGGCCCGTCATAAGTCCTAGAGCTAGACACCGAGTTCTAGTTGAGGCCCGTCATTAGTCCTCATGCATAACCAATATACCGATTGTATTCTAGGCCCGTCATTAGTCCTAGAGCTAGACATCGAGATCTAGTTGAGGCCCGTCATTAGTCCTTATACATTTCGAAGATGCATTCTAGGCCCGTCATAAGTCCTAGAGCTAGACACCGAGTTCTAGTTGAGGCCCGTCATTAGTCCTCATGCATAACCAATATACCGATTGTATTCTAGGCCCGTCATTAGTCCTAGAGCTAGACACCGAGATCTAGTTGAGGCCCGTCATTAGTCCTCATACATTTCGAAGATGCATTCTAGGCCCGTCATAAGTCCTAGAGCTAGACACCGAGTTCTAGTTGAGGCCCGTCATTAGTCCTCATGCATAACCAATATACCGATTGTATTCTAGGCCCGTCATTAGTCCTAGAGCTAGACACCGAGATCTAGTTGAGGCCCGTCATTAGTCCTCATACATTTCGAAGATGCATTCTAGGCCCGTCATAAGTCCTAGAGCTAGACACCGAGTTCTAGTTGAGGCCCGTCATTAGTCCTCATGCATAACCAATATACCGATTGTATTCTAGGCCCGTCATTAGTCCTAGAGCTAGACACCGAGATCTAGTTGAGGCCCGTCATTAGTCCTCATACATTTCGAAGATGCATTCTAGGCCCGTCATAAGTCATAGAGCTAGACATCGAGTTCTAGTTAAGGCCCGTCATTAGTCCTCATGCATAGGTTGTTTGATCATATTCTTGGCCCGTCATAAGTCCTAGAGCTAGACACTGAGATCTAGTAGAGGCCCATCATTAGTCCTCATACCATCAATCACCGCAATTTGGGGCCCGTCATAAGTCCCCGTGCACCCGCATTCATAAGATCAAATTATAAACCGCAGTGAGAATTTTTGGCGTCCCGTCAACCTTGATCCAATTCTGTAAGGGCTTGCAAAATTGAATCAAGGGGAGCCATCTGTAGACACCAAAAATTCTCACCCCATAAAGCAAATTCTAGAATAAGAAATAAAATAAGAGGGGTCGTCGCCTTTCTTTTCCAAAACGTACTAACATGCGTGCCAAAATGAAGCCACTATTTTATAAAACAATTTTCAAACCAATTTTTTCAAGCATTTTTTTTTAAAAAAAAAAACCGATCTTTTACAAATGAGTTTCCAACGACTGTCCAGTTTTAAAATCGTCTCTCTTTGTTTATTCACTTATTTTACTATCTTATTTTTTATTTTTTATATTCTATTTATTTATTTATTCATCTATCCACTTTTTCTTATATTTTATTTTATTCTATTATTAACATTATTATTTTATTTTCATTTCTATTTATATTCACTCATTTTCATCTTTCAAACCCAATCCACACTTGGTTGAAATCTGGCCTAGCCCAATTCCTTAAACCTACTCTATTTTCAGCCCATGGCTTCAAAAAGCCCACCCAAACCCTACCACCTACCATCCTATCCCTACCCCTCTTGTTATAAAAAAATAAAGAAACCCTACTGTAGGAGGATTAGAGGGCCGACACATAATGCCTGGAAATTCTTTCTCTCTTACGGTCTGTTCTTCACCTCTGTGTTTTCTCTTCTTCGTTGAGCACACAAACAACGACAGTCGACATTCCACCCTCCTTGGTCTATTGATCGACCTCACTTCAGTTGGTTTTGGATGTTTTCTTAATGAAACCAGCACATAACTCTCCTCTGCAAATCGACCGCCCTCAACGATAGCAACCATTCCCCTAAAATCACCATCAATTCCAGTTCCTTCTCCTTCTTTCAGCATTCTCAAAATAAGCCAAATCATCTTCACGACTCAACAGCAAATTGACATCCGCTTCCCACTATCGCTCCCTTGTTTCTTCTGATGAATTTCGAGCATCATACCTACGGGAAGATGTCGCTGGTTCTTTCCCGTTTGAGTGTTGCAATGATTTGTGCTCCTTGTTTGTTGTCGTGCCCGTTTTGAGGGTTTTCCCTGGAGTTTCTATTTGAAACGCACCTCAGATTGATGTGTTGCGGTTCTCCTGTTCAGTCCTCTTCGTTCATAACGTTTGATTTAACGATTTTGAGTGGTGTATTCTTCCTTTTGTGATAGAAATCCTCGGTACATCTCGGTGGGATCTCATCGTAGTCCCTATAGCAGTTTTCTTTCGGCCTTTTCCGCTACAAATAACTCATCTCGGTCTCTCTTCTTGTTGAATTCAGTCATCGGTAAGCTTTGACATCAACTCGGTAATGGATTCCATCCCTGGCGTCTATTGTTGTCGATTGGCTGGGTTTGTATTCATATATTTATCTCAATGGTATAATATTGCCTTTGCTGCGCATTTGTTTCTCTGAAGCATTTTGAGGCATGGGACTTGATCCTTTCCCATCGCTTGGTTGTTATGTTGCTGATCGATCAAATCCAGCAGGATCTCACAATGTTTGTTGTATATATTATTGGGTTTCGGCATTCATTTTGACCCCGGTAAACACTTCTTTTAGTTCCTGTTATCAATTCGAAGCAGTTGGAGATTTTGGTTTGTTCATGTCTCCATTTCTCTAGCATCACTGTCGTTAATATATCCTAGATTATTTGCTGTTGTGATTGGCCGAAAATCAAACATTCAGTTTCTGAACTTGAGAAAGTATCGAACATAGTGTGTTTAGACTAAGGACAGACAATTCGTTTCCCACTGTATTTGTTATCGATTTGGGTATTGGAAAGTCGGTTGCGACTAATTCTTGCTTTCCTCATATTATGGTTTGAGCTAAAATTCAAAGCATCGCCACTTTCAAGGTGCAGATTGCAGACCATGTCTGCCCCTTCTGTTTGTTCCATTTGGTCCTAATTGACGGGCCCGATTTGTTCTTGTTTGCTTTGTACCATGGCTGACACTGGTACGTCTGATCTTCTGAGAGGCTGGCTCTTCTGCTGCTGCATTGCTTTTTTGCTCATTGATGATGGTTTGGAATTTTAATTCGATTCGAGCACTGGCTTACTATTGTTGGTTATTTGTCCATCTCTATATTACGATTTGACGGAAGTAACTTTGGACATGGTTGCTTGTATTTGACATGGGCTATATTGGTCTGACTTTAAGTTTGACACTGGGCTATACAAATTGACCGTACCGACATGCTTTGGTTTTGATACTTCCCCATCAGGTTTCATTATCCCTTGCGTTTTTACTAAATTCGGGATGTTCCTTATCTTTGATTTTGTGTGTTGACCGAGGTACCGTCGAACTTGGACCTACCCTTGCTCTAAGACTTGGCAAAGCTGCGTATGGATTCGGAAGTCACCTTCGGGCTTTGCGTGTCTTTTGGGCTTCACGAAAGCTCCGTATAGGTTTGGAAATATTGTCCATCAACCTTTTATTATATTTTAATCACCTTTGATAATTAATTATCCCTTGCGCATTGATACTGGTTTAGAAATTAGATTGAAATTAGCATTACTGACCCTGGCGTTTAGATAAGAACATGGATTGAGTTATAGTTGCCCCGTGTTAAAATTGTTGAGACAAATCACTCATTGGTTGGATGGTAACTTATTAATTTTTCATCTTAGAGGGAAATGATATAAACCCTTCTAGGCGTGATCCCACATGACTCACAACTTCTATCTTTGATACTATACTTTGTTTGAGTCATAATCTAAGATGATGAATTAATTTGAGTAGCAACCCCGATGTTTGATTTATCTTACCATCTTAGCATTTGCTGGCAGCTTGAAACTCTTTTCTATGTTCTCGGTTGGGGTGTGGGAGATGATTAGATTGCCCTCTTTCCTCCCATTGAGAGGGGCTGTATGATCCCATTGCACACACCCCAACCCTTTTACGTTTTATTATTAATTATTCTTGTACCTCTTTGTTTTTGTTCTATGGCGTGTGCATATTGCTTGAGGAACGAGGAAGTGCTGGATTAAGGAGCTGGACTTTAGCTAGGACTACCGAGGTCTCCACTTCAAACACGCGTATCGGTTGGTGCACTTCTTGCTGATCCTACCAGCTCAAGTGAGGCGGCGTCGATACGACCCCCCATAGCAGCTTTCATTTAAAAATTTTATGTGTATTTGTATCAATTTGTAATTCCTTTGTTGTTTTTACTTTCGGTTGCAGTCTCATGATTTATTCATTATTGTGATTTCACCCCATGACCTTTGTATTATTCTCTTGCCTTCAACTTTTGATTGACTATTGAGAGATAATAAATAGCATAAGACTAATAATTGGTTAGCAACCCATACATTAGGACTCAGCTTGTTACTTTTTTAGAGTTTTAGATTTGAATAATTATGATATGTCATCTAGATAGCTTTCAAATTTTCATCCCATGTATACATCACTTGAATAACTGTGAACATATTTGTTTATTCAGTCGGTTGTTATTATTATTTGATCTGATCAATCGTCGTGTCTTCAGTGATTTTGATATGATTGTCTCTGTGTTATATGTGTATATATTGTATATCCTGCCTCATTGCAAAATTCGTTCCATTTCATTGTACAAAACTTTACTATCTAAGCCCTAGTTATGCCCTTAGGTCCAAGCCATTAGGATAGTGGGAGTCCCTTGGCACTTAGTGGGTCATATGTCATTCTTGGTCAAGGTAACACCCTAAACCTTAAAACACACATCTAAAATTATGTATATAAAAAAAGTGAAGAGCAATTCATTTGCAAAGTCTCAAGTCCAAAAACAGCCCATTCTATAAAACTTGGCCCAATACCCTTCCTTGGCCCAACAACAATTGTCGACCTGGCCCAAAAAGCCCAATTAGCCCAAAATTCAAATATGGCCCAAAAGCCCAATTGCCCCAAATTCAAATCTGGCCCAAAACTTAATCCAAACTCAATTCATCTCAATTCAATTCAAGCCTTCAAATCGAATTCAACCCAATTCATTTCAATTCAAACCTGATTCAAATCCAATTCAACCCATTTCATTTCATTTCAAACCCAATCCAATTCAAAACCCAATCCAAATCAATCCAAAACCAATTCCAATTCAAATTCAATTTCAATTCCAAATCAAACCAATATCAATTTCAATTCAACTTCAATTCAATTTCATTCTAATTCCAGTTCAGTTCAAAACTTCATTCAATTCCATTTCAATTCAAAACTTCATTCAATTCCGATTCAACTTCAATTCAATTCCAATTCCAATTCAACTTCACTTCAATTCCGATTCGATTTCAATTCCAATTCTAATAAAAAATCAATCCGATTTCAATTAGACTCCAATTCAATCTCAATCTCGATTGAATTCCAATGCAAATCAAAATTCATTCAGCTTCATTTTCAACTTTAATTCTAATTTGATTTCAATTCCATTCCAATTTCCCCTACATTCTAAATGTCTCACAGACCCGAGTGTCTCATAGACTTTGTCATTCCAATGATTCAAATGTCTTACAGATCTGAGCGTCTCACAGACCCGAGCGTCTCACAGACCCGAGCATCTCACAGACTTCGACATCTCAAGGTTCCAAACGTCTTACAGACCCGAGCGTCCTACAGACTAGCATCCCAAACCCGAAACTTCTCGAAACTCCGAACCCTTCTAAATCCCAAACACCTCAGATATCTTCAAACTCCACAAACATCAAAACTTCCAAAACCCAAAAGTCGTGAACTACATAAGGTCTGATCTTAACAGGGAGTTGAGTACGTAGGCAACCCATCTAGGGTGTGACCCTATTCCAAACAAAAAACCCCCTTCCCCACTCTAAGGTGGCTCTCATATCTTTCTAAACGATCAAACCTTCTACAGCTCCCACAAACTTCAAACTATCAGACTCTAAGTCTTGTTCATTCACTCAACCTCAAACTTTCTCAAATCTTCATTCTATACTCATCCGAATTCATCAATCCTTTCATTTGGCGCTAGCTCGGCAGAAAAGCTCGCCTTATCCACTCGTTTTCTCTCCTCCTGTCCTAATCCTATCCTTGTGGCCCTCTGAAATGAATCTCTCTATAAGGTTTTGAAAGAAGGCAATCCTGACGATTGGAGACCGAGGTTTCCTCGGGCACCAATCCGAAGTCGTGGTCATTGCCACTTCTAAGGGGTGTAACCCAGTGGGAACCCACACAGAATCTCTAGTATGACCAGATAAGTCCTATCCATAGGCATCAAATCATCAGAGTCAACCAACGGTTCTTAAAACCCTCTTTCCCTTCCTTCCTAGTATCTTAGGTCAAACTAGGTGGTGACTCTAGTCAATTCCGCCTTATAGAGGCATAAGTCCGCGTGGGGCCCATTGAGAGCGGGTGTAGTGTTCACTTACACTCCCCTTATGTTTTCTGGGAAAGACGGACGATTTAGTAGGTATTTGATGGATGCCAGAATAACGGGTCTTCACCCTCCACAGAATGGCAATTTCTAGGATCTAGGCTTTTAGTCAAATCATATTTAGATAGCCCCCCCCCCCCCCTCATACCGAAAAATCACCCTCCACAGAGAGAGTTGTGAACAGTGGTAGGAACGATTTAGTAGATAGAGTCGAATGTGAGAGTAGCAGCAGGGAATCAAGTTTTCTTATTTAGTCATCTCTTTCACCGGTTAATATCTACAACCGACGAAATAACCTCACTTATTTCACCGGTTTTTATAAAAACCGGTGAAATAGATAGTTATTGTTATCCCCGAGTCATTTATTACGACGGTTCAAAATAAAAACCGGCAAAATAGAGTTTGAACGCTGTCTATTTTGGCGGTTTTTAAACAACCGGTGAAATTAAGGCGCCAAAATAAGCTTTTTTTCTACTAGTGACTTCTCTATCCAGATGTAGTATACCACGTTGGCAACGACCATTCGTTTGACCATGTCGCTTGAACGGTTTCTTTGCAGTAACGAGTGATCCACATGGAGCAACTTTGCAAGCTTTTCCTGTTCGTAGGAAGTCTTAAAGCTTGACCCTCTCAGGTTTTATAGACTAAAGCTTTCCTTTTTAGAACACAACTAGCGGCTCACCTTAAGATCCAGGTATCTATTTCTCTACAGACTGCCTCTCTATATAATCGATTACTGAAACACCCCTGAATATTTACTCACATAAAATCACAAACGTGGGGAGACTTTCCGAAAATAACGCGTTATATAACTCGGACATAAAATAATTTATGAACAATTAAATTTAGCAACGTTATATGTTAATATAGTCATACTTATATATGTCCAAATACGAGAATACATGTACCTAACGTTATGATATTATAACGTTGTAAATAATAAATAGTAACGTTGCATAACATCGTAACGTTGTAATATAAATGATAACGTCGCATAACTTGTGACAAATAAATAAATAAATATAACGTGGTATATTAATAGTCTTACATATAAATAAGCAAGTTTAACTTATACAAAAAAAAAGAGAAAGAAAAAGAGCGAGAACGCTCCCACCGAGGTTCGAACCCCGCACCTCTCGTACCCATCCTGAACGTCTTAACCAGTTGAGCTGTGCTCGAATTCGATAACAAATAGCAACTTAATATAACTAGTATCGAAACCACTAAGTAGTTGCAACTAAAGAAAAACCTGCGCTGATTCCTTCTCAGGCGTGAAATCATCAGCCCACAATCATCAGAGATTGCTCCCCACAATCTCTACTTCGCAGACTCTCATGTTATGTCCCCTGCTCTGTTCGAACTGAAGCCCACCCATGGCACAACAACATATTCCTTGCCTTGAAAATCTGTGTCGTCAACTTCAATACGTTCCCATGTGTAGAGTGTTAACAAAATCAAACTGAATTTATAAACCAGACCTTGCATTGCTATTGTCGGGTTCTGTTTAAAAAAAAAACTGATCTGCTGTTACCCAGTGCAAAGCAGACAAGACCCTTCCCTTTAACCGATTTCCTTGTCTCTAAAACAGTCAAGGAGACCTGTCCCTTGGAGACCACAAGCACAACTCGTACCGTTCTTGATCTCGGTAAAGTAACCAAAGTGACAAGCATTGCACACCATAAACTATTCCTTCACAAACTCCCACAAATTCCTAGTTGGAACTTTCAACCCACTAACAGTGAGTTACTCCCTGCATGCAGTCCTCCCCCCCCCCCCCCTTGATGTCATGATCCGATTAATACCCTCACCTCAGTCATCCTTCTTTCCCCTGACTTGCTGCTCACAGCAACTCCAAGCCCAGAGCCACTGTTGTTGTCACTCATGCGTGTAGGTAAGCCCAGCTGACAAGGCTCTTTCCTTTTTCTATTTTCCTATTCTTGTTCTGTCCTTCTGTTATTCCTGATTCCTCTCCTTCTTTTCTATCACATGATCAGTGATTCAAGTGCTATTGATCCCAGCTGTGTAAGTCCTGGGGCACCGCAACCCATTTTCTGATCACCAGTGAGGTAACTATCAGCTGCTCTACTTGTGTCCTCCACCTTTTTCTTCAATGCCGAGAATGTACCCACTGTCTAACCCATTTGCTCTCCCATCCTTGCTTAGCTTCGCCTGGGAATTTAACCCATAACCAGTGCAGCAAGATCCCACGAGCAATAGCTCATCTCCGTTTAAAAAAAAAACATAGCCAGGTAAATCTGTTACCAGTTTTATATACGACCTGTTTCATTTGGCCTATCAGATTCTAATACCTGGGCAGTCTTCCTCAGCTATTGTCGAGTAACCAAGTGCAGGAAGTCTCCTATTGTGCCAGGAGAAACCGAGAGAAACAGCTAAGATAAGAGGTAAGCTATCTCTAAACTTGATACATCCACAGAAAACAAAAAAGAAAACCGGTAGCACAACAGAAAAGGGAGGAAGAAGGGTAGTGTACAGAGTTTTAGTTTCTGTTTTTAGTTACAGATATTGTGCAAAAAGGGGAGTTTAGAGGTGTAGATCTGATGGCTTTGAGTTGTTTTAAGGTTAAGACTGTACTAGGACATGTATTGAGATGGCTAAACAATTCTAGGGGAAATAAATGCCAAACCATGAACGAAACAGAAAGACCAAAAAAAATATATAAGTTCAGTTTTTACAGTTCTTCCTGAACAATTGAGTCTCTGTATAACCCTGCTATATAGGGTATAGAGGATTGTATTGAGTGTTAATACACCTAAAACGCCTCTAACACACTTAGCAAGGTTAGGAGCACTTTGAAAAAAAAAGGGGAATTTAGAAATCGATGTAATGCAAGAAAGGAGAAGGAGTAAGTTATATCAGTTTTATGTTTTTAGTTTCTGCTGTACTTAGCAGTTCAGTAAGAGAATGCTCAGGACTGTCTATGGGTTTTGAGTATGTTTCGAGTTTAAAACCCTAATTAAACACATAACAAATTGTGTAAGCAATTCGGGAAAGAATTTAAAATCTTAGGAACGGACTAAGAAAGAGGTAGAAGGGAAGATATCAGAAATTGTATTTCAGATTTCTGTTTTGGTGTAAAGAGTTCTCAGGGATATTAGCCATGTTATTTTGGGTCTGTTTGGAGAGTTAGAACTGCATTGAGGTTCTAGATAAATAGCTATACCATTTGGGGAGTCACTTGACATTCTAAAACAGAAGAACAACAAAAGAAAAACATATGTTGCATCAGTTTCATAGCTCCAGTTCTGGTTTCTTTTTTTCTGAGTTTCAGTTTCAGTTCTGCTAGAGAAACGTGACAGTAGTAGCCCTTGTTGTCTTGGGTCTGTTCTTTGAGTGACATCGTGGTGAACCACTTAATTGAATGAGAAGTTAACTTGGGAAACCAGAAATCAAGTTAAAAGAACAAGGGAATCAATAGCGGAAATGATATATCAGTTTAGTCTTTAAGCTCTGCGATTTGTTGATTCCTGTTTATTGACTTTTCAGTGATAAGATGAAGAGTGTATTGAGTGGTTAGTGAGCCTAAGCATCTAATGCACTTGAGTAAACCTGTAAACACCGTGGGAAAGATAAAAATTGAAGTAACCAGAGAAAGAGGAATTATCGGATTTTGGGGTTTAACTTATCAGGTTGTGGTTTTCTATGTTGAGAGTTTTCAGGAATGTGTTCCTTGACATTTGGGATCTGTCTTGGAGATTAAAACCGTATTAACACATTCAACCAATTAGCTAGATTATCGAGTGAGAGAAACAGAAAGAAAAGACTGAACTGTAACAGGAGGTAATAACAAAAAGGTTGACAGGAATCGATATTCAGGTTGGTGTTGTTTCTGAAAATTTCTTTTCAGTGTACTGGAGTGCAGAAACTGGGTGAGTGTTCTACCAGGATGATTCTGAGTTTAAAACACTACTAACACTTATAGCTAGATGGGTAACCAAGAGAGGAAGAATTAAAAAAATCTGAAGTAAGAATAAACAGAAGGAGATCAAGGGAGTATATCAGTTGCTTTCCTAAACGTTGCAGTTTCTCTTCCTGTTCAGTATATGGGATACATCAGTGATTTAACAGAGCTGTCTTAAGGTTGTTTTGAATCGGAAACAAAGCTGAAACATTGGATTAAGTAGGTAGATGTTTGAGGAATGAATTAAATGACAGACACGGGAGCAAACAGAGAGAGATCAATAAGAGTTTAACAGGTTTGTATAAGTTCTGTCTAATTTCAGTTTGGGATTTTAGATTTCTTTCGATGCAATTTGGGACATTCCAGTAGCTGGAACAGCTTGTTTTGGGTCTGTCTTTGAGGTTTAAACCAGGGGTAAACACTTAAGTAGTTGACTAAGAAGGTTGGGGGTGAATCGAAGGTCAAATTCATGGACAAAGTAAAGAGGAAGAGTGAACTGTATCAGGTTTGTGTCTTCTTTTTCTGCAGTAATGCAGCCTCTGTATAATGGGTTTTGGTGGCGTTAACAATGTGGTTGTGGGTTCACTGTGAGGATGAAATTACATTAAGATACTTAGCCAAAAAGCTAAACTGCTTGGGGAAGTAATGAGTCAGATTGGTAACAAAAAAAAGACATACAAGGAGGGAATGGAATCTAGAATTTCAGGTTTGATGAGTTAAGTTCTTTTGTTGTTGCAGTTCAGTGTAATGTTGTACTGAGGAGTTTGAGGGAGTTGTGGCGAGTATATGATGAATCTAAACACCCCTAATATGCCTTAGAAGGTTTATATATTCGATGGGAAAGAATCAAACAGCGGGAGAGTTAACTAGATACAAGAGCCAAGAAGTAATACTTAGACCGTTGTTCAGATTTTAACAAAACTATAACTTCTGTGAAACTGATTTCATGGTGGTCATAAGAGTGATATCAGATTGATAATAAACCCAAAACCCTCCTAATGTATCTAGCTAAACTTGTGGAACATCTTGGGTAATCTAGACACCCTTAGATACATTAAAAGTGTTATAATATAAGGATATGTACAAGAACCTTATTTCGGTTTTGGAACGCTTAAGCTTCTGTACAAAGGAGTTTAGAAATAATTGAGGAGTGTTATTGTGTAAATAACAAGCTTAAAACATAGCTACTTAGCCAGGGAAAAAATACACCCTAGACAAGTTAAATCCATCTTAGGAAAACTTGTTACCTTGAATACTCTAAAACGTTAGCTAGGGGAAAGGACTTAGTTAACGTGTGAGTTGACAATGTGAATGTCCTAGGAGTAAGATTAGCCTAGGACTACTACTAGGGAAGTTCTAAGGGTTAATATGAACTAAGCACTTAATAACACCCCTGGGGAATAACACCCGAAATAAAGCGTCATCACATGAAATCATGAACTGACACGTTATTTTTAATTAACGTTAGGGCCGTAACGAACGCTACCCGGGATCCCGTGTGTAAGGCGGCGCGTGATTCTGAATAAGGTATGGACATGTGTGGTTCGTATGTTGCCGTGTTACACGGCTTGTGTGCTGTGTGCCTTGTGTGTGAAAATGACATAAGATCAAAGCATGAAATTGGATTGCTTGTTTATCATGTTGTATGATTTCTATATCATTGTTGTATATTATTGCGCGCACACAGTAGTTTAGTCCCTTTCTCGTTTATGGACCTTGAGATGAACTACTACGAATTATGAAAACAAAGAAAACTCTATAAGGGGAACTCCTCTCTAAACCATTGAGGACTACCATGACACCCACTATGGTGTCTATTCATTAATGATAATGAAGAGCAAGTCTCCTTTGGTGAGACATGACGAACCACGTAGACAAACAAAAGAACTATACAAAGAGACAAATCCTCTCTAACTTTAGAGGACCGCTAATGACACCCACTATGGTGTCGAGATTATAATGATAACGAAACGAAAAGTACTAACTGTGAAACATGAGAACAACCCGGGAAGACAACAGCTCGGGCCGCGCGGTATGGATGATCGGGAGTTGGTATCTGCATCAGATCCTTCGACCGTCTATGATGGAATATATTTTGGTGAAGCACATCCCGGAGTCCAGAGGTGACTTCCGCTTCCTTGACCCTGGGTGTCGGGAATGGGGGAGTGACAAGTTGGTGAAGCACATCCCGGAGTCCAGAGGTGACTTCCGCTTCCTTGACCCTGGGTGTCGGGAATGGGGGAGTGACAAATTGGTGAAGCTTATCCTGGAGTCTAGAGGTGACTTCCGCTTCCTTGACCCTGGGTGTCGGGAATGGGGGACTAGCTATGGAGGAGACGTCCTCCAACGTGCGGTGATAAAAGAATTCACAAGTAACCCTTGAAGAAACAAGGAACGATTAGCACCTATATAATGAAGTCTCGGGATCTAATCTATATCCCCTGACTCGGTGCCAGAGAATAGAGGAAAACATGTGTAATGAAACCAAGCAAATAAGAAAAATCACAAATGTGATCATTTAAGTAACAAGGAATGAATCACCCTATATAAAGTCTCGGGATCTAACCTACATTCCCCCGGACTCGGTGCAAGAGAAGAAAGGAAAACATATGTAATGAGAACAAGATAACAATACGCAATCTCTTGAATGATCCCATAGCGAGGATTGACGGTATAATGTACCTACGCACACGTCCTATAATTACTTGACTGTTGTTGCTACACTAGCAGCTTATTATGCTGGACCGCGTGTTTGACATTGTTATGCTACTGGCAAGTTGTGCTTGGTTGCTTATTGATATTGCTGTGCTACTTGCAAGATGTGCTTGGTTGCTTGCTGATATTGCTATGCTACCGATGAGTGTGTATGATATCATGATGTACTGATGTGTGCTTTACTGCTTTATCATAGCATGTAAAATGGACTTAATAATATTCGACCAATTAGTCGTGTGGCCCGGTAACATGCGGGCTTCACACGTTCATACTCAGTGTAGTTTGCTGAGTCCTTTACACCCAATTTTTTTCAGGTATTGTGCCAGACAATAAAGAGGCGTAGGCGGGATGGCTACCATGGGGGGTAGTCCATCAGGGCATGACTTTTAAGTTGTAGTGGCATGTGTAATATATGGGTTGTTATAAAACCCGAGATGTAATTCTTAGTATATGATTTGGTAATTTGGTTGTAGACACTCGGAACTTGGGAATTGTACTATATGTTGTATATGGGTTTTGATAGAGGGCTGTTTCCAGTCATTCAGACCGTAACTTGGAGTTGGTATTGTGGTCGGTCAACCACATGGGTGGTTGACATCTGTGACACCCGGATGAAGTTGGAAACCGCTGCGTAGACATCTCGTATTACCGTTAGGCTCGGCGTTTATTAGTGATTGTTATTCGGGGGTGTTACAATTACCTCTACAGAAGAGGAACAGTTCACCAGGATGTGGAGATCATCCTATGAAGGCCATCAGAATATCACAAGAAATCAGATGCATTAGTTGAAATTTCAAACCTAGACCAATAATGTTGAAACCCACACTCTAGCTAATCTAGAATGAATGGTTCAATAACATGTATAATTTTGAACCGATCCGATGGAAGTATATGAGGATCAACAAAAATTTGAAAAACATTGATCCGATAATTTGATCACCTACCTCATAATATAATTATTTTTTCTAACAACCAAATATACTATCCACAACAACTATTTTTTCAATCAATGATCCACATAAATCATGGAGAAAAGTTAAGTATGAATATGGGTTATCTGATACTATCATTTAAAAAATATATATGATTCTTATATGGCATACATTTTATATGTATGAATTTTAGTTGATGTGTAAAAAAGTCAATATTTTAGATAGGGTTGTCAATTTCGGATTTTGGGTCGGGTTGACTTCAACCCGAACCTGACCTGCTCATGTTTCATCCTAACCCGAAACCGACCCATACCCAAAATAGGTTATGATTTGTCAATACGAATCTGACCTTCCGACCCGAAATCAACCCGAAACTGACCTGACGACCCGAAAGCAACCCGAAATCATCCGGAAATCAACCTGAAATCGACCCGAAATCAACCCAAAATTTAAAATATTGTACTATCAGTATAAATTTTACACAAAATCACCAAGATAATATAACATTACATATAAAACCATCAAAAAAATGGTTACATGATTGATATATTTAGGGTTATGTCGTATAACTATAAGAATATATATTTTCTTTTCTTTTTTAAAAATGTTTTCGGGTTGCGGGTTGAAATTGGGTTGACAAGTCAAACCCAAAACCAACCCGGGTTTTTAGCAACCCAACCCGACCCAAAAATATTTTTGGGTTGAAAATTGCAACCCAAACCCACTGAAATACCCCAAACCTTGATATGTTGATTAGACATTAAACTATGGTATTTAAAGGCTAAAAAGTGCCTTAGAAACAACAGTGAACAATTTAAACCATAGTAAAACGCAATAAAACACTAAGACATAGTTTGAGCAAAAACATGCTCTAAGCTTGGAGTGAACCTGGTTGGGACCCAAAGAACCTACCAAGAATTTATAACATTCAATTATGATTTAATAAGGCTAAATAAGTCCTTAGGAAACCTTGGTAGACAATTAAACCAAACAAAACATAAATAGATACCTTAAAGTCAATATGGGCGAAAGTGTGCTCTAAGCTTGGGATAAATTTGTATAAGACCTAAAGGTCATACCTATACCTTATAAATATGTTAGTGAACGTGTTAAATCAATTACTAAAGAAAACCAAGCTTGAAAACAAGTTAAAACACAAAATGTGCTTTAAGGAGTCTTAAAGCACATTTTTGAAAAATTGTCTTGTAAATGAGTTTTGAATGGCTAAATGTCCATCATTACTCTTTAATTAACATGTGTACTATTTAGTATCACATTTGGAGGTCTAAATCAATGGGAAATCAAAAATTTCACAAGAATGTGCCTTGTTTTTGTGAATAGTAACATAAAATGCTAGTTTATGACATAAGTCAACATAAGTAAGTTAAATGGTCAACAAAGACCATGACTTGGCCTAAAACACTAAGGGGCCGGTTTTTCATGTGTGACTCACCACACTTGACCAATCAAATAAACAAGGAAAAGTAATAAAGCATAGTTACTATTTGCTTTAGTTTAAATATCTCCAAAGCAAGTTTCATTTCCCACGGTCATCTACCTTCTTCCTCCTCTCTTCATCGGTTTTGCTACAGCAAGTAGCCATTCTCCAACTTCCATAGCTTGTAACTCATGACTCCATGGTCCAAATTCAATTTCAAGACCACCATTCTTCTAGTTGGAGCAAGCTCTACACTTCTATCTTTTCAAATCTTCAAGAACTCCATTTCGGTGCCATGAAGATTCACCATTGTTGGAGCTTGAGCTCACCTTTTCATGCCTTGTCATTCTCCTTTGCTTCAAGGTAAGGAAAATCAAAGAAAAACAACATTCCCTCTTGTTTTTGTGTGTAACCGAGAATCACCTTTGATGGTGTCTTCTCTTGTTCTTTCATAGCTCCATTTCAATCTTCAAGGGACAAGGAGGAGTCCTCTCTTGTTGCATATTCAAGTTCTCTTTCAAATTCAAAGGTAAATATCATTTTAGTGTATTAAAACACTTATGTTAAACTAGGGTTTGTATATGAGTTTAAGTGTGAATTCTTAAGCTCATTACCCTTATATGTGTATTGATTAGAAAGTTGACAAGAGATCAAACTCCTTGCTGATTTTCGGTTCAAGGAAACAAGAAAGAAGTTTGAGAGGAAAAGAGGTAAACAAACTATCTCAATGTAGTTTAAATGCCTTAGGAAAAGTGAGCTTGATTTGCTTAATAAAATACCTAAGGAGCCAATGGCAAATGAGCTAGTAAAATGCTCTCAAGGAGTTTATTAAGGGCATATGTATTGTTGGGTGTATTTGTAGGTCAAAGGCAATATATATGTGGGAAATTCAGTGTTTAAGGTTTATGTTATTTAAGGGCCTAAGAGCCATGTTATTTAAGGGCCTAAGTGCCAAGGAATTTGATTATGCACTATATTGTGATGTAGTGTAAATTTGGTGAAGTTTTGTGTGTGAGAAGGTTCTTGATGGATTTAGGTGTTCTTGAATGTTTAAAGGTGAAAAACAATGTGTTTGGTATGTCAATGTGCTAGGAGAACCTATGGAAAAATTTGGGTAATGTATAAGAAGATTTAAGTGTTTAAATAAGCTTTGGTGAACTAGGAAATGTGAGGAATGAATGAATGTTACTAGGGAAGAAAACATGTATTAAGGTGTTGTAGAGTGTTACAAGGGCTTAAGTATTGTCTTGGAAGTTCTAGGGATTCAATGAGTGTTTTTGGGATGTAATAAAGTCTTGAAGAAGTTTGTTTAAGGTTTAGGTAATGTTGATGTACAAGGAATGAATGATGTTTAGGTAAGGATATGAGGAAGGAATTTTAAGAAGGTGTGAACAAGGAAATTTAGTTAGTAAGAAATGATGTTTGGGAGATGATGTTATGATGGTGAGGAAACATTCTTGGAATAGTGGTTATCATAGGTATGAAACACCACTTGGAGAAACCAAGGAGAAAACATTATAAGTGTTAGGAATTTTGGTAAGAAAAGAGTAAGTGTTTAAGGAGTTATAAAATGAGTTTTATGGATGTTATATGAGGGTTTGAGTGTGTCAAATGGTGTTGGAAAGACATTAGAAGACTTGAGGAAAGTTTGGAGAAGGTTTGACAATTTTTGGGCTTGTTTTGGTGTGGTCCGACCCGCAGTAGGGTCGGACAGCCTCTGTAAGTCACCAGTATGAGGTTCTGGAATGGTCCGACCCAGAGGATTTGGGTCGGACATGGGTCGGACAGGCAAGTTTTCAAAGCACGGTAAGTTTCTGGAATGGTCCGACCCAAAGGACTTGGGTCGGACATGGGTCGGACGGAGTAGAACTTTCAAATCCGAAAATCACTGGAACGGACCGACCCAGTTGGTGGTTCGGACGGTGGGTCGGACGACCCAAAACATGTTAAAAAAAAACAAAGTGTGGTTTAAGTAGTAAAGCCTAGTGGGTATAATGATGACAACCAAGTGTGAGTTTAAACAAAAGAAAACGTGTCATTCAATCGTGTAAAGTGTTTAGTAAACCGAAACTTAATAAGTAATTAACCGACATCATCAATCATGTCTAGGAGCTACGTTTGGCGGGACTCGTACGCAGCAAGGACCAAGGTATGGTTTTCTTGTAACCTGTGTCCTACCGGATTACACCGGCTTGTATGCCAATGTGTTTTTCTGTATGTTTGCCACGTTGTAAGATAAAACATGTAATGAGTTTATAGTAATTCATTTATGTGGCGTGTTCAACTCCGATACCATTTAACCTCAAAAGTGTTAAACCTTAGCTAACTGAGTCTAGGATCACATGAGAGTTCGGTATTCGGATTAAACGACCCGAACCATGGGACGTTCTAACCACGGCTATGCGTGTGTTACTTGTGTGATATTTGTGTGTGTAAGTAAGGACCTCCCTCGTATGTTTAACCTAGTTGTAATACTGTATGGTGTGTGAATGTGATAGACTCCATAGTGGGGCTCTAACTAGTAACTAAAAGTGAGTATGTACTAACAGGGGTGAGGAATCCGGTTAGGCCGGTCGCGCGTTGTTTGGGAATGGGTATCTTTTTAGCCTTACCCTCCTCTTTGTTATGGTTGTTTCCCTCACGGGTTACGATCTCCCATTAGCTTACTCCAAAGCTTAGCTATTCTGACTTATGATCGGTTTAGGGGGAACATGTGTTTATGTGGTGTGTTCGGGTCACCATATCCGAACCATCTTAACTTAAGTTACTCGTCTGACTATTAGGACGGTAATGAGTGTTGTATAACGAGTTTATCATGAGGGTGACATCATTCTCTAGGATCACCAGTGAATTAACTATGTTTGGGTGGGTTCCTAAGAGAGTGGTTCCCATGTATGTTGTGTTGTTGTACTGCAATTCTCATTGCGATGTTGTTATGTGCACGTTGAAACGTGAAAAGTGTTGTTATGTGGTGTATGTTATATGTTGTGAAATGTGGAGTATGTGGATAATGGATGTGAATCCCAGTTGTGATAAGAGGCGTTTAAGGATAACCCGATCAATGGGTAAGTGTCGTCTATTAAGGAAGTAGCTCCATTAGAGGAGAAACACTCTAGGGTTAATGAACGCAATGAGTGACTTATCAAGTAAGGATGTGTTATCTGTTTGTTGAGCCCATTGAGGTGGAATGTTATGTGTTGTGTGTTTATAGTTTACATGCATGATTTAAATATAATCAACCGCATGCTAAGACGACAATTAGTTGTGCGTGGCCCGGTAGCATGTGGGCTGCGGGATTACCATACCAGCAAAGGTGCTGAGCCCCTTGGGGGCCACCCTTTCTCTTCTTTTCCTATTTCAGGTACAAGGAGCTGGAAGCCGTTCGAGAGTAGGACGGGGTAGTCGTTGTACATGGGTAATCATTTAAGTTGTATATATACAGTAGGTGTAGTAAGACCGAAATTGTTATCGGCATTAGTTTTGTGAATACTCGGTACAGTTGGAAGGTATGTGTATGTTTGTTGTTAATGGAAAAGGGATATAAATGTGTAGTCGCTCGGGAATCTATTCCATCAGACTGATACGTTGTATATGTAATAGCCTTGTTAGCCACGTGGGTGGTTAACGGCATGTAACACCAACGATTTAAGTAATGTGATGAAGCTTGTTTTCCGCTGCAGTTTGTTATTAAGTGCGTAAGTGTTGGATGGGGTGTTACAAAAAGTGGTATCAGAGCGAAGTATCGCTCTTATGACTGAATTACCGAGCTTAGGAAGTACCGAGTTAGGATTTAAGTACTTTGGGTTAAGGGTTGAGTGATAGCGTGAGAGATACGCTAGTTAGGAATTACCAGTGTGTACTGAAAACCTACAATATCCATCCCGCCCTCCACAATCCCTGTTTTATAACTTGGGAAAGAACGCCAGAGAGATGGAAGTCCTCTCTTACCCGAGAATACCCGATCTGGCTGTTATTAAATACCTCTAAAGGTACGGAGAACCTGTCATACGGTAGATCCTGAAAACTGGGAATCCCGGAGACGGTTCCCATCTAAACAATGTTAATCGCATTTAATAGCGAAGAATGAAGAATTTTATGTATAGAAGAATATAATTTCTGGCAACCTGGGTCGACATGCTGAGCAGTCGAGAATAACCAGCTTGCAACGCACCAACCGTGCAACAGATAAGAAGTGAAGTAATGAAACCCGAGACGAGCGTCTACGGGACCACGATTATTACATAATGTCGCCAATGGTATACCAACCAACAAAGGAACTACAACGTAGTACCCAAACAAGAGACAAGTCTCAGTAACCACGACAAATGGGTGGAACGGGCTACGAAGAGGAAACAATACTAAGAAAAGGGGGTCTCCCAGAATGGGAAACACCCTAGTTAATGATTATCATGTGAAGATAGTGAGAAGTTGAAGTTACCCAGAGGGTTATTGTCAAGACTGTAAGGTCGAGTAAGGGCCAACAAGGCCACTGATAATAGTGCGGATAAGAACAATACCGCAACCGGTGTGTGTGATTAACCGATAGCCAGTTAGCATGGCGCACTTGTCATGGCAAGTGCTGCTATAACAGGGCTGTTCGGGAAAATTGTTAACAAATACAAAGTACTTAGTAAAGTACCATGAAGTTAAGTGAGATCATCATCACTGTGGAAGGGCTCAACAGCCTAACCCTTATAAATGGGAATAAACCAGTCAGCGAGAAGCTAGACTTAGCTAAGGCAAGAAGACGCTATGAAACCATGAAAATTTTTCTTTCAAACTCAGATTTATTCCAAACTCTTTTCTTTCAAAACCAGATTTTCTTTCAAACCAATACTTCTTTCTAACCTTCTTCTAAACCAAACCAGTAAAACCAAGGGCAGTTGACAAGGATACAACAGTGGATAAACTTTCCCTCGATTAAGTTCGGGAAGCACGGAATGCATGTTGTCACAAGACAATATAAGGGAGTTGACAACAGAATACTTCACCTAGGTGTGTGACGGACACTACGAGTGTACCAACTGTAATGTGGGACGACCACACTCCGTGAGGAGCTTGTGGGCCTGACAGACCTATTTATGGGTTAGTTGGGTAAGTAGCAATGTATCAGTATGGTACCCCACATATGTATACGAGTAGAGTCCGAACACGGGAAGTAGTCGACTCCGTACTACGGTCAACAGTATAAGTCAAACAAGAGCTAAGGATTACCATGAATGGTTGAAGTAAAGGAACTCAGTTAAGTTAACGAGACTAAAGGAATTAGTGAATTCCTTTCAAGGAAATGTTTAAGAGTCAGGAGGTGCGAAGTGCACTAACTGTAATGTAAAGACATCGCATATGTCTTAAGGATCCTCAGGGATAAACATGATAGCTGGAACGGAGACCCAGCCTGTGCATGGCAAGGCAGATACCTAATTTGGACACATTAGTGTGCAATGAACGAGATGAAACTCCCAGAATGAGTACCTACACTACTAGGAAATGTTGATCTTCACAGAAGAAGATAATAAGCCAGTTAAGAACGCAAACGGCGTGGCTAACTGAATATACCAATAAGTGCGAACCAGATGTAATGGCATAACTTAGCAACACTCAGAAGCAATCCTTGAAGGGTGTTCACATCAACGATAATTGTACGAAATGACATGACAGAAACACAAGGGTTGAAACTAACACCCAGTTTAGACATAAGTTGTCAGGAGACGGACTGACAATCCTAAGGGGCATCCCATGAAAGGAAACGTGATGCAACGACCTTGTCATGGAGCCCAATACAACCTCTAACCATGTAATGTTGTACAGAGAAGTACATGTGTGTGGACAGCCTACAATGAGCGCAGCTCAAGGCAATAAGGCTTATAAGCCACAAGCAAGATATGTTATGTAAATTCGATTGATTGCAGAAGTTTATGTTGTGTAAGTGAATAGAGTGGGGAACGAACCACTACATTAAGAGTGGGGATACCTCTTAACATTGTGAGACCGCAACAGCGGTAGTTATGTGAACCAAGTTCAAGAATATGTTAACGATGGACGACATTATTATTGCGAGAGAACAGATAGTTTAGTAGCATGTGTGTGTAAGTGAAGTACCGAGCTAAATAATGCCGGCTTGTGACTCGAGTGATCAACGCTCAAGAAGCATTCAGTAGTCATCCAAATGAAGGACGAACCAAAATACAAGTGATGTAAGTATATGTGTGGAAGTTAATATGACAGTGAATACCATATAAGTTGATGTTATACAAGGAGTAAGAGCACGGTACGCAGTAAGCGACCGTTGTATAAGTGTTGTTAAATAATGATATGGCAGATAAGAGTAGTTATGAATTAAATTCAGTGGTGATGCAAGGTAAGTGATGATAAACAGACTGGGCAATAAGCCAGTAGTTGGTACTATGTGATAAGGAACTCAGTGTGAATTCCATTGCGAATCGCATCAGAGATTTACTGTCAAGAGTTTACGCCTCTGCACTCTGTATGACTGAGTGTTTTGGTATTGCACTTGTGCAGTAATGATCGAGTGGGATAGCAAGGATTCGGGAAATGTTAATGCTGGTGGAAGTAGAAAGAGACTTATAACGCTATAATGACCGATGCATAGGAAATGCAAGGTCGTACCAGTGAAAGAATACTTGTACAAAACCAAATGTGGAGGCATGATTAAGAATAAGTGACTACAGTAGCACTAAATACCAAATATTGGTATGGGACATACCTTGAGTGTGGGTAATAACCGAGAGAGCACTACACGTTAGGTAGTAGCTCAACCTCAACTGACAGTAAGTCGGAAGGGAAATAAGTCAATCATTGTGAAATACATAGCTGTATACACAGTAAATTATTATGGAAGTGGATAGAAAGTTTATAACTCACCGAATTCGCGCACGGTAAGAGATACCACGCGTCGGTTGAGAAACCGTTATTACGAAGATAAAGGTGATAATTGGAGATGTACAATACAGTAAGAATAATGAAGGGGGGCAAACTACGCCCTACAGTTGTCACAGTTGCGCAGCAGACACTAGTGAACCAGTGATTCAAGTGTACAACGTGAATAGCAAATATGAGTAAATGGCTAATTATTAACGCCTAGAAGCCTCACAGGCCAGAACCGAAACCAGTTAAGAGTTAAAGCAAACTCCAATGAGAATTCTTGGTTTAGGGACTAAACCGCCAATATGGTCAAGATCCTCTAACCAGAACACATTGTATAACAGACCGTGTGGAAGTTGAAACACTTCACGACGGTAGAACTTTTTAAACCAATGATTAAGTGATTGATTACGTGGGCGTAATCCCTTTTAAGGGGGGTAGAGCGCAAAACCACTTAGTGTGTATTACCGTACAAGTGTACGTGACTTATGTTGTGCATAGCACAAAATAATTTGTTTTGGTGATTGGTGTGTGTGTGTTACGTAAACATACGCATTCATTCATGGTTTAATTGTGGTAATTGCGCACAGAAGACGCGAATACCATTGTGATAAGTGTGTTTGTTTGTTAACAGTTGTGTGTGATAGTACAAGTGTGGGGAGTAGAGAAACTCCCGGGGAACTAAAACCCCGACATTATATGTTCATATGACACTAAATGTGAAACTGTGTGTTGTATTTTGATAAAATATATGTGTATATATATACTATATAGTGATTCATGAAAGGGTATGAAACCGACATAGAACCTAGTGAGAATAAGATTCCCTAGGTAACAGCATTAAAGTGAATGGAAATAACTGATAGACGAAGTTCTATCCCTTGGTGATGTTATGATCATGATTAGAATGATTAAAAAGATAGAAAATTGGAAATGAGTGTATTACTTGATGCTTGAAAATGAAGTGGGAAGTGGAACTTGATTTGCATGCGATCCAGGGAAGCCGAACACAAATTGGGGTGGAAGGATAGTTCAACACTGATGCTGATCACATCAGGGTTGGATGACTCTTGAAGCTCCCCTTAAGTGGTCACAACTAACCACGCTAAGAAAAGAAGCAAAGAGCATAAGTTGGACTTGGAGTTGTGTGTGTTTTCAAAAGGATTTTCAATTGGTGTTTTCAAAAAATCGATTAATATTTTGAATAAAGTATCTCTTATACTTAACCTAGAAAGAATATTTTGTAGTACTTGCTCACGAGCCGAGGACGTATGAGCCTTTGTCTTCGGACCGGCGACATGAGAAGTATATGTTAAAAATTAAGTGAATGTTTTGATCTCCCAAAGGAACGGGGACCAGAAGGTGTCCATCGCGACCGGGTTCTGTGGGATCACAGTGTATATAAAAGATATTTTTGGTTGCCATACATGCTAGGACATGTTGTGTGGTATGTGTAATAAAGATTATTTTGACATTGAGTTCCAAAAGTGTATGTTATTAAGACCTATGAGTCTAAATGTGTTGTGTTACATAGACCTATGTGTCTAAAGGTTGTTATGTTATCAAGGCCTATGGGTCTAAATGTTGTTATGTTACCAGGCCCAAGGGTCTAAGGGTTGTTAAGTATGTGCAAATGTTGTTAAGATACCCGGACCATTGAGTCCGAGGTTATCATGTGAGTATGTTATGTTATGTATGGATGTGTATATGTACCCGGACCGTTAAGTCCAACGTTATGATGTAAAGTATGTTTGATTATGGAGGTTTATTTCCAAGTGATTCCTGCGTTCTAATCCAAATGATGTGTGGGAAGTGTGAACTTCGAGGACGAAGTTCTTTTAAGGGGGGTAGATTGAAATACCCCAAACCTTGATATGTTGATTAGACATTAAAATATGGTATTTAAAGGCTAAAAAGTGCCTTAGAAACAACAGTGAACAATTTAAACCATAGTAAAACGTAATAAAACACTAAGACACAGTTTGAGCAAAAACATGCTCTAAGCTTGGAGTGAACCTGGTTGGTACCCAAAGAACCTACCAAGACTTTATAACAATTAAATATTTAAGGCTAAATAAGTCCTTAGGAAACCTTGGTAGACAATTAAACCAAACAAAACATAAATAGATACCTTAAAGTCAATATGGGCGAAAGTGTGCTCTAAAGCTTGGGATAATTTTGTATAAGACCTAAAGGTCATACCTATACCTTATAAATATGTTAGTGAACGTGTTAAATCATTACTAAAGAAAACCAAGCTTGAAAACAAGTTAAAAACACAAAATGTGCTTTAAGAGTCTTAAAGCACATTTTTGAAAAATTGTCCTGTAAATGAGTTTTGAATGGCTAAATGTCCATCATTACTCTTTAATTAACATGTGTACAATTTAGTATCACATTTGGAGGTCTAAATCAATGGGAAATCAAAATTTCACAAGAATGTGCCTTGTTTTTGTGAATAGTAACATAAAATGCTAGTTTATGACATAAGTCAACATAAGTAAGTTAAATGGTCAACAAAGAACCATGACTTGGCCTAAAAAAACTAAGGGCCGGTTTTTCATGTGTGACTCACCACACTTGACCAATCAAATAAACAGAAAGTAATAAAGCATAGTTACTATTTGCTTTAGTTTAAATATCTCAAAAGCAAGTTTCTTCTCATCTCTTTTTCCTTCTTCCTTCTTCATTTCCCACGTCATCTACCTTCTTCCTCCTCTCTTCATCGGTTTTTGCTACAGCAAGTAGCCATTCTCCAACTTCCATAGCTTGTAACTCGTTGACTCCATGGTCCAAATTCAATTCAAGACCACCATTCTTCTAGTTGGAGCAAGCTCTACACTTCTATCTTTTTCAAATCTTCAAGAACTCCCTTTTCGGTGCCATGAAGATTCACCATGTTGGAGCTTGAGCTCACCTTTTCATTCCTTGTCATTCTCCTTTGCTTCAAGGTAAGGAAAATCAAAGAAAAACAACATTCCCTCTTGTTTTTGTGTGTAACCGAGAATCACCGTTGATGGTGTCTCTCTTGTTCTTTCATAGCTCCATTTCAATCTTCAAGGGACAAGGAGGAGTCCTCTCTTGTTGTCATATTCAAGTTCTCTTTCAAATTCAAAGGTAAATATCATTTTAGTGTATTAAAAACACTTATGTTAAACTAGGGTTTGTATATGAGTTTAAGTGTGAATTATTAAGCTCATTACCCTTATATGTGTATTGATTAGAAAGTTGACAAGAGATCAAACTCCTTGCTGATTTTCGGTTCAAGGAAACAAGAAAGAAGTTTGAGAGGACAAGAGGTAAACAAACTATCTCAATGTAGTTTAAATGCCTTAGGAAAAGTGAGCTTGATTTGCTTAATAAAATACCTAAGGAGCCAATGGCAAATGAGCTAGTAAAATGCTCTCAAGAGTTTTATTAAGGGCATATGTATTGTTGGGTGTATTTGTAGGTCAAAGGCAATATATATGTGGGAAATTCAGTGTTTAAGGTTTATGTTATTTAAGGGCCTAAGAGCCATGTTATTTAAGGGGTCTAAGTGCCAAGCAATTTGATTATGCACTACATTGTGATGTAGTGTAAGTTTGGTGAAGTTTTGTGTGTGAGAAGGTTCGGATCGATTTAGATGTTCTTGAATGTTAAAGATGAAAAACAATGTGTTTGGGTATGTCAATGTGCTAGGAGAACCTATGGCAAAATTTGGGTAATGTATAAGAAGATTTAAGTGTTTAAATGAGCTTTGGTGAACTAGGAAATGTGAGGAATGAATGAATGTTACTAGGAAGAAAACATGTATTAAGGTGTTATAGAGTGTTACAAGGGCTTAAGTATTGTCTTTGAAGTTCTAGGGATTCAATGAGTGTTTTGGGATGTAATAAAGTCTTGAAGAAGTTTGTTTAAGGTTTAGGTAATATTGATGTACAAGGAATGAATGATGTTTAGGTAAGGATATGAGGAAGGAATTTTAAGAAGGTGTGACAAGGAAATTTAGTTAGTAGAAATGAGTTTGGAGGGATGTTATTTGAGGGTGGAAAATTCTTGGCATAGTGGTTATCATAGGTATGAAACACCACTTGGGAGAACCAAGGAGAAAACCTTATAAGTGTTAGGATTTTGGTAAGAAAAGAGTAAGTGTTTAAGGAGTTCTAAAATGAGTTTTATGGATGTTATATGAGGGTTTGAGTGTGCCAATGGTGTTGGAAAGACACATTAGAAGACTTGAGGAAAGTTTGGAGAAGGTTTGACATTTTTGGGCTTGTTTTGGTGTGGTCCGACCCAGAGGTCCGACCCGCCGTAGGGTCAGACAGCCTCTGTAAGTCACCAGTATGAGGTTCTGGAATGGTCCGACCCAGAGGATTTGGGTCGGACATGGGTCGGACAGGCAAGTTTTCAAAGCACGGTAAGTTTCTGGAATGGTCTGACCCAAAGGACTTGGGTCGGACATGGGTCGGAACGGAGTAGAAACTTTCAAATCCGAAAATCACTGGAACGGACCGACCCAGTTGGTGGGTCGACGGTGGGGTCGGACGACCCAAACATGTAAAAAAAAAACAAAGTGTGGTTTAAGTAGTAAACCCTAGTGGGTATAATGATGACAACCAAGTGTGAGTTTAAACAAAAGAAACGTGTCATTCAATCGTGTAAAGTGTTTAGTAAACCGAAACTTAATAAGTAATTAACCGACATCGTCAATCATGTCTAGGAGCTACGTTTGGCGGGACCTCGTACGCAGCAAGGACTAGGTTATGGTTTTCTTCAACCTGTGTCCTACCGATTACACCGGCTTGTATGCCAATGTGTTTTTCTGTATGTTTTTGCCACGTTGTAAGATAAAACAATTAATGAGTTTTATAGTAATTCATTTATGTGGCTGTTCAACTCCGATACCATTTAACCTCGAAAGTGTTAAACCTTAGCTAACTAAGTCTAGGATCACATGAGAGTTCGGTATTCGGATTAAACGACCCGAACCATGGAGACGTTCTAACCACTGCTATGCGTGTGTAACTTGTGTGATATTTGTGTGTGTAAGTAAGGACCTCCCTCGTATGTTTAACCCAGTTTGTAATACTGTATGGTATGTGAATGTGATAGACTCCATAGTGGGGCTCTAACTAGTAACTAAAGTGAGTATGTACTAACAGGGTGAGGAATCCGGTTAGGCCGGTCGCGCGTTGTTTGGGAGTGGGTATCTTTTTAGCCTTACCCTCCTCTCTGTTATGGTTGTTTCCCTCACGGTTACGACTCCCCTTAGCTTACTCCAAAGCTTAGCTATTCTGACTTATGATCGGTTTAGGGGGAACATGTGTTTATGTGGTGTGTTCGGGTCACCATATCCGACCCATCTTAACTTAAGTTACTCGTCCGACTATTAGACGGTAATGAGTGTTGTATAAACGAGTTTATCATGAGGGTGACATCATTCTCTAGGCTCACCAGTGATTAACTATGTTTGGGTGGGTTCCTAAGAGAGTCGTTCCCGTATGTTATGTGTTTTTGTTGTACTGCAATTCTCATTGCGATGTTGTTATGTGCACGTTGAAACGTGAAAGTGTTGTTATGTGGTGTATGTTATATGTTGTGAAATGTGGAGTATGTGGATCATGGATGTGAATCCCAGTTGTGATAAGAGGGCGTTTAAGGATAACCTGATCAATGGGTAAGTGTCGTCTATTAAGGAAGTAGCTTCATTAGAGGAGAAACACTCTAGGGTTAATGAACGCAATGAGTGACTTATCAAGTAAGGATGTGTTATCTGTTGTTGAGCCCATTGAGGTGGAATGTTATGTGTTGTGTGTTTATAGTTTACATGCATGATTAAATATAATCAACCGCATGCTAAGACGACAATTAGTTGGCGTGGCCCGGTAGCATGCGGGTTGCGGGATTACCATACCAGCAAAGGTGCTGATCCCCTTGGGGGCCACCCTCTCTCTTCTTTTCCTATTTCAGGTACAAGGAGCTGGAAGCCGTTCGAGAGTAGGATGGGGTAGTCGTTGTACATGGGTAATCATTTAAGTTGTATAATACAGTAGTGTAGTAAGACCGAAATTGTTATCGACATTAGTTTGTGAATACTCGGTACAGTTGGAAGGTATGTGTATGTTTGTTGTTAATGGAAAAGGGATATAAATGTGTAGTCGCTCGGGAATCTAGTCCATCAGACCGATACGTTGTTATGTAATAGCCTTGTTAGCCACGTGGGTGGTTAACGGCATGTAACACCAACGATTTAAGTAATGTGATGAAGCTTGTTTTCCGCAGCAGTTTGTTATTAAGTGCGTAAGTGTTGGTGGGTGTTACACCCGCGTTTTAGCGTGTTGGTCGGTTCGGATTTCGAGTTCGTTGTCAAGATTGACAACCCTAATTTTAGAAGTTATGACTTGTAGTTAGTCAATTTTTTTTTTTATTTTATTGAAATACCCCAAACCTAAGTATGCTAAGTAAACATCAAATCATGATGTAGTAAGGCTAAAATATGCCTTAGAAAGATTGGTGGACAATTTAAACCAAGGGAAAACATAAGAAAGTGCCTTAAAGGCAATCAGGGCAAAACGTGCTCTAAGCTTGGAGAGACTTGGGTGAGTACCCAAATATCATGATAAGACCTTAGTAATATCCTAATGGTCACATTAAATCAATTAGCAAAGAAAACCAAGCTTGAAAATAAGTTAAAACACAAAATGTGCTTTAAGAATTCTTAAAGCACATTTTTTGAGAAATTGTCTTAGAATTGAGTTTTGAGTGGCTAAATGTCCATCATTACTCTTTAATCAACATTGTACTAATAGTATCACATTAGGAGGTCTAAATCAATGGGAAATCAAAAATTTCCCGATTATGTGCCTTGATTAGTGAATAGTAACTATTTAGTGCTAGTTAAGACATAAGTCAATATAAGTCAATTAATTGGTCAACAAAGACCATGTTAGCCTTATTAAAGGTAGGGGGCCGGTTTTCTAAGATGGGGAGTCACCACATGAGTCATTAAATGAGAAAAGAAAAGAAGAGATAAGTAAAGAGTACTATTTGCTTTATTAAAGCAAATACCTTATATTAGCTACCCTCTTCTCTCTCTTCTTCATTTCTCCTTCTTCACACCCACGGTTTCTTCTTGTTTTCTCTGTTCCAAACCGTGCCCAGCCAGCCTCCATTGTTGCTTCACCTTGCTTTGGCAACAACTTGCTCATTTTAGCTCCAAATCAAAAACTAAACACATATTATTCTTAGTTAGGTCAAGACCTATCTTTCTATCTTTTCAAATCTTTCAAAGCTCCATTTTGGTGCCATGAGAAACTCCATTGATGGGGGAAAATCAAGTTTGAAGAGCTCATTAGCTTCTCCATTCTCTTAAGGTAAGGAAAATGTAAGAAAAAACCATGTTTCCACCATTTCTCTAACACATTACCGAAAATTCCTTCTCATGGGGATTCATTTTTATCCATTGTTCTAGCTTGATTCTATTCTCCAAGGGCTAGAGGAGGTCCTACTTAATTCATATCCAAGCTTGCTTTGAGAATCCAAGGTAAAACATTCAGTTTAATACCTTAGAACACATTTTAACCTAGGGTTTACTCCTTAAGGTTAGTATATTGTTTAGTGCTCATATGAGTCATTGGTTATTTATTAGAACATTGGCAAGAGAAGTTTGAGTGGTGGCCGATATTCATTCAAGAAGAAGGTCTAAGGAGGAGATTGAGATAAGCTTGAGGAAACAAGGTAAAATGCTTACCTAATGGTGGTTTAAGATTAGGAATGAGTTTTAGATAAATACCAATGTGGCTTAGAGCTTACATTGTGTATTGGGTTATAAACCTAAGGAAAAAGAACTTAAACAAGCTTATGAACTTGTGATAAGGAGCTAATGAGAATGAGTTAGCAATATAAGTTTAAGGTGGATTTTAAGTGCATTATATAACTATTATGAGGTTGATGAGTGTATTTGCAGGTTGAAAGCTTATATATGTGGGAAATTCAGTGTTTAAGTTTAAGTCATTTAAGGGCCTAAGAGCCATGTCATTTAAGAGCCTTAGTGCTATGCAATTTAAGATTATTGCACTATATTGAGTTATTAAGAATGAGTTGATTTGGATGAGGAATTGTGATGAGAAAGGACTTGGTGTGTGTGAGGTTATTGTGTGAGAAAAACAATGCATTTGGGCATGAAATATACTAGAGGAGCTATGGCAAAATTTGAGTAGAAAATAAGTGTTTAGGTGAAGGTGGTGAATCAATATGACCTAGGATTTACTAGGAGTCATTATGAAGAATTTGAGTGGAAATGAGTTAACTAAGGAGTTCTTAAGGATGAGAATGACCTAGAATGGTCTATGAGGAATTTAGAGTTTAGGTGGGTGTATTGAACACACCAAAGTCATGAGATGAGGAAATATAAGACTTGAGCATAAGTTTAGGAGAAGGTATGATGTTTAAGGTGATTAAGATATGTTCTAAGGGAATATAATGACTAAGGAAGTACTAGGAAGTTTTAGAGATTGTCTTGATGAAGAGGGGTAAGATAAAGTGTTGGAATGAGTGGTAATGACTTAGGCATTACCTTGGGGGATTTAGGAACAAGAGAATGAAATTGAGTATTTAGAACTTAGGCAATGTTGGTAACAACTAGGAAGGAATAAGGTGTTGGTGTGTGGAAGCTAAGCTTGTGAAGGAACTTTTAGTAAATGCTTGAAAGAGTTTTAGATAGTGAGAGATGCTTGGGAGATGATGTTTATAGTGGTGAGGAAAACATTGGCATAGTGGTTACATTAAGTATGAACCACCACCTAGAAACCTAGGGGAAAACATTACAAGTGTAGCATTATTACAAGGAAAATGCATAATGACTAAGGTGGATTTTGGTGAATGGTTTAATGAGTTGGTGGAGGTTCTAAGTGGATTTAAGGTGCCAAGATGGTGTTGGACCTATTAGGACACTTGTGGAAAAGTTTGGAATTGAAAGAGGCATTTAAAGAGGATGGTCTGTAGAGGACCGACCCAGGGTCCGACCCAGTTCTGGGTCGGTCGGACCTTGCTACCCAGCAGAAATGTTCGGCAAATAGACCGACCCATAAGGATGGTGGTCGGTGGGTCGGTCGGGCAAGATTTAATGAAGGAAAATGTTTCGGTAAGGGACCGACCCAGAGGGTTTGGGTCGGTCGGTGGGTCGGTCGACCCTTAACACTTAAAAAAAAAAGAAATTTTGGATTCTAAGAATGGTAATGGGTATGAGGAATACCTTTAGTAGGGTGGTAATGATTAGGACCCTAAGAACTTAAGGGATTAAGTTAAGTTAAGTATAAAACTTAAAAGTTTAGATTAAGTTTGTAAGACTTAAGAGGTGTTAGGTTGGAGTCATTAAGGATTAAGTAAGTTAAGTAAGTCGAATTGAGTTAAGTGATTAACAACCTAAAACTGAATGAATGTTTTAGGACTTGGAAATCGGACTCCGGAAGAGATTAAGCAACTGAACGGCCAACGGTGAACGGTACAGTTGTTTCTTCTTGTGACCTGCTTGCTAACGAGGTGTCCCTCGCTTGTGGGCTATTTGTTTTTGTGTGCTCACTAAACAAGATAAAGCATGCAACCGGAATATATATACATATATATTATATTGTTGTGTGATGTTTGAAAACTAACACAACATACCGTGAGAACTTACTAACCAATGTTTTAGTAAGAAATTGAGTGAGAATAAGGAACGTCCCCTAATGAGGGACGATATGAACCGAAAGAGGTTACCAACAGACATGGTCATGAGACTATTACTAACTGAACTTGAGTGAGGAATCCGGAATGGTACCCGGCACATGTGTATTGGGGGAAGTCGGTATCCTTATCAAATCCGTCTTCCAAAGATGACTTGTCCTCGGACTCGTCGCCTAGAGTCGACAAATAGACTCGACCTCCTCGGACTTCTTGTTTTAGGAGGGAGGCATACTGAGATGGTGGTAGTGGGATCTACCTAAATGCCCAACTAATTCTAACAAATATTGTTTATGTAAACCAATGGAGCTGATAACTCATTGGTTAGGGCTACGTGACCCGACAGATAAACAATGAATTAAGGAACACCATTCTAATTAAAGAACGGTTGACTTAATTGAGATAGATTTTAGAAAGTTACAACCATTTCTACTTATAGAATGGTTTTGTATCCTAAGATTGAGATAAGTTACAACCAATCCCTTCCAGGAACGGTTTGTATATTGAGATTAAGTTAAGTTACAATCATTCTTTTTTAAAGGATGATTTGTATTATTAAGATTAAGATTAAGGTAAGATTAAGTAAGTTACAATCATTTCTTTGTAAAGGATGATTTGTATTATTAAGATTAAGATTAAGGTGAGGTTAAGGTAAGTTGCAACCATTCCTCATTAAAGGATGGTTTGTAATATTAAGATTAAGATAAGCTACATCCACTCCTCATTAAAGGATGGTTGTTTCTAAGATTAAGATAAGACTAAGATTGAGGTGAGATAAGGATGGACTAAGTTTAAGAGGGAACATCACTTAAGGAGTTAAATAACTAACTCTCTAATTAAGGGAACGCATTTAAGTCGTTCATTGTGTGCGAACCTTGATTGTTCATATCTGAGTTGTTGTTTACTGCACTTTCTATTATGTTGTGCATCTAATCAACACCTCCATGCTATCGACAATTAGTCGTCGTAGCCACGTTACTTGGGGCCATGAGAGGATAGTACCAGCATTCGTGCTGACCCCCTCGGGGGCTTCTTTTTACTAACAGTGAACATCAGGAGGCGGTCGTCGCAAGAGTAAGAAGATCAGCTGTTAAGGGTTTAGTATGGCCTACGAGTGTGCATGTACACTCGTATGGCAATCTGATAGTAAGATGTATAGGATGTGAGGGGATGTAGAAGGTTTGTAAATGGTTAAGGTTGTTAGACTAATGTTCGGTATATTCTTAGTCAGACCGTAGCAGGTCCTGGATTGTAAAGAATTTCCGCTGTGACATGTGTATATATATACTGTTAAGTTGCGAACCCAATTTTGGATTGAGTTGGAGGGTTTACATTTATAATTTTATTTTTAGGAGTATTTATTATTTAAAAATTAAATACAAAATACACTTATAAATATAACCAAAAATATTTATAGTGAAAGATAAAACTGTCTTTTAAATAACAAAAAATTATCTAGAATTCATCATAAAGAACAGAAAAAAAAAACACAGACCGATATTAAATATACATTTAATTTTTTAGAATTTACATCACAACAAAATTAAAAATGAAATTGGATCCTGACTCTAGAGGGTCTTTACTGTTCATTGCTCTCTAGACTCCAGAGGGAGGCGATTTCAGAGGCGATAGTATCGTTCTCTTATTTTTCTCTTCTGTTCATCAGTGGGATTGGATCCTGTCTTTTTATCCCCACTTCCTTGAGCGGTCTCTCTTCGTCTTCCCGAGTTCCTCCTATTTGGGGGGATTTACAGAGTTGAGCTGATTCGAGCTAGTTAGGGTTGTTTTTGGGGCTTCTGAGAGTTATCTATTTTCAGGGCAGTGGAGTACATTCCGAGTTGGTTTCTTCCTCGATAAAACTGGAGTAGTCAAGTGAAGAGTTGCGTTCAGTTTCCATCCCCAGTTTCTTCCACTTGTGTTTGGTCTGCATACTAGGTGTGCAAGTTCTCTCCGCTTCGGAGGGAGATTTCAATTTTTTTGGTTTGCTGGTCGGATTTTCCGGGGCGCCAAGATCTGTGGGTCTTGCTTCTGTTAGGTCGTTCCGTCAGGGAGGTTGGAGCTGGTGTGTTTTCTTTCCAGATTCTCTCCGATCTCACGGTTGTAAGAGTAAGTGGTGCCCTTTGTTGTTTCTTTCTTCTGCTTATCTGGTCTTGTATTTGCTTCTTGATGGGGTGTTGTTGGTCAAGATGGACTGATGAAGATGTCAGTTTTGTTATTTTCCCAAGTCCCAAGTTAGGAATGTTGAGTGGTGCAGGTGTACACGGGTAGTCTTGATTCTTTTGTGGAAAATTTACTTTTTCTGGGTATTTGGATTACTACTATACTCTGTTTTGTTAGATGTTCTTGAATTTCAAGAGGATACAAGTTTCAGAGCTAGTTCGAATCGGGATGGTCAAGAGGAGTATAATGGTAGAGTTGTCTGGCCCAATTCTTCAGTTAGCTTGAGGAATTTATGCCACAGAGGTGTATTTCTCTTGTTAAATGGAGCCTCAATCTAGAAGATGAAGTGTGGTGATAATAATACCCAAGTGAATGATCTACATGCTTCTAGGAAACTAAGATTCAATCAATGGTCTCAACAAGTGAACAACAAGATATCGAGTAACACCCTTGTGGTGAGTTTAGCCTTCATCAGAACATGTCAACATGCATTGGAGCTTGCTGTCCTAGTGGGTAGCCTTTGCTTATGCTCTGAAATGAAGCAATATTACCTCAGATCTCAGTTAGGAGTAATTTGTTCAGAGTCGGACTGGTCTTCTCTAGATGCGTTAGATGTGTTGCTTAGTCTATTATGCTTTCTGGATGTATTTCCTAATCTTCAAACTTTGTTTGCACCGGTGGTTATCGGGTGCCTAGTATTTCAACTTTGCATATGTGTTTGTATGGCTTCTGGTTTTGAACAACACTTTGTTAAGAATAGGGGGTTTGTCCCTTTCAAAAATAAAGTGACTGATATGTTTCTCCTTTGATGTTTAATAGAAGTTTCAAGTGTTTTAAAAAAAATTAAAAATGAAATAATTATTTACAAAATTATATAATCTAAAATAAATTTATGTAACACATTGTTCATTTTTATGCATCTCATTAAAAATAACAAGTTTTAATTTTTTTTGTGAATTTTGGTGAATTTTTAACACTTAAATCTTACAATACTTTATTAACTGGTAGGTGTATTTATATTTTTTTCATGGTCAATGAGTATTGTGGGTATTTAATGAAACTTCCCTTTTTTATTTTATATATATTTTTTAAATAATTATAAATTGTTGGAATTTTAGCTTCGGTTTCTCTCCTGGTTCGTCGATTTTGAAAGTAGTACAGTCCCTTTTTTTTCGGCATTTATAGTACAGTCGTTCTTAGCTACACCTAAGTGTAGCTATCTAGCTACATCCCCATTGTCCATACGCGCGCAAGCGCTTGTTTGTTTTTTTTTTTTTTAACCACAAAACTTTAAATTGTTGTAACTTTTAATATATAAATCCAAAATGAAAAAAATTATATCATTGTTCACCTAAATTCAAGCTCTTCAAAATAAGACCAGTCATGGATATATTTTGACAACATTAAAAAAATTTATTTTTACATGTATAGTGCACTGAACATAAAAGAAAACTTTGTACAGATGGTCATACAAACCTGTACAAATGTTCACTAAAATATGTACATCATCACGTAAAAACATGTACATTAAAAACATACAGAAGGTCACATAAACATGTACGAATCACTAAATATGTATATTCTTAGATTAAAACCTGTACATATAAGAAAGAACACTTGTACATACAGTCATACAAACATGTACAGACGGTCATACAAACATGTACAGGTGTTCATTAAAACATATACATTCTCATAATTGAAAATGTACATTCTCACATTTGAACATGTACATCGTCACATTAAAACATGTACATTCTCACATTAAAATATGTACATACGTCCTCACATTAAAGTATAAAACGGCTTCCAAATAGATTACCCTAACCCCACGCACCCTAAAACCCACCCTAGGAAAGCTAAAAAACGTCGAAGGCATTTTTAGGGTTTGTAGTGGCGGGTTTAGGGTCTAACGACCCTAAACCCACGACCACAAACCCTAAAAACCTGTCGAGTTAGTTGCTACAATATAAAGTATAGAACAATTTCCAAATAGATTACCCTACCCCCCCAAACACCCAAAAACCACCCTAGGATAGCTAAAAACGTCGAAGGCATTTTTAGGGTTTGCAGTGGCGGGTTTAGGGTCTAACGACCCTAAACCCGCTACCACAAACCCTAAAAAACTGTCGAGTTAGTTGCTATAATATAAAGTACGAAATAAATTCCAAATAGATTACCCTACCCCAAAACACCCCAAAAACCACCCTAGGATAGCTAAAAAACGTCGAAGACATTTTTAGGGTTTGTAGTGACGGGTTTAGGGTGGACATACAAACATGTACAAATGTTAATTAAAGAACATGTACATTCTCACATTTGAACATGTACATCGTCACATTAAAACATGTACATTCTCACATTAAAATATGTACATACATCCTCACATTAAAGTATAGAACGACTTATACATGTAAAAATAATTTTTTTTTCAAAGTTGTCAAAACATATCCATGACTGGTCTTGTTTTGAAGAGCTTGAATTTATATGAACAATGATATAATTTTTTTTCATTTTGGACCTATATATCAAAAGTTATAATAGTTTAAAGATTTTGTGGTAAAAAAAATAAAAATCTAAAAAGAAAGAAAACAAATCAGGCGTGAAACGAAAAAATGAAAAAAAAAAAAAAAACCTAGAAAAGCAAATCCTTACGCGCGTGCTCTCCCTCCCATGTGTGTCTCACTTGTATCTAGCCATCCTAGCTAAATTGACATGCAGGTAAGAATTCGCGTTTATAGTATATACCCGTCAACCGTTGCTCAAAGTTTCCCGTTTTGGTGATATTTCCCAGTTGAGATTTGATTCGCCGGATAATCACCAATGACTCATGGGTTCAAATGTTTCATGAAGAACCCTTTTGTAGGTTTGTTCCGTGCTTGAGTTTGTTGAACATATATCTCCCTTAGTAGTTTCGGCGCGGCGCGGCGATGAAGACACCGACACAAGACTGTTCTTTTGATTATGTGATTACAGCTCAAGCTAGTAAGTGCATGTATAAGAGATCTTCTCCATTCTTTATTTTCTATCTTTCTGTTCCTCTACTAATATATACATTCCTCTGATTATATGCTTTTTATATTGTTTTGTTTCGCTCTGTATATGATCCATCGGTCTCCCTTGTCTATTGACAAATTCATTCACATCTTGACCTGGGAACTGCTAGGATTCATCATTTAAAAGCGAGTCCACTTCTTGTTTGGGATAATTAGTAGAAAGAATAATGTTAAGATACTTGTTGATTTAGCCAGATGAGATTAATCTAAACGAATTCTGTACGCCGCGTTCAAACATGAGAGACGTGATTGAGACTGATTCAGCATCCCAAACCCTGACAGATTTGTCTAACGATAAAGTAGCAAGACGTGACATGCTAGGGCTGAACTGCTTGTGTGTGCTAGCACTCATACATACATGTGTGTGAAAAAGAGAAATAGTGAGAGAACAACCTCATTCAGGTTGGACATTGTCTCAATGACTTCCTTTATGAATTTTCTTCCAGCTCCGGATGATCCAATCAAGACAGTAGGTTTGATCGCTTGTCATGAAATAAGAAAGTCAATTAAGAGAAAACAACAGAGTGATTGCATGAGTATGGACCATAGTCGTTGCATATAAACAAAAGTATAAACAGACCATATAACTAGACCAAAAGCCAAAACTCTTCACAAGAACGGAGTTTATTGCACCGCATATTCTCGTTGTCATAGCACATTCCGTGTCAATTCTGCTTGAAAACCTGCTCTAGTGCAATTATTGCAGAAAAATAGCAGTTAAAGTCAATCAACTAAAATAAAATAGATTCAAACATCCATACAGAGAAAGGAAGGGCCAGAGGGCTAGCTATAAAAGAGCAACGACCTGAATAAACCAAATGCAAAATTGGTACATATTCATGGAAATTTCTGATGAAGGTTTGTCAGCACATAGTATACAATGCAGAGCTTCCAGTAAGAAATAGCTGTGTCAAAGGGTCAAAATAATATTGCATTCTTACACCTTCACAGCATCAACTCCAACAGAAGAGATGGAAGATACACAGGGAAATCAGGATCTGCGTCTTCCATCTCTATGCCCATCATCAATCATAGCTAGCCCTTCCTGCTAGAGCCGAAAGAATTTACCACCATGTAACGAAAGAAATGTCCCAACATTTTATCCATATAAGTGGTATGACAAGCGTAGTAAAAGCCTTACTTCCAACAACGTTTCAAGGGCATCAGTGGCACGTCCAGAAGACTAGAATAACTGTCTCCCTATCTCCTCAACAAAACTAGCTAATACTTTTTGTAGTGTTGGAGTGATTCTGACCGGTCCTTCATAGTTAGGCCCTGCCAAGTAATGGAACATGATTTAAAGTTAGATTTAGTGTATAGAAACCAGAAGTGGCTCGTACACTAGTGAAGATTGTAGTTGAAGCAAACCTTTGAGTCACAAAGCCAAATCTTCTTCCGTGTGTTTCGTCCACAGGAATGTTTGTCTGCATACAAATTCAAATATCAGCCCTGCTAGAGATCATGATTAATTATGAGAGGCAAACTTAGTTATTACAGACCTGCTTATTTTTATCGCCTATTTCAGCAAATTAGTCATCTTGTAAAAATAATTCTAAATATTTCACTCAATCTCGCAGACAGAAATGAACATTGCAGTATTATGCATAAATAAACACAGTCAAACCTATTAATTTCTATTCTGTAGTAAACATATATTGTACTTGTCCAAAGAAACACATAGACTCGCAGGTACTTTTGAGATATCACACACTCTGACTGAGGGGTTTCAAATTTGGATGGATCTCAGCCAATCCAAAACTGAAACAATGTGTGAGGATTCAGTTATAGCAGTAAAAGGTTTGAAGTCCAGGCGTGTCTGCAGGATCATACATTTCATGCTTTTGCTGATCCATCTGTGGGTGGGTCTGCGTTGCGATCTTTACTGTTTCTTTCACTTCCACTGATTTCTGTAAACTTTACACTGGCTTCATGGTATCCATTTTGCTGCTCTTCTTGGTTCCATTCTTGCATGTAGTAGTCTTTCTCCGTGTAGTTCGGATTTGGCCCACAGAACATCCCGCCCCACTGCTTAAAGTAGATTAGCATTATGGGCAAAGTGCACGCTACTATCATGATACCCATATAAGAAATCCCTTCCTCTGCTTTATATTTTGATCCAGTGAGGTTTCCACCAGCCCCGGTCATACCAGAAATCAGACCCAGAGACCTGAGTATGTACATCATAATAAAGTCGTCTATAGGGGTTTGTTATGATCAAGTATCGTGAAACGATGTTTTTTTATCAGATAGAGGTTGAGCAATCTGTTTTATTTAGCGGCTAGCTACTATATTTCAAAGATATATTTATCATCTGCACATTCTACTACACAGATAAAGATGTATCAGGATTATTCTAAACAATGATATCACCAAATATAGTTTCTCAAATAGAGTCATTTGACCAATCTGAATTTCAAACAGAAACATTAAATCTGTACTGTCAAGTCATCAGGTAAACACATGTGCAGAGAGAAAAAGAACATAGAGAAGAAAATATTAAGAACATGATAGATACCTACAAATGGCCTTCTAGCAAGATCAATAAGCTCCCTAAGAGCAAAGAAGTCATTGCCATCTAGAAGGTATTTTCCAGAACCTAGCCCTCTATAGATGGACCCACAAAAAGGGAAACATATATACTGAAGCAGTGCCCCAATTTTCCTTCGAATACATACAACATGAAACAATAGTTTCACCCTCGAGAAAAAATGGGATTCATTGCACACCCTTAACTGATTTACCTGTGGAGGCCGATTCATTAAATTAGCAAATCTTTAGACTTTCCGTTGTGTGGGTCAAGCTTAACTTATGCCGAGTCATTAAGCAAGACCAGAAAAAAACCAATAATTACCTGCTGCTCACCCATCAGGAAACTCAAGGCTCCCTCAATAAAATGTTCAAGCTTCCAACCAATTTACAACACTTCGATCTATCATACACCATAATCTATAGCATTACACGACAACGATTCACAATTACAACAGAAAATGGATCAAAGGCAACAGGAATCTAAGGAAATAACTATTTACATAGATGTTCAAAGCAATTCCAGCCTTGTTCCTTTAGCAGAATCCATATCTTCTTTTAACAATCCTCCTCAATTACAAGACGGAAAACAACCACCCTACTGTCCAGCCTAGGATCAATCCCGCTCCAACAAGGCCCATGCCCAACGCAAATACTACAGCATACCTACAAACGTCACACCCTTGCTTTCGCCTATTATTATTTAACCTGGATCTCCTATTCTTCCTCCGCACCTTAGCATGGACGCCCGATTGTTGCTTTTGAGAAATCCACGGAGCCATGTCATCTACTAAGCGGCCTAAATAAGTTGTAGCAGCTGCAGTCTTATGTTGGTGCTCTTTTGTGCTGTGCAGACAGGATGACTCAAGCTGGAGAAGACGAACCAACTGCTTATAGGCAAAAAGCTGGGAAGCTTGCTTGAAGAAGAGCTTTACTACGTGGTCTTTCTCAGCATGGGCTAGCTTCGCTGCATTCTCTGCCACTCGAGCACGGGTTTGGGAATGACAAAGAGCTTCAATGAGCTGTGCCTTGTTGGAAGAGCTTCCAGTTCCAGGTGTCTGGTTAGAGTGGGTATCCTCAGTAGTACTACAAGGATACAAAGCAATTTCAAACAGTGGAGAGATTTCCAGAGGATTATCAAGTCACCCTTTTATAGGTGTTATGAACAGTTCCTATCCCATGATCTCAGTTCTATGATAATTGAGGTTTCAGTGACATAAGATGCTAAATGCATAACTTACTAACCACACAATCACGGATCAAACCTCCTTCTCATTTTGGGTCTAAGTACCATGTTCTAAACAAGTTACATATGTAAATGAACCAAGCCATAATTAAACTGCAATGTTTTTAAAGGGAGAACATTATTCCAGGACGACATTAAACATCAAAAGATAGGTACCAAAGGTCCACTTCACAATCTTTGATGGCATTGCATGTCATTTTTTTCCTTTGATCATGTTTGTGACAACCAAAGCAATTCATCAGATCAAGTTCAACCTTTTCAATGAAATGTAGAAAGTAAGAGGACCAGTTGATACACCAAGAAACTACCTCATATGCTGTTTACTGATCACACTTCGTTGCACCAAATGATCAGGAGAAACCCATTCACTACCCCTCTTGCAAGCTGATACAGATACATTCTCAGACCACAAACCTGAAAGGGCAGTAGCCTGAGACAGAGAGTAGACTTCACGTTCAATGAATCCACGCTGCTTACAAGCCTCCTTTCTGCTAACATGCATCTTCTGAGGAGGGGGGAGATCACAATTCTCAATATGCTGAAGCGATTTTTCAGCAACCATAGAAGCTAGTTCATCTATATCCGTCTTTCTCCACCACGGCACCTTCCCTTCATCGTCAACCCACTGAGTACCCAAGTTGCAGGAAAGCTCATTAGACATCTTAGAAACAGCAGACCCACTGAACATTTCCATTTCCATCTGCTCATAGTAGTCCGTCAAGTCCTTGACATCAAGCACATCCTGGTCCACCTTGCAATCTAAACTAGCTGTCCGTTCAACATCCAAGCTGGTTTGTTTTTCAAGCCAATCAACAGAAGGGTGGTTCACGCTTGCCTCACTGTCAGGCTTCATGGTTTCAGCTTTCGAACCAACACTACTCTTCACATCCTTGGTCTCACAACCGGTCTTCAAGCACTTAACCTGCTCATAGGTAAAACCCCTTTGGTAGCAGTAGTAATTGGGATCAAGCTGTAGCCACCAACTAGCATCAGAGGGCAAAGTACCATGAGAAGGGTTTCGAGTGAAGGGCATCAATCCTGAGGGAAAACACTCGGGTCCGTCTACTGGGCTGGTGGGTCCAGAATCAACTTGTCTGGATGAAGGAGAGGAAGATTGACAGCAGGCTAATTTTGGAGCTCTTTTGGCATCTTCTTGAACAAAGTAGCGGTTAGCCGCTCTTTGCCAAGCAGTTCTTACTTCTGCTGCGGCCATCATTCATCAGACTACCGCAGAGACATGAGACAATGATTTTATCAGCTGAATTACAGTATGAACAAGGCAAGGGGCTTCTACCGAAATTACTCTATCTGGATTTCCTGATAAGTCGGGGAAAAGACCATATGAGTCCATGTAAGAGAATGCAAACTTGCTCAAACTCAAATGAAGATATAGAAACCAGATACGATACACAGATCAACAAGTTCCAATTGACTATGACTTCAGAAACATCCTACTGATCAGGGCCATCAAATTCAACAACAGAAAATGAAACAGGAGAACCACCCGATCAGGATCAAATTAGAACCATCAAAAGTACAGAGAACAAAAAAATCAAAGCGTTCGTGGTAAGTAGAGTGAAACATAAGGAAGAAAGAGAAAGGGGCAGGGATAAATTTTCCAGAAACCAAGTAAACTACTGAAACATCTCAACCAATAGTAAGCCATATAAGCAAATCATTAGACATCAAATAAAGCTGGATGAAAATACCCATAAATCTTCAATTCAGACATAAAAATCCATCACACTAAACCTTGCAAATCCCCCACCCCCATGCAGATAGAATCTGAAATCAACTAAACGAAACCAGGAGGGTGGAGGGGGCCGGAAACGTGATAGAGAAGAAAGGGAACTGTTTCTGGCAAGGTAAGAAAGGAAAAAGGTTTGAACTCGTGAAAGCCACTTACAATCTGTTCCGGACTAAATTCCAACAGCACGCTACGGTGGAAAATGGTGACAACCGCGGCCATATTCGAGAATTCTAAGAATCCATTAGTTCTTCTCCGCCCCTCTAAGTCTCTCCTTTCGGTCTCTCCGCATCAGTTAGCAGAACACCAAAGTAAGGCAACCATCACCCACCACCGGCACTAAGTGCAATCAGAGAATGAGGGAAAATAAACGAAAAGGACGGATATGTGTGAAAGAAAAATTTCCTGATATTTATCATCAATCAATTAAGCTGACATTATACGACGTCGTCCTTATGTACCAATATGTAAAACATTGTCGTTGAGTAGAGATGATGGTCTCACCTTTCGTACCTGTGTTGCAACTCTGGAGAACACGTGGAGAACACGAGGATGGACGATTCTGGTCCCACCGACTCCCACGTAGCTAGCTGGTTGTCGTTACCCGCACCGAGATAACTACAGGAGGTGAAATCACGTGCTTCGCAGATTCATCTGAGTTACAGCCCCCCGGTTGTAACTCTATTCCACGCCGCGCCCACAATTCACTCTTTCATCGGCCCTGTCAACTAGGGAGAAATTTGCTCGACGAAGCTGCGTTTTGAAGTTCACCAGGATTGCTTTTCCAAGCTTTAGCAGTCAGTAATAAGTATGCCCCTCCCGTCCCATACTGCGATGATATCCAAAACAGAGAATTCTCCATTCATTTGCTGCCGCCTTTCGTTTCTTTTAATGTCTTTATGCTTTCGATTTAAGGTGGATTTTCTGACAACGAAGCAGTACTCCCTTTGTTCGTGTCCGTCACTCCCAATCTTGCCGCTCTCAAGTTTCTAGGGTTTGAGTAATAGTTTATTGAACTTGCATTGACTCCGCTGTACTTCCTGTTTTACAATTCCCCCATCTACGAGGAAAACCTGGGATTAAAAAGGAAATATATAATCATTTGGGTGAAAGTTTAGAGCTGTATGCATAATTTCGACCATGCCATAATACTTAGCAGCCAGCATGCAGTTTGAAACCGAGGTCATAGCTTCAGGATATATTTTTATAAGGTCCTATATCCATACTGATGCAAAAATATTGCAAATGCCACTTTGCTATGAGAAAGTTCTTTTTTCTAGTAATCACTCGACATATGCATTAATCTTGGCAAATTGCATGAAATGGTATTTGGTAGATCATAATAAGTTCGTTGGCTGCACAATTTGGCCCAAGGAAAGGCTTCCATATCTTAGCTATCCCTTTTTTTTCAGTTGGGTCTATTTTGTCAGTATTTTGGTAAATTTAGCAATATCTGTTATTGAGCAGTCTTTTCATAGTGAACTGCTTTAATTTGTTTGCATTACAGGCTTGACTAGTTAGGCCATCCCCATCACTACAACTACAGTACTACTCCGGAATATAATCTGATTAGTTGGATAGCAGAAAGCAAGAAATCAGGTGACATCTTTTGTAACCCTAATCCTGAGTTTCGTCCTTGTAATGGGAAGTGAAGAGCCTACTAAAGACCCATTGAAAGACGTTGACTGGAAAATCATCAGCACAGATGCGAACAAGCTGCCCAGTGATGAACCCATTGTCAAGAAAAGGTTCCCTAAGAAGATTAGGCAGATACCAGATTACTACTTTCTTCCTAGGAATCCTTGCCTTCTGCAACCGCATTTTATGGGTCTTTTATTGTAGCCGGTATTGGTGCTGGGATGCTTTTGGAAGTCTGGATCAATAAGAAAATAAAAGGTGAGAAATGGTCTGATTTACCAATAATGAGGATGTTGAATTCATTTTCTCTTTGACCACTATCTGATTGACCCCCTGATGATTCAGAATTTGCATTCTCTTCTGACTATTATGTCCAATTTGGAAGACATTCTGTGTAGATTTACTTGTACAAATTGAATCCGGGCGTATTGTATCTGCTATCTATTGCAGTTTCATCTTGTTATAAATAAGATTTTCCCTACTAATTGGAAAAATCTTGTGCCGACAGATGGATGCCTTAGGTTGCAGCTTTACATCTTCCGTAAATGATGTATCTAGATATGAAGCTTGCATTTGGTGTTGATCTTCACTATGAGAACATATAGTGACTGTTGATCGCAAGTGTCTATTTTTATGACTTTCCCTAATGCTTATTGCTTGTTTTTTAACTAGAGTCTTATAAGTGAAAGAGCTTCAGCTGACTGATTGAAAGTTGTTTTGTTTTTATCCTAATTGTTGCAGAGGATGGAGGTGTTATCTGGGAGTTTGACAAATGAACCTCTGGAGTATCAGAGTTTTTTACATCCTATGGGCTCTTTCTTTCAATTGTGTTCTAGCTCATGGATAATCCAGCTTGTTTCGAAGAAATTCTACTAATAACCTCCTCCAGATTAATACATTGAGCACCCAGCTTACTGTACGTCTGGCTGCTCTTGGTTGTCAAAAGATATTGCAGCGTAGGTATATGCTTCTTTCTCTGTATGCACGACATTTAATTGATAGAAACCTTGAGAAACAATGTGGATGAGGACCCTACGTTCTGGCACTTTTGTGTTAGTTTATGAAGGATGTAGTAGCCTTTTCTCTACCCCGGTTGTTTCACTTTATCATGAATTTTGCTCATTTTACTTCTAAAACTGGGGGGCTTTCCTATAATTTTTTAGAGGCCTGATGGGAAACTCCCCTAAGAAAAGAAATAGAGAAGCGCTTGTTGAGATCTAGAAAGTTATTGTATCATCTCTCACATCATTCTACTACTAGAATCTTTGCTGCACTGAACCACTAAAATATGTTTATCAATTTCTCTATGTTTTCCTTTATTTTCACTATTCCCTAGTTAAAAGTTGATTATCCCCAAAATACGGTCTACTCTAACAACCTTGAGAAGGATAAATAGATAATCAAAATTGCTCAATTGATGTTGAACATTTCTCTTTTGTTCCCCTTTTCTTCTTCTCCCATTGCAGAGGTAGGCAAACACTATCATTACCATAGCAACTTCGCATAATTGGATATAGTATGTAGGCATGCATAATAAACCCAATGACAACATCAAATGGCGGATCCAGGAATTTTGTTTGGGGGTAAAAAATTTTGTTGACACTATCATTTTGTCATTTTGTATTTTTCAAAAGTTTATAAGAACATTTGACAAATTTCAAAAGTTTCAGGGGTCCCTGGCCCGTTGTTCCGCCACTAAATGAATGTTTGAATAATAGACATTTTAAGATCTCTAATCATTCATTCAATGATATGAGCTACCATGGAGTGGGGAATCTGCTGTTTATTATTGCAATTTTGATCAAGCAGAGAATAAAACCTCCATTGAGCATAATCATTGTATGGTGTGATAGAGACGGGGAGTATGATGCACTTAGGGCTAGGACTTGGGACTTGATGTCAGGGAACAGGGAGAATTGACGGAGAACGGGGAGAAGACAGTCAAAGACAGTCTAAGGAGACGAGACAAAACTCTAGGCTAAAGGCTTTACAAAAGGGTAAGCAAGATGGTAGAGTGGTCTACATGGAGAAGCATGGCGTGATGATACCCTAAGCATCACGGTTACAAGATGCTATTGGGAAATGATATGCTGGGGCGGGGAAAGTCGTTTGTAAAGTGTAGCCATGCTGAAGGTCTATGTGCGGTCTAATTAGCAAGTTCTGTTTGGAACTACTATGTTTGCTAGGCAGTTGGTAGGGTGGGAATAATGTTGTTTTTCAGGTTGAGAGGCTGAACTTGAATGAACTCAGGCTCTAAGTTCTAGTACAGTGGTGCCAGTGGGTTGTGATGTCAGTAGCGCTGGAATTTTGTGAACCCACTTGGAAGTCCGGCACTAACATAAAATAAAAGGTGGGAGTGGGGTGGGCCTGATGTCATTGGAGGCAAATAGAATGCTCATTCAGGGTCAGTGCCGTGGGATGGTACTAACACACTACTACAGATGCGCTTACTTGACCTCACAAGAAAAACTAGAAATCTCGTGATATTCTCCGCTAACACCTACCAATCAAAGCTAACAAGTCGCATCAGGCGGAATTCCTCACGGAGAAACTGTCAAATGGTCCCTCATTTTCATGTGGCACTCAATCCACACATATTGATATTTTGTTTCTCTCTCTCAATTGGGAAAAGTATCATCAGACAGTGAAAAGCGTATAAACTTGTATAAACACAATATAATACCAAAAAACGGGGGAAGATTACTAAGAATTATGGAAGGTGGAATCTGCAGCTCGATGATATCATGGGACAAGATAGATAGGGCGGCGAATTGGGTGAGTGCGAGCATGGCATCTGCTTTCTTCTCTTCGTTGGAGAGGTGCTCTTGCATCAACCTGAGCGATGGGTTGGACGCAGAGGATGAAGGCGATTCCTCCTTCAAAGACCGCCATCTCATCTTTCCTTCACCATCACCGTCGTCTCCTCATCATCCCTCTTCATCCTCCGTTGATGCTCTATCTCCTACCCCCTCCTCTTTTTCCCCTTAGTTTATTTTCATCCGTTTTCCCCAACACAAAACAATCCGAAGGGGCAAATAGAAAATAGTAGCGTATATGATACTGATGTTTTAGTTTCTGGTCGGAATTCTTGTGCATATGGTTTCGGATCTTTCCGTCCACTGGAGTGAATATGTAAATTATCGTTTGAATCTCATGGTTTATACTTGTTTTGTATCAATGTTATGAGAAGCCCTGTTACTATTGTGCTCTGTATTTGCTCCAGTTCTTGTTGATCATTCTCCTTTCGGAAGTCTTAGAAATGCTCTGGATTGATTTTATTATCTGTGAGATTGAGAGCACCGACAGCTGAATTGGTTGAAGGCTTGAAGGTCAAGTCTAGGCTCATATCCATTAGTATATGTGCTATCAACTTTTTCTTTACCAATTTCACCTTTCGTGTTCATACCTAAGATTCTGATTCGCGTCTACATTCCAGTTTTCCCGGGAATGTGAATAGTGCACTTTAAAACAAAAGAAAGGAGAATAGAAATAAAACAAAAGCCCAATGTTTCGATAAGCTTAGAAATGACGTGGACGTGGGGATCGGTCTTGGACATAAAGGTAACGGGTCTGGTGACCTTGGGCTTCGGCCCGAGTCAGAGTCTGGTGGTCCTCAGGCACAAGTGTTGGAGGAAGACCTGGAGGATGTTGGTCTTAGGAGCCTCTTCGAGGAGCCGGAGTTTCCCCCTGGTTTCGAGCCTGTTGGACCCTCTAAGCAAGAAGATGACCCCGATGATGATCCCGAGGAGGCAGTTGTTAAAGAGGAAGCAAGACAAACTCTCATCTTTGCCAAGCAGCTCGGATGCACCGTCCCTAACGAGAAGCTTGCCCTTCCAATTATGAAGAGATCATTCGAGAGCAGAGAACGAACTATCGCCGGAGAGGTCACGTCGAGAGTGAAGAGTCAAAGAGGAGTCTGATAGATGCTCTAGAAGTACAGCTAACGATAAGGGAAAGAGAGTTCGTGGGACTGGACCCCTAGGTTTTAGTAAGTTTTCACGAGTTAGTAAGGCGGCCATGCAGGGCAAGAAGAAGTCTAAATTGATTTAAGGGCCCCTCGTAGCCAGTAAGATTAGTAGGGCTAGAAAGGTATGGTAGACTTATGTTGGTTTCTCCTATCACTTTGTTTTGCCCTTGGGGCAACTAGGCGAGAAAGGCGCTATGCCATAGTACTGCCATTGTAACTGGATTTTCCAGCAATTATCAAAAAAAAGAAATAAAACAAAAAATTTTAAGCAAGCTGAAGTCTGATGACTAATCAGTTTATTAGCAACAAGTTGTTCCCCATTTTGAGGAGTGACATTCCATTTTAACACTAGCAACCGGAGCCTTGTGTCCTCATTGCCACACCAGATGTATTTCCTACATAATGAGATACCATTGTTTGTAATAGATATTGGGATAGAAAAAATGCTTGACCAACAAAAGCTAATCAAGCAAACCGACTATCATACAACCGGTTGTAGGATATTTATGTACATCCTCGAACAATCTTCACAATTAATTTGAACAATCATCCATAAAGTTGAACAACCTTTATAATAATACGTCTTCTCCCTCCGTCCTGAATTGACCGTCCTGATTGCTTTAAGCACATTTTTCCACTTCAATATTAAGCTATAAGATAAAATATTTTATAAAACTAAATTTTGTAACTATAGTTAATCATGTAAGGAATCATAGTAAAACTTAAATTTTCAAAATTAACTTATCTTATATGTTAAAAATTGAAGTCAAACGACATGTTCAAATAGTAAACAGGACAGTCAATTCAGGACGGAGGGAGTATAATTTTTCTATCAATATAAAAATTTGAACAACCTTTGAATCTAAAATGAACGGTTTGTACGATGCTCACCGTATAACCGGTTTACAATAGTATTTGCCCTAATCAAGACCATGTCAATTTTTTGCTACATCCCAATATATAGCTAGATATTACTAGATTAATTATAAACATATGCTATAAATTTTTACTGATATACAGTTTTTATGTATGTAGTACATTTTTAATTGTACCTAATTCTACAACTTTCATACTCAGTTGAATTTCAATATGTTCGCTTAGCGCTCCAATGAGTTGTTCCACAGAGGTGGAGAGTGTGCTTCTTTCTTCAAAACCAATAAGATATACCATAGCGGGTCCATTTATGAGTTAGCTGTTAATATGTTAACGGACCATCCTATTTTAAATGCTCATCCATCCTAGCAGGAGGCAGCTTCTCAATTTCTAAAATCAAGCAAGGCTTCCACCAAACACCTCAAATCAGCAGTTGACAACTTCTACAACCATCAGCAGACAGTTTCTCTCAATTTTCAGACAGCTTCTCAATTTCCAGCAGCAAGACACCACACCAGCCACTAGTAGCTGTCCCTAAACGAACCCATATGTCTCTGCTGTGAGAATAGAAACATTGTTGACTGGCATGTATTGTACTCCCTCCCTCCGTCCTGAATTGATCGTTCTATTTACTATTTGAACATGTCATTTGATTTTAATATTTAACAGATAAATAATTTAAAAATTTAAATTTTACATATGATTCATTACATAATAAACTATATATTATAAAATTTAGTTTTATAAAATTATTTTATCTTACATATTTAGGTTCCGTTTCCATTTGAAGATTTCATAATCTCCTACAAACGCTACTCAAATCAGCGTCAGTACAGAGCTGAAGTAATCTCAGCTGTCTATTTTGTGGGGCCAAGGGAAAAAGAATCTCCTGTCAGTCAAAAAAGCTCCTCTTAGAACGGGACCTTCATATTAAAGTGAAAAAACGTATCATAAAACAAACAAATGAATGACATCTTTCAAGGTCCGACCCGAGTGAAGTTACCTACCCGCAGAACCGTTGAGTGGCAGGTAGCGTTCAATATTTTTGTCTTTTTAAACGGTAGCGTTAATATTTTTTTTTTTTCCGAAAATGTAGATAGGTTCAAAAAATTCGACAAGTACCGAAAAGAAATACGTATGAAAAAGTCTGCATTGTAGAATTTACCTATACCCAGAGATGAAAGGCTTTCCTCGCAATTTGTACGTCTGAGCAGATTCCATTTTTATTCTCTCCATGGAAATTCGACAAGGGTACATCTCGGGATCATCTCTGTCAATGCCAGCTAGCAGCTACCATGTTGTCTAAAATAATGTCTATAATCCGATGAGGACATACATACGGAAATACGTTGGCAGAGCTGAGGATCCGACATACTGGTTTGACCGAAATACAAAATGATGATCAGAAAAATATGTGGGGGTTGGGGTAACTATATTTCTTGTATTGATTTCTACGAGCTCCCCCCAGAGGCCATTTCAGATGATACAATCAATGACGTGCACACACAACTAACGGCCAGTAGCAGGTAAAACTCGAAGGCCATACAATAATGCAGCTCCAACCACCGCTCAAGATGCACCCTAAAGATTGGTTAGATAATACACAATTTATATATATATATATATATATATATGCCCAATGAACCATCCAGAATCCACCACCAAAACAGAGATGCATGCTTTTGCTTCCATGGAAAATATCTTGCTCAAATGAGTATTCCATGACAAAGGGAGCATTGAACTTCCTTACCTGCTTTCAGAAAACTGTCATTGCAATACTCATTTGGGCAAGCTGTATTTCCAGAAAGTGTATACTGCTACCGTGTGACGGCACCACCTCAAGGACTTATACAGAGCTCACGAAAAGGTAAGCCAAACTTAATATACCACCTTTACCAGTTTACAACATTAGTGACTGCAAGGAACATTTAACTTCCTCTGAATCATTTCCTCTCAAATAATCAAACTTGAAACTGCAATGACCAAATACATAATCGCCAGTCCTCTTATGTGATGCCTCTATAGTGCAGCACATGGACGAGAACACATCATAAAAGGTTAATCTTCCCAAATTGTATTGGTGCCCATAATCTTCTGACAATCGCGTAAAAGTCAGGGGTTAATTTTCCTTCATCCCACTCTACATTGTCTGTTGAGTTTTCCCTACGTTTGAACGCTAGCCTTGTGTTAGACTTCAAGTTCAAATAATCTACCTGGGAAGAGAATGAAAGTAAGAATTGTACTCAATAAATATCATAGAAAAGAGAGCTCAAACAAAAAGGAGCAACCAGTTACCTGATCTGGATTTAAAACTAATAGAGCAAAAGCATCGGCAGGCCCAGAAGAAGGATCTAGAGGACTACTGTCCGGTTTCTTCTCATTAAGGCACGGTAAACCAGGATCAGGACCCATGTACTGAAGCCTTGAATTCAAAGAAGCAGCAAACCAAGATTTTTTCCTTTGCTGCACAGTAGTTAGCAAATCGATTAAACGAATCATTCAGGCCAATCAAACATGAAGAAAATGATCCAAAGTAGCATGGCCTAAACCATGTTTTAACAGGTAAAGTTTGCAGCCACAGAGCTACTCAGGATGCAGATAACAAATGCATCTGTCAATAATAATCATCATCCAGTAAGTAAATTATACAGTAATTACTTCTAGCGTACCCTTGTGGTATTTTTCATTAACTACAATCCATCATCGTGTAAAGAGACTCCAATGTTTGACACCAAACAGCTAAGTTTTTACCACAGTCAAGCAAACACAAAACATCAAATGTAGTGTCAACGATAAACATCTGCTTCAGATCTGAACTTCGCACCTGACGCTTCAAAGAATCAGAAACTTCCCCATCAATAACATCAATTTTGCCACTGATGCGAAATTGCTCCCAAGAGTCAGTGAAATACCAGCAGATCTGCAACAAAGTGATGTTGTTATTATAGATGACTTGTTTAACCTCCTCGACCAAAAGAAAAAGACCAAAAAGTTGAGCCATATAAATGGATCTACGAATCATAAAACATCCCCTGAAGAACGTAGTATATGAATGCAGGAATATTACAGCGACTAGGAAGCACCATAAAAATAGAGAAGTTCAGTTTCACCTGAAATAGATTACCTCAGAGAATGAACAGTGTTTGAGATCTTCAATCTGCAAATATTAATATCAAGATCACACTTAGGGAACACATGACTGCTACATGCAAATTTGCGTCCAAAAAGCATGAAACACAACCGATATACGTCGGTCCAGCACTACCTAACTGCTCATGTAAATAGCTTATCACCTTTCTTAACACTATCACATATTTGATTACGAGGTAAAAAATCAAAGGAGCTAGAAAAGGAGACAAACAGACATTGAAGTAAACAATTTTCCCTCTACCGATTACGGTTCTCATCTCGTTTCATTGTTCGAGAACATACAACTAAATTGGACTAAACCCGCTTCAAAGTGTAGCATTGCATTCCTTTATGTACTCAACCAGAAACCACAATTTAACCTCCCGAATAGGTCGAGACAGGAGAACCGTAAAGGAAGAAAAAGAAGAGAAAATTAGGCTGAGAAAGCAAACCTTGCGGCTTCGGCAATCGGTATGAATCTGAATATTATCAGTGTCCTCTTGAAATCCTCTGTGATTACCATCGCCGTCACCAAAATATCAGTATCAATAACCATAGATCATTGCATTACAGTTATAGAAGTAGAGCCACGAGCAAAAAAGAAAGAACTAATGATTAAGTAGGATGAATGACACTACCTGAAGACAACAGTGCGATTCGCAGGCCGTCCATTCGTCCCGATCGTCGCCTTAATGAAAAATTTGCCACGGAACCATCATGTTTTCATCAAATAAAAAATCTCAACATATCTTCAATATTAGAAAGAAAATTTTAAAAATAAGGCTTAAGATAAATCTTGAAACATATACGAAAAATTTTACAAGCTGGAAGAAAGAAGAGTGCTTGAGATGAGAATTTGATTCGAGCGCGTTGAGCAGAAGCTGCTTCCATGGCGTTGCTGCGGATGTAGTAGCCATTCTCGCGCTGTCGGTCGCTGTGCGGAAGAACGAACTCAAGAAGGTCGTGATTGCACCCGCAAGTCACGTGTACTACAAGACTAGTATCTTGCATAGGTAAATTGGTAATCGCCGAGTGCCGGGCCGGCACTATAAGATAGTCGGTCAATATGGGCTTGTAACTGGGCCTTGACTCGGGAATGTCCAAATTGCCAAGTATGGAACTGTTTGAAGAAAATTTTGAGGAATGGGCTTCGATTAGGAAATATTAAATGGCTTTAAAACAAAATTTCAGTTCAAAATAGCCGTCGGGTTCTGCGGTAGGACATGCCCACATGACTCATGAGCAAGTGGACCGGTGATGTTGGTGACTAGTAATGGACTAATAAGAAATTAGCTAGCTAACGGCATTCACGGTTGTTATAAGTTTTTTAACTTTTTTTTAGGTAAGACATCATAAAATGTATTATTTTATTATATAAATAACTCTAATCTCTATAATGGTAGAGTTGCTTAATATTCTCTTTCCCATCATTTATAATTTTACTTTAGGAAGATATTATTACTTTTATTTATTTATGTTGTAAAATATAAGGGAAAATTCATGAGATACCCCTGTTTTCTTTCGTAATTCACAATATACCCCTGTGATTTTAGTAATTCAACTTTAAACATGCTTAAATGTTGTCTAAAATTAATGAAATGCGACATGGACACTGCTAAAGTATTATATCTTGGTCCAATATCAAATTTGAAGTTTTTTAAGCTCACATGTGACCTGTGGGACCCAATGAACAATCACATATTCATTGGGTCCCACAGGTTACATGTGAGCTTAAAAAGCTTCAAATTTGATATTGGACCAAAATATAACACTTTAGCATCGTCCATGTAAAGTTTCATCAATTTTGAACAACATTTAAGCATGTATAAAGTTGAATTACTAAAATCACAAGGGTATATTGTGAATTACGAAAGAAAACAGGGGTATCTCGTGAATTTTCCCAAAATATAACAATAGGATTAATTTGGAGAGCATTGCTTAAATAAGCAACGATGAGAGAGAATCGGTGTGGATCCATACCATTGTAGCAATTTTTTTTATTTAATAGGGTGGAATCCACACCACTGTGTTTGCACTAATACGCTGTTTATGTAAATGTGAACATTTATCGTTACAATGAACATAGTTTATTTTAAGTTGGGGGGGGGGGGGCAGTTTATGGAAAACTAGAACTGCCAAACCGAAATCGAAATTGAAACCGGAACCGGTGAAATCGAAACTGGAAACTCGGTTTACCGAAATTGTTTGCTGGTTCGGTTAACTGAACCGTTCAATTTCCCGGTTCTGATCCCTATTACGGCTATTGATTTTAAGGATTCCATTTAACCGAAAAAACTATTTAAGCCTTTTTTAAATTTTTTTAGTATAGGCATAAAACTATATGGTTAATTATTAGATTTACCAAAAATAAGTGTACAATTGTATAGTCTATTGTTAGAATTATACTAAAACCAATAAAATCTTACCAATTCAATGGTTAATCGGTTTAATACCGCACCAAAACCGGTAAAACCGTACATTGCTTACTAATTATAAGAAAAAAATAGAGTAAAATACTGGGAACTCCCTTGAGGTTTTGGGATAATACAGTTAACCCCCTTGTGTTTATCATAATTATTGGTAACCACCTTGAGGTTTAGGTATCTTTGACTATGAACCCCCAAACTATAACTCTATTATCAAAGAGTTAACTACGTGTTGGCCTATCAACTTAATCACATTTATAATGTCAGACCGGACAACAAAACTGCTTAATCAACATCGTTGAACTCTTCTTCATCCACTTCAGATGCATTTTCGAGGTAGGGTTGACGTTTTCAGGAAAATAATAATGTTGATTAAGCAGTGTTTTTTGTCCAGCCTGTCATTATTAATGTGATTAAGCTGAAGAGTTAGCACGTAGTTAATGTCTTGATACCAGAGTTATAGTTCGAGGGCTCATAGTCAGAGATACCGTAACCTCAAAGTGGTTACTATAATTATGATAAACACAAGGGGGTTAACTATAATATCCCAAATCCTCAAGGGGGTTCCGAGTAATTTACTCAAAAAATAACATAAATCTACATCATTTCAGTTAACCATTAAACTAGTAAAACTGCACCGAAACCGACTGTTAACCGGTCCCCATTAACCGCTTCTAAATGAACCGGTTACGGGTATCAAATTTAACTAACCAAAAATCCAGTTAGCTGGTTATGAACAACCATAATTTTAAGACATGAGGCTTACCTAGTTTTTATAGAATACCCTCAACATCATAAATCACAATAATATACTCCTCAAGTTTATCTTACTCTACAATATACCCCACATGTTTATTTTACTTTACAATATACATCTCAAGTTCATTTTACTCTACAATACTCATGTGAGTGTAACAAATACTTTTTCACGATAGACCCTGCACAATGTACCACCTACATTTTAACGATATACCCCTATACATTGTAATTAATATTTATTTGATATACTCCTTCAAGCGCAAAAGGAACTATGCTTCACCTCATAACCGAATTAATATGATGGAACCCGACGGTACTCAATGTACCCACTAAATTAGCGCAAATACAAGCAAGATTGCACTCAATACACTATGAGCTGCAATTATTCATTTCACATTGTAGATTTTAGTAGCTTGAACAAACTTGGTAGATGTACATGAAAAAAACGTAGATCCTTTATGTAGCATGATGGGAGAATAATGAGAGTGACAATTATCCTTTGAAAATGCTCAAGCCTGAGATTAAGGCTTCCTAGAGATAAACAGATGTTTAAGTGACCGGCTTACAAATAAGAAGAGACGACCATATATTGCACCAAAGAATCGGCCGTGGAGAAAACTAGCTCATTCTTAGCCTAAGGAGAAGTGACCGGCATGAAAATGAGCTTACGGAGATGATGTTACCTTTGGATTTCCTCAAGAGAAAACTCTCATTCTCAGCCTATTATAGAGAAAAATGTTGAGAGTTAAATCTCTTGTAATGTTATAGATAATAAGGAGTAGATTAAGGTACATAGAAACCTCAAAGTTGACTCACCCTTGGAGTCTCCTTTGGAATTATTTTCCTTGGTACATTTGGCCAATTCAAAGGGAGCTAGGAAGAGCTCAAGCTCTAACATGAAAGAGGAAGAAA
>CM041780.1:139524818-139553288 GCA_023374045.1 Limonium bicolor | reverse complement strand
AGTAATGATCTTGTGGGATAGCTAGGAACTTGAGAAATGTAAACGAAGCCTGTTGGGCGAGAATCTAGAGAAGTAACCGTGCGGTCGTTGGCCAAAGATGCACGAAGAATGTGGGCCGTAACCCACAGGTCCCAGGACCGATGAATGGTAAATGCAGAGTAGTATGAATGAGGAATTCTTGTACAGAAACAAATAAACAAACACGATTCAAAAGCCATTATTAAACGAGGAAGCACTACATACTGAGTAGTAGCTTGACCTCAACCGACAATAAGTTGGAAAAAGTAAGTGAATAATGAAATACCCCAAACCTTAATATGTTAATTAATTACGTAATTATGATTTTCTAAGGCTAATTAAGTCCTTAAGATCATTGGTGAAGAAATGAAAACCAAAAGAAAGGAGAAAATGCGTTAAACGCGAAAAACGCTAAAACGCGCATTACATGAGTATAAGAGATACATGATCTCGTTAGGGTCCGAGATAGGTTCCTAAGGCTTGGTTAGGCCTAATTAGTATACGGGAGTGATTCCCGAAGAAAACGGATCCGAATAATGTATTAAAACGCTAATAGAGCTTTAGCGCACGTATTTCGAGAAAACCCGAAAACATGATTTTAAGTGGTCAAACGAACCCGTAAAAATTGTAAACCATTAAATGACAATAATTAAGCATTAATGGAAGCTTAATAGCCAATAAAAATAAAGAAATGAGAAAATTCCGGAAAACGGGCCCGGTTAGTGAATAGTGCTAAACCGGGTAAATTAACGAGCGTTTTCTGTAAAAGACGAAAAACGCTCCAGCCTGTAACAGTTAAGTGGGCCGGTTTTATTAGTGAGTCAGCCCTCACTCACACACAAATAAAGAAAGAAAGAAACAAAAAGGAGGAGAGAGTAAAGTAAAAAGCATAAAGTAAAATATTTACCTCTCTCCTCTCATTCCTTCTCTCTTTCCTTCCTTTCCTTTCTTCCCACGGTGAGCTGCTCTCTTCTCCTCCTGCTGCGATTTGAGCTGCTCCACACAGCAACCATGGCAGCCTCCCTTTCCCTCCATGCTCAAGTCATTTTAGAGCTCCAAATGAAAAACCGAACACATATTCTTCTTCCCCTCTTCAAGCTCCACACTTCTCTCTTTTCAAAATTCGAAAAGGATGAGTTTCATTTTCGTGGGTTTTGCACATTTGAAGAGAAAATGGCACCACCTTGTAGCTTGGAGCATCCCCTTTCTTCTAAGGTAAAAAGTTCCAAAGAAAATTCATTTTTCTTCACCTTTCTCTCTTGACCGATTTTGCTCTTTGTAACATCTCGTTTTCCTTCTTGATTTGGGTCATTGTTGCAACCCTCCAACGGTGGAGAAATTCCCTCTTAAGATTCAAGAGTTGAAAACCATTCAAGGATTTCTGAAGGTAAAACCTAACTTGATGCTTTAAGCATCTTTGTGTATTCTATTTTATTTGATGAGCCTAAGAGAGTTCCTTAGTGCTTATTTTACAATTTGAATGTGGCTAGAGAAATGGGCAAATGAACTGCCTTGGCCGATTTGGAATGTAGAGAAGAGGAGAAAGAAATAAAAGAACACTTAAGAAAATTTAAGGTAAGAAACTTACCTTAGTGTTATCATGTATGTATTAGGTTTTGGGAAGGGTTAATCAAAATGAATGAACCCCAAATATGTATTGGTATGTGATTTGTTGAGATGAGGGGAGTTGTGATAATAATGTGCTTGTATAGGAATAATGCAAGTGAGGAAACATTGTGAAATAAGTGTTTGATTTATGAGCTATTATGGTGATATTGTGGTTTATTAAGATGTCGGGAGCTATAATGTTATCTGATGATATTGATGGATTTGTATGTGTGCTGGTAGAACCCATGTGGTTTGGCTAGGTTAGGATTGAAATTGATGAGAGTTGATGAATTTGGATATGTAGGTTTATGGGGAGGTCATGGCAAAATTTCGGTAGAAATGTAGAGGCTTGGATGGTGATGTGAGCTGGAAGGGTTTAAGTGTTAACTAGGTGTTGTTGGGAATTGATTTGAGTTAGTAAACCACTTGGGGAGTGCTTGTTTAAAGGTAGGAGATTGTGCTAAAATCTGTAGAAAAAGGAGTTGTTTAAATGCCTTGGGAGTTTTAGAAAACAATGAGGATTTAAGGTTTTAAGATCGAGGCATGAATCTTGGTATGAGAAGTGCATTATCTAGGAGGTTTTGAAATGGTCAACTGGAGTGGGAACACAATGCAAATCACCAAGGGGTGAAAATCTGTAGCACCAGTGTGCATAAGTGTAACAGAGAAAGGGACATTCATGAATTTGAGCAAGAATTTGAGAAGGGATTAAACCTATGTTTTGAGGAGGTGTAGAGCATGTTTTAGTGTGTTTAAACATGTAGGAATATTGGGGAAGAAGTTGGTGGAAGTTTGAAGTTGAAACAAAGCTTTAAAACTGGAAATTTGCAACAGACTAGAATTGTCCTGGTTTGAAACCAGTACGCAAACCAGGACCACCTCTTAAAATGGGCAGAATACGTTCTCGCTGGAATTGTCCTGGTTTGAAACCAGTACGCAAACCAGGACCACCTCAAAAACTTGACAGAAAGTATCGTCGAAGGATGGTCCGGGTTTGCAAACTAGGACACAAACCAGGACCACCCCATTTTCTTCACAGAGTCCATTTTAAAGCTAATTTAAGATGGGGAATTGAGTGGTAATGATAGTGTAAGGTAATTAGTACTTAATTAATGATGCTTGAGGATTAGTTAAGATGGTTGTGAAGAAACATAATGATTAGTTGAAGTTTTAGGTAAAATTTATATGTTGGAAGTGTAAGGAATTAAGTTATAAGTGTTAAGAGTTTTGTAATAACTTGAGTACATGATCAAGGAATTTAGTATGAGTTTGATGGATGGATTAGGAGGATTTTAAGGTGCCAAAATGATGTTAAAACATGTTAGAATACTTGTGGAGAGGTTAGGAAAAGATTAGATAAGAATTGAGGTTGAAAAGAGGTCAAAAATCATCGTTCTGGACACATTTAGTGTTGGTCCGGGTTTGTAAACTACTACACAAACCCGGACCACACCAAAAACTGTCCAGAAACTAATACCGTGACTTGGTCCGGGTTTTATCCAAGTACACAAACCCGGACCAGCCATTTTTACAAAGGAAGTGTGCTTTTTAAGAGGTAAATGAAGGGGGCTTGTTGGGTAATGTTAGTATACGATTGTTAAGAGTTGTTTGGTGGATTTTTAAGGCCATTGGAGGTGTGAACAAGTGTGAGGTAAAATGAGAAGTAAGTAACATAAGAGGTTAAGTTTAAACTATAAGGACTTTAAGTGATTAATGGTGGGTAAACATTAGCGGTTAAGTAAGTTAAGAAGGTTTGGATGAGTTGAGTAACTAATAACCTAAAACTGAATGAATGTTTTAGGGTTTGAGAATTTGGACTCCGGAGGAGAGTAAGCAACCGGAGGACCAACGGTGAACGGTACAGTTCTTCTTGTGACCTGCTTGCTAACGAGGTGTCCCTCGGCTTGTGTGCTATTTGTTTATGTGTGCCGACTAAACAAGATAAAGCATGCAACCGGAATATAATGTATATTGTATTGTTGTGTGATGTTTAAGACTAACACAACTTACCGTGGGAACTTACTAACTAACGTTTAGTAAGGAATTGAGTGAGACTAAGGAATGCTCCCTAATATTAGTTTGTTAACAACCGAAAGAGGTTAACCAACAAACATTGTCTTGAGACTTCTACTAACTGGTACTTGGGGGGAGTGAGGAACCCGGGACTGACTCTGGTCATGCATGCTAAGGAAAAAGGGGGTCGGTATCTAAAGCAGAACCGACTTCCGCTTAAGGACTTGTCTTCGGACTTGTTGCCTAGGGTCGGTTGCCGGCTCAGCTACATTGGACATCCAGTCCAAGGTAGGAGGCATTAAGATGGTGCGGTAGGATCACCTAAATCCTAAATTCTAAGATTAGTTGTTTATTCAACCAATGGAGTTAATAGCTCATTGGCTAGGGTTGCTTTTGACCCGACAAAAATAAACATTGAGATAAGGTACAATCATTTCTATTTAAAGAATGGTTTGTATTCTAAGATTAAGATAAGGTTTGAGATAAGATACTACCATCTCTATTTAAAGAGTGGTTGGTATTCTAAGACTGAGATAAGCTACAACCATTTCTTTTTAAAGATTGGTTTGTTTACTAAGACTAAGATAAGGACTAAGATTGGGGTAAGATAAGGATGGATTAAGAATAAGAGGAAATATAATAAGGAGTTAAATAATTGACTCACTAATTAAGGGAACGCATTTAAGTCGTTCAGTGTGTTTGAACTTTGATTGTTCATATTTGGTTTGTTGTTTATTGCACTTTCGATTATGTTGTGCATCTAATCAACCTCCATGCTATCGACAATTAGTCGTCGTAGCCACGTTAGCTTGGGGGCCATGAGAGGATCGTACCAGCATTCATGCTGACCCCCTTTGGGGGCTGTTTTTACTACACAGGTGAACATCAGGAGGCGGCCGTCGCGAGAGTAAGATGGGGTACAAGCGTTACGGGTTAAGTGTGGCCTACGAGTTGTGCATGTACACTCGTATGGCATTATGAGTTAGTAAGATGTATAGGTTGTGAGGGGATTGTAAGAAGGATATGTATTTGGTTAAGATTGGTAGGTACTAATGTTCGGTATATTCTGTAGTCAGACCGTGGCAAGGTCCTGGAATGTATTTGTATCCGCTGCAGAGTTTGTATATATGGTGATAAGTTTGTGATAACCACGATTGGATCGAGATGGGGTGTTACAAATAACCACGAAGGTATACAGTTCTATACGAAGTAGATTTCCAGAGAACTGGAGAGAAAATCTACAACTCATCGAATTCGCATATGGTAAGAGATACCGCGCGATGATTGAGAGACCTTTATTCCCAAGACAAAAAGGGATAAAAAGGGACTGAATAATACATTGAGAATATCAAAGGGCGAATTAAGCTCTAGTTATCAGGTCACGCAGCAGAAGCTAGTGGACCGTAATTCAAGGTTAAATATACCTGGCAATGTGAGTATTTGGCTAATCATAAACACCTTGAAGCCGTAGAGGCTAGAACCGAATCCGGTTATGAGTTAATTAACCGCATCGAAGTTAAAACAATTCATGATACCCGAATTAGTGAACCAATGTTTAATAATAACATATGGTCGATTACGCGGGCGTAACCCTTTATAAGGGGGGTAGGGCGAGAAACCGCTTAGAGTATGTTTTACGCATAGATGTGTAAACTACTATGTGCATAGCACATAAGAAACTGTTTTGATGATTGGAACTCATGTTACATAAACATGTGTACCCATTCATTGTGTAATTTTGGTCATTACGCACGAGAGATGCGAGTAACGTGTATATAATATTTATGAAAAGAGGAGTAGAGAAAATCCTAGGGAATGAGAATCCCTATAGTATATGTCTATTGAGATTAGACATGAGATATGATGAGTATGAATCGGTATGAAACCAATGTGTAACCTAGTAGGAAGTGAGTTTCCCTAGGTAATTTTATTTGGAGAATGATTGATGGAGTGAGTTCCATCCTTTGGAGTTGTATGCCGTATGTTTTAAATTAAGTAACAATTTGAGAAAATAAGCCCATGAGTTGCTTAGGTAAGTAAGCAAGTAAACTGAGAATGACGGATGACCTAAGTTCTATGGTTTAGAGATAACTTGAAATGAATTGTGCTATTAATACGACTAGAAAGAGTAAAGATAGAAAACGAAAATGTTTGACTATCTGTTGTTTGAAACTGACGTGGGAGGTGGAACTTGGTCTGCTAGCGATCAAGGGAAACCGAACACAAATTGGGGTGGAAGGATAGTTCAACACTAATGTTGATCACTTCAGGGTTGGATGATTCTTGAAGCTCCCCAGAAGTGGTCACAAGTAATCACGATAAGAAAAGATACAGCTACCATAAACCGAATTTGGAGTTGTGTGATGATTTAAAAAGAATTTTCAAATAGAATTTGAAAAAGAATGTTCCTTCGAGTATGAAGGCGAAAAAGGGTTTTGAAACCATTGCACCGTACGTGCGGTGGTCCTAAGTGACCGGTTGGGGGCGGTGACAGTGTGTGATTTTTCCAAAGGCAGTGGGATGGGGGTAAGTACCCTGAGAATGTCCTGTGTTGAGTGAGTCAACCAGAGTGCCCGAGGATATGTATATGTGTAACGTTTTGATCAGAACCGAAGGGACCGTGGGCCAGAGAGAGTAAGTGCCCATTTGTCATGAAACGGCCGTGGACCAGAGAGCGTAAGTGTCCAACGTGACCGGTACCTGAGGGATCAGTAGTGTATTACTCGATATGGATTCGAGGACTGTAGTGCCTTCTTGTCTTTGGACCGATTCCATGGAGAGAGTATAAAAAGTATTTTTTATTGCTATACATGTTTTGATATGTGTGTGGTATGTGTAGTGTGAAATGAGACCGACTTGTGGAGTCTGTAAGGTTATACGTGTATGATAACCTTGGCATAGTACGCCCATGAGGGTAACGATATTAGATTCACCAACTTTGAGGACAAAGTTCTTAAGGGGGGTAGATTTTAATACCCCGGACTTAAAAAATGGTGATTAAATTATTCTAATACGATAACTTAAGGCCTAATGGTGCCTAGAGAGTATTGGTAAAGAGAATAAAACCAAAAGAAATGAGAAAACGCGAAAAACGCTAAAACGCGCATTAAATGAGTATAAGAGATATATGATCTCGTGAGGGTCCGAGATGGATTCTGTAGACACCAAAAATTCTCACCCCATAAAGCAAATTCTAGAATAAGAAACACAATAAGAGGGGTCGTCGCCTTTCTTTGTCAAAACGTATTGGCATGCGTGCCAAAATGAAACCATCGTTTTATAGTATTTCTCAAAGCATTTCATAAAAACACAATTTTGTGAAAACGAATTTCCAACAACAATATGGTTTTTAACCCGTCCCTTTTGTTTCATTCACTTATCTTATTATTGCTTATTTGTTTATTTAATAAGTTATCTTTTATTTTCATTTTTTTTATTCCTTTATTTTTTCATATGTATTGCTACTTTTTATCATCTTCTAGCATTTACCTTTTATTTTATCGCTAGCACTTTCATTTTTTCCCATCGTACTAGTACCATTTCATTATTTCATGTATTCGTCATATTATGTTTTGTATTTTCATTATATATAATCCTTTATTTTATGACCTTCAATAAGAAAACACTCGTGTTTAAACCTTAGCCATTTGGGGATTACGTCCAAGTGAGGCACCAACTCTTGGTTTATTTTCCACATTCTCGTATCAAGCTTTGTTAATGGCACGGTGTGAGCCTCGATTTTAAACCCTATCCTATGTTGATTAAGGCTGATTAGGATCTAGTCGGGTTTCAGGTCCACTTATAACCTAAGATTAATAACTATGTCATATAACAATAATTATTAAAACCTAAGCTAGCTCACTGGAACCTATTATGAGTCGCCACCTAATTTTAACCTAGATCAAATTAGGAAAGGAGAGTTTCGGGTTCGGGGGCTTGATATTCGACTTAATTAGGGTTCAATTACTTTCATTACCCTTCCTAGGTCGTTTTTCCTCTACTTAGTTTATTTACGGCTTATTACGAGTCGTTTTAACCTAAGTGCGCGAGCTTCTGTTTTTTTGTGTTTTTTAGCATTTTTTGACAGAAAACTAAAGTGGAAATTAAAATTACCTAAACTAGGGTTTCGGAGGCAGAATTAGGTCAAATTTTGTTTCCGTCCGTGGCCACGGACCTAATGTCCGAGACCACGGACCCTAGTTAACCTATATGAAAATAAAAGTCGAATTAAACAGAAAACAGAAAATTGTAAAGTCCGGGGCCACGGACAGGCCGTCCGTGGGCCCGGACATTATTAGAAAAACCTAAATTTTTAAAATTAAAAATCTCGCCGCCGTCCGTGGGCTCCGGGCTTACGGACAAGGAGTCCGGGACCCCGGACATGACGTCCGTGGGTGCGGACCGCCCTCGGACGGCGGCGTTAAGGCTGTTCCTGAAGGTGTTTTTGGCTCAAATTTTATGGGTGTGTAGCCTGAAAGATGTACAAGACGTTAGTGATTGAAAGTTTTCAATTTGAATTCGAATTATGCACGAAACTTAGCAAACAAGTTATCTGACAGAGGCTTAAATAAACAGCAATACAGACGCCTACGAAGGTTAGTTTGAGCCCAATTTTGAGGCAGACAGATAATACCGTGGTGAATCAGGGAAGTGGAGTTTCTACCTGTTTTACCTTCGGATTCACAACGTTTCTTCACACCGGGACTCGTCGAGTGCTCCGTTGATGGCAGACCCGAGAGGATTTCGACCCAAGCTTCTGGTTTTGGTTGTTCTTGCTGTTCTTCACGTTTTAGAGGTGTTTTTGTGAGGTTTTGATGATTATTGGTGCTTTGGGGATTGGAAAACGTGTTAGATGGTGATTTCGGGGGATTTTCAGTATGATTTGGGTGGCCGGGTGTTGGAAAACGTGAGAGAGAGAGGAGGCCGTGTTTTCTGACTCTCTAGGTTCTTCAGCATGTGAGGTTCTGATTTTATCCAAAACCTATCCCCTTATATAGACTTCCTTAAAGATAAAGAGAATCTAGTAAAAGTAAGATTTTTCGATATTTTAACTGAGTAACCTCCCAAAGGAATTTTGCTATGAAATTTTAACCACATGTCAAGAATGGATATTATGAATTTTCTGAGGTGGAAACGAATTTTTTAAATGCTGGAGCATTTTAAATTGAATTTCTCGTCAGATTCAATCGAAAATTGCTAGAAAATTATTGGAAATTCGAAAATCAAAATTCCAACGCCATTATGCTTAAAATGTCATCCTCTATCATGGGTTAAAATATCAAAGCATTTCGAGCTGATTGGGCACCCTTTGGAGGAGAGGAAAGCCTATAGGAGAACTCAGAGCCTTAAAAATTACGAAAACGCCCCTGACAACGACAAAACTGCTCCTCTGGCCCGGAACACGCCGATCGGGCCGGAGTCTCTTATTGTTTGATGGAGATGGCTCTCAACACCTCGTAGACCTAACCAGGGGGTCAAAATTTTGGGTATAACAGATTGCCCCCCGTCAACTGGACTTTGTAACGAATGTGAAAAGTCTGGTTGATGCTTGAGTGGTGCCCCAAAATTTTGGACTCCACAGAATCCTCCACGTGTGTGAAACCGGGTTAACGATGCCCAGCAATTCGGAGGCGCTGACTTCCTAAGCTACAAAGCATTGTCGAGCTTTTCTAAGGCGCTGACTACCTAGAGGTAATAATGAGGTATGTCAGACTATCTAAGGTGCCGACTACCTATAAGGATGATACAATGTCAAGCTATTCTAAGGCGTTGACTACCTAAAATGATGATATGCTGTCGAGCTATTCTAAGGCGCTGACTACCTAAGGTGATGAAAATGAGTCAAGCTATTCTAAGGCGTTGACTACCTGAAATGATGATATGTTGTCGAGCTATTCTAAGGCGCTGACCACCTAATGTGATGAAAATGATGTCAAGCTATTCTAAGGCGTTGACTACCTGAAATGATGATAATGATGTCAAGCTATTCTAAGGCGTTGACTACCTGAAATGTGGAAACTGGATGCAAATGCAAGAATGCTGAAATGCTAATGATGCAATGATGCTGATGCTGATGATAATGCCGATGGTGTTGATGATGCTGATGATGCTGATGATGCTCGGATGCTTCTGGGGGACCGAAACCCGTTCCAATGCTCCTGGTTGTATACTATGGGGACTTATTGCCTCTGCCCACCAACTGGGGTGCTGGGATAACTTCTAGATTACCAAGGGGACTTATTGCCACTGCCCACTAGTTGTTTCTCCCAAGAAGTGACATGAAGATGGGACTTATTGCCTCTGCCCCGCCAACTTAGATCACGCTCTGTCTCGTACTTGTCTCGCACTGAAGATGATACTAGGTCTCGTACTGGTCTCGCACTGGATGATGACGATAGTGTCTCGCACTGATGAAGATGATAGGTCTCGCACTGATGAAGATGCTTGGTCTCGCACTGAAGTCTCGTACTAAATGGATGAAGAAAAAGCTGATTCCGCACTGATTCTGGGTCGCGCACTGAATGAAGATGTCTTGTACTAAGTCTTGAAAATGATGGTCTCGTACTGATGAAGATGGTAGGTCTCGCACTGAAGGAAAGATGGGTCTTGCACTGAATGAAGATGCTAGGTCTCGTACTGAATGAGGAAGCTGCAGGGCCTCGCACCGCTTTGGGTCTCGAACTAAAATGAGTTAGGAAGATAATGGTCTCGTGCAAATGATAACTGATTACTGGAGTGCCAAACATGGCAATGATGATAAGATGTATACAATCAAAATTATGAAAGATACTCGTCCAAAACATGAATTTGTTGGAAAAGGTGCCAAACGTGCAGTGTTTGAAGAAATTCTGTTTACTGAAAAGGAAGGTGAAATTCTCATTCCTGACCATAGATTTCGGACTTGTAATTTATCTCCTAGGAGATGAACATGCCATCGGTGGGTATAGTGTATGATGTAAAGGTAAGGGCTTATGTGGGCCTGTTAGTGGTTTTGGGCTTGTGTGGTGTATGGTGTGAAAGTAAAGGCTTAATGTGGGCTTGTGGTGTTTGATGTGGTGGTAAGGGCTTATGCCTGTGGTGGGATGGTGGTGCTCAAGCTTTAGGTTTCAATTGGTGTTGTCATGGCAATTGTTTGGAACCACCAATTGCCCCAGTATTTTCCTTAGGACAATCTGAGCTAGAGTTCATGGCAATTGATCGGAACGATCAATTGCCCCCGTATTTTCTTTGATCAAACGTGCAAATGAGTCTCGTCCTCACAGGGTCAAGGCTTATGTTCTGATATGGTGCTTCCTAACCTACACTCGACTGTTTGGGTGGTTTACACTGTTTCTTCCACTTACGGTCACAACTTCTAGACCATTGAATTTGATATTTGATGAATTTACGCATTCATCTGTTACTTTCACGTGATTGGATACACAACCACCAAGTCGAAGTCTTGAGGCTTATAACGTTGGCCATGGGGTGGTATGCAAGACAAGGGAACCAGGAGGGATGTTTGAGGTATGTGGAGTTTAAAGGGGTGACCAAGCTGCACTTTGTGTCTTCTCTCGATTCATCTTCTTTGTCTGAAGTCGTAGCTGCTTTGTGTTGTCGTTGTTTTGAGCTTCTGGACTTGGACTTTGAAGTTGTCCTTTACACCATTTCTCTTCTCTTTGCCATTTGGATTCTTCGAGGCACTTCGGTTGCCTTTTTTCTTTATCCTTTCTTGACTTTGTCCACTTGCCTTCGGGGTTCTTGTGTTTCCCGTTTTTGGGCTTCGAGAGCTGTTTTGATGTGAGCTCTTTGGATCCTGTGTCACTCTAGGACCATTTGCGGATCGCTTTGTCATGCTGATAGCGCATTGCTTCTCTGGACTGATGAGAATATTAGCTAGAGTCGGGCTCTCCGCGCTTCCTTTGGTCACCGGGTCGAACATTCATCATTGGCCGGGTTACTTTGTGGAGTTCCTAATATCAAAAGGGGATATATGAAAGGCTCACGGGGGTGCCTAGGGTTTAACGTCAGGGTTCACAAGTTTTGGCTATGTGGTGCTGTACCTAGGTGCTTCGTCATTCCTGATAGTTGTGTATCCGTTCTTTGTTACTTTTCGCAGGTTTAAGCGTAAATTTACAAATTATCTCCTTCGATCGGAGTCATGCCATTTGCCTTACCTTTGAATGTGACCTCTCTGGAGTCGTGTAAAAATGACACGCTCTTTCACTCTTGGTTTTACCGCTCAAGGCACTCTCGCGAAACGTTCACTCAGAGACTTGTTTGCACATTTAAACAAATGAAATAGACATTATCATTCCTTAACTCAGATTGCCCCCAGTATTGTTGTGGGGTTTTTTGACAAGCCTTTTGAATACCCAAGTTATCCGTTGGAGGTGGCTGTATGTGTGGTGGTACGTGGTGATGAAGTCTTGCTGTTTTGGTGGAGTGATGTAGTGATGAAAGTAAAACATGGTAGTGGGATTCTTTCAGTGTACGGTGAAACTTTCTATTGAGAGGTGACAAGTGGTGGAAGCCGACAAGGTGGTGAGATATTCCCTGCGCAAGAATGAGTTTCATGTGGAGAAGGGAGTGTGGCGAGACACATGGGATGTATGTGATCAAGGTAGTGGATGTGGATAGGCACTCAGGCCTGGATGAATTGAAAGTGAGGCACACATGCCAGAATGATTCATAAGCGGGTTGGCACTCGGGACGGAGTGAGGATGCGGCACTGGGGCCAGAACATGTTGTGAGACTGTGGCACTAGGGCCGGAATGTTTAGAATATGTGGCACTTGGGCCAGAAAGTGTTTGAGGATGTGGCGCTTGGGCCTGAATGTGTTTAGGAAAATGGCACTTGAGCCGGAATGATTTGGGATTGTGGCACTTGGGCCAGAACGATTTCAGATTGAAGTAAGAAATATGGGCCAGAGGGACTTCTAGACTGGAACGGATGTGCGGGCCTGAATACCCTTAATCTGGAAGTGGAGTAAACGGGCCGAAGGAAGCCACATGGACCGTGAATGTGCCACTGGGCCGAGAGAAACCTTGAAGCCTAAGATTCGTTTGATAATCTTGTTGGGCCTTGAGGCCAGAAACTAGAATGAATGGGTTGCACAAACTTTCTGGGATTCAAATGTTATGGGCCAAAATTTTGGTTTCAGAGCAAAGTTCGTGGGCCAAAACTATGAATTGGTCTATGGGCCCAGATTAAGTGAGTTATGAGTGTGGCACTTGGAATATTCTAAGAATTTGGCACCTGGGCCAAAATGTGTTTGGGCTAGATAGAGGGCGCATGGGCCGAAATGATCTCTAAACCATGTCCCAGATGTGAATTGGAATTTGGGGCCGAGTACTTCTGATTGGGCCTAAAAGATGGTACTTATACCTAGGATTTTGGGCCAAAGCCCGAGCGGGAAGTCTTTCTAGACTAGAATAAACCCTGAAACGGAAAGGCCTGATGGATTTTCATGAACTGCTTTCGGTGGATTTGTTTTCATGGGCCTAGAACTAAATTGATAATTCAAATTGGGCCGAAAGAGAGAAATCACCTAGGTCTAAACTTTTGGGCCAGAGCCCAAACAAACAATTCATTTATTCAAACCAAACAGGGCCTTAGGGCCGCAAACAATGAAGTCGTGAATTCCAGGTTGGGCTGAGTTGACATAGGAAGAGTTCCTATCAATTTCTAGGCTGGCAGTGGGCCGATCATACAAGCAAACAAGGCCCACACAAGTTCAACATGTCCTTACTAGACGCTTCAACCAAATTGGGTATGGATCGATCCGGAGAGGTGCTTGGGGCATGGGCCCAGGTCACCACAAAGGAATAGGGCTTGCACGCTATTCTCTTTGGGCTTCCCCACTCTTTTCACATCACCTAAAGGTGTGCGTCTACGGTCGGGTCTTTGACTGACCAAACAATGGGCTAGGTAAGGGCACCGCCAGGAAAACGCTTGGGGCTAAGGCCCAGGTATTAAGGGGGTGTGGTTAGACGACACCCTCCTCTTTTCCCCCGCTTATTCACATCACCTAAAAGGTGTGAGTCCCTGACAGGGGACCCTTAAACGGGTCCCGGGGTGAAATCGGTTTGCGTGGACCCTCGCTCTCATATGATGCAAAGGTGCAGGAATTAAAGTGCGCACAAAGATAAACAAACAATGTAATAAAAGCCATAAATAAACATTTTCAAGTTAAGCCCTCTTCTTAAAACTAAACAAGTTAATATTAAGAATCTTGTCCCCAGCAGAGTCGCCAGTCTGTGAGCCTCGATTTTAAACCCTATCCTATGTTGATTAAGGCTGATTAGGATCTATCGGGTTTTAGGTCCACTTATAGCCTAAGATTAATAACTATGTCATATAACAATAATTATTAAAACCTAAGCTAGCTCACTGGAACCTATTATGAGTCGCCACCTAATTTTAACCTAGATCAAATTAGGAAAGGAGAGTTCGGGTTCGGGGGCTTGATATTCGACTTAATTAGGGTTCAATTACTTTCATTACCCTTCCTAGGTCGTTTTTCCTCTACTTAGTTTATTTACGGCTTATTACGAGTCGTTTTAACCTAAGTGCGCGAGCTTCTGTTTTTTTGTGTTTTTTAGCATTTTTTGACAGAAAATAAAGTGAAATTAAAATACCTAAACTAGGGTTTCGGAGGCAGAATTAGGTCAAATTTTGTTTCCGTCCGTGCCACGGACCTAATGTCCGAGACCACGGACCCAGTTAACCTATATGAAAATAAAAGTCGAATTAAAAAACAGAAAATTGTAAAGTCCGGGGCCACGGACAGGCGTCCGTGGGCCCGGACATTATTAGAAAAACCTAAATTTTGAATTTTAAAATCCCGCCGCCGTCCGTGGGCGTCCGGGCTTACGGACAGGAGTCCGGGACCCCGGACATGACGTCCGTGGGTGCGGACCGCCCTCGGACGGCGGCTTTGGCTGTTCCCGAAGGTGTTTTGGCTCAAATTTTATGGGTGTGTAGCCTGAAAGATGTACAAGACGTTAGTGATTGAAAGTTTTCAATTTGAATTCGAATTAAGCACGAAACTTAGCAAACAAGTTATCTGACAGAGGCTTAAATAAACAGCAATACAGAAGCCTACGAAGGTTAGTTTGAGCCCAAATTTTGAGGCAAGACAGATAATACCGTGGTGAATCAGGGAAGTGGAGTTTCTACCTGTTTTACCTTCGGATTCACAACGTTTCTTCACACCGGGACTCGTCGAGTGCTCCGTTGATGGCAGACCCGAGAGGATTTCGACCCAAGCTTCTGGTTGTTGGTTGTTCTTGCTGTTCTTCACGTTTTAGAGGTGTTTTTGTGAGGTTTTGATGGTTATTGGTGCTTTGGGGATTGGAAAACGTGTTTAGATGGTGATTTCGGGGGATTTCAGTATGATTTGGGTGGCCGGGTGTTGGAAAACGTGAGAGAGAGAGAGGAGGCCGTGTTTTCTGACTCTCTAGGGTTCTTCAGCATGTGAGGTTCTGATTTTATCCAAAAACCTATCCCCTTATATAGACTTCCTTAAAGATAAAGAGAATCTAGTAAAAGTAAGATTTTTCGATATTTTAACTGAGTAACCTCCCAAAGGAATTTTGCTATGAAATTTTAACCACATGTCAAGAATGGATATTATGAATTTTCTGAGGTGGAAACGAATTTTTTAAATGCTGGAGCATTTTTAAATTGAATTTCTCGTCAGATTCAATCAGAAATTGCTAGAAAATTATTGGAAATTCGAAAAATCAAAATTCCAACGCCATTATGCTTAAAATGTCATCCTCTATCATGGGTTAAAATATCAAAGCATTTCGAGCTGATTTGGGCACCCTTTGGAGGAGAGAGAAAGCCTATAGGAGAACTCAGAAGCCTTAAAAATTACGAAAACGCCCCTGACAACGACAAAACTGCTCCTCTGGCCCTGGAACACGCCGATCGGGCCGGAGTCTCTTATTGTTTGATGGAGATGGCTCTCACAACCTCGTAGACCTTAACCAGGGGGTCAAAATTTTGGGTATACCCCGCTCCTAATTCTGTTGACTTACAGTCAACCCACCCAAGAACCAAAGTGGAAACCCTACTCATTCTCTACTTAAGGAACAGTAGCCACTCTTTCTTCTACACGGCTTCTTCTGGATGATCCCCTTTACTCACCATCGATTCTCTTCTTCCTCAGTTGAAACAAGAAACCTAGCCGCCACCCTCACTTTCTTCTTCCCACTCTCACATCGATCAATCTTCTACAATTAGGGGAAAATCTGGAGACCAATCCTTCATATTGCTCGCATCCATTTCCATTACGCAATTATACACACAAGGGAGAAGCGACACCCTGTAATTCACACTAGTGCCTACAAGCTTTTTAATCCATCCCTGAAAACTTTCAAACTCACCCCGAAGAGCTCTCTAAATCACACCTGAAATTCTGCCAAGTAAATCCGCGTCTCTGATTTTTGAATACCCACCTTGAACTCATGCCACACCAGAGAACTCATCGGACTGCAAATCGACCTCGTCCCTCCCGTATTGGTGTCGAATTAGAAACAAGAGCATACATGCTCTGCAACCATCATCCTCTTCATTTCGTTGGCGAATGCGGAGCATACTTGCTCCTTCCTCTCAAGTTTATAATCGATTTTCCTCACTAACATCACCGTGGATGAGAATCCTTTGCTCCCCGACGGATTTCAAGCAACCCGAGTCGACACCTTAATGTTCCGCCCATATCTCGAAGTTTTGATATACTCTTGCTCCTCTTGTGGAACAATCAACTACACAAGATTAAATTTTGCCAGCTTAGTTCTCATTTTTTTCTTCTGATTTTTTCCTTTACTGTATCCTTGTCGTTGGCATACTCTATCTCGGGCTCCTTCATTTTTTAGTCTCATTTTCTTCGAACCATACACTGGTTTGCTTTACTTCAGAGTTTTGAACACATTTGATTCATTTTCACTCGGAAAAGCAACCATTCATACCCACAACGGGATCCAGGCCAAGCGAAACAAACTGTATCTTTTTGGTAGGGTTCAAAGAGGATCGCGTCAATCTTCACCGGAAGCCTGATTCTCTACACGAATCAAATTCAAAAAGTGTATGTTGAAGTTTGCGAATTCACAGTGAATTCAGAAGCTCACATTGACCCTTTTTTGGAAATCTTCATTCTCCGATTCGGTATTCACCCGCAACCTAAACATATCTTAAAATCCTTGAGTTTAATTTGTTTTTGCATTTTGAAAACGTACACCAGGTATCGGCGATTATACCCTGTTTCTCGCATTTGTGTTTGGATTTATGCAAGCTTATATTCCTTTCAGCTTTGTTTATACTTGTAGAGACCTTGTATTGCGCTTTAGAGACTGAGCATATCTCTTATGGTCTGAACTCATGGTTCGTTCTGTTCTGGTGATTATTTGTGCTGGGTGTTTTATGAGGGTTTAATCCTGTTTGGTTTTATTGTACCCCAATCGTTCAGTTTGCACTATTGGATGATTCATTAGATGGTATTGTTACTGCTACCGAATTTGGTTATGAATTGCCCCGTTCGACCCATGATACCGGATATGTGTTTGGTCATATGTTACTGAAATCAAAATCCTGGCCCGTATTTTTCTGATATGATTATTTGTTGAATTGAAGCTGATGTCCCGCTTACAGGTTTTCTTGACTGACTTGTATTGTTGTGGTCTCTACATTTCAGGGCCTTCACCCTTTCCGGCCTTTGGGAATCGAGGCCCGCGTCCCATCGTCCGTGTGTTCACTGATCCATTGATTATTGCTCTCTGTCTTTGTGGGTTTGCACGAGTCCGATTTGGGCTCTGATCACGGCCTGGTGGCATGACTTTGATGATTGGATACTTGACTCCGTATTTTGCCATACTTATCTATGGTGATCTGTTCCTTACTTTTGATTTTATATGTTGACCGAGGTATATGTATTTGATCGAATATGGATTGCGCTTTGCTCGTCGTGGGCTGTTCTTGCTGGACGTATGGCTTGATTTTGGATTATGCAAATTGACTAAGCTCATGTGCATTGGGTTTGCTCTCTCTCTCGTGGGTTTGGAAATTTGCTGGCCAGCTTGGCTCGATTGCCACCCTTTTGTCGGTTGGTTTTCTACACCTTGCGCATTGACTAATAGTTGGAATTGAGCTGTAACCTTAATCTGATTTATGTCTCTTGCCTGCTAATTTGGTTTGGAAATTATATTGTTTATGTCAACTTCATACAACCCATTTGAATGTTTGTTGTGTGTTGGAAATTATTCATTTCAGCTTTGACTTACCCCTTTAGTTCATTTAGCAATTGCAATCGATTTTGACTTGTTCTTGGTTTATTTATTTATTATTATCATTACTATTATTATTATTTACTATACATGTATATGCTTTGTATCTAATTTCATTGTGCTTTCTTAAGCTCATTGCCTTTTATTTCTGTTTAAACCCTAGACAGCCTTCTAGGTCACCCATTTATGGTAAGTCTTGGAGCGTACCCCACAGCTAGCTCATTTTTATTTTCTTTGTGGGGAATAATACCCTCCAAACTTTGAAGTTCTTTTAAGCCTTTGAGGGTACCCCACAGCTAGCTCGTTTCTATTTGCTTTGTGGGGAACAATACCCTCCACACTTTTATAGCCCATCCAAACCAACCCCTAATTTCATTAAAAAACTTAAAGCCAAAAAAAAAAGAGAATAAATTCAAATCCAAAATCAAATCTGATTCCAAAGTCCAATTTCAATTCAAAGCCCATTTCAAGGCCCAATTCGAAGCAAAAATCAATAAGGCCCAATTGGACCCAAATTAGAACTCAAGTTTGGCCCAAATCAACCAAGGCTCAAACCCAAATCGAGGCCCAAACCCAAATCAAGGCCCAAACCCAAATCGAGGCCCAACCCCAAATCGAGGCCCAAACCCAAATTGAGGCCCAAACCCAAATCGAGGTCCAAGCCCACCCGGCCCACTAATCCCACGCGGCCCACAGCCCACTCGGCCCACTAAGCCCACTAGGCCCACAGCCCACTCGGCCCACTAAGCCCATACTAACCCCACTCGGCCCACCCGGTCCAGCTTTGACCAATCAGAAGTTTGACCTTGACCTAACTTTGATCCGGTCCAGCTTTGACCAACCAACTTTGACCTTGACCTAGCTTTGACCCGGTCCAGCTTTGACCAATCTGAAGTTTGAATTTGACACGACCTTGATCTAGTCCGACTTTGACCAACCTAAACTTCGACTTTAACCAATACCAACTTTGATCGACCCTACTTCAATCAACCAAACTTTAACTCGGGCCGTTTTCCAATCTCAGCCCAAATTCAGTTTAGACTCAATTCAATTCAGTCCAATCCGATTCAATTCATACTTAACTTGTAAATCTCATTCAAACTCAAAAAATCCAAAAACATTCCTCATTAGTCAGCTTTATTTAAAATCCAAAAGTTTCTTTTCTCAAATTTCAAACAACCATTTTATTCAAATTTCATCAAGTTTTCAAAGAAACCATTTTGTGGAATTTTAAAGGAAAAACTCTTCTCACATCACAGAAAACTTTTCTCAAACGCAGAAAGTTCTTCTCACATATACAGAAAGTTTTCTCCTAAAAACATTTCTCAAAATCAGTGTTTCTTCATCGAGAATTCCGAACAACTTCAAAGACTTTCTAACACAGTTTTCAAACTCAAAACTAAACCGTTTTCGGGGAACATGGGATGTATAACACCTTCAAAGAACGTTTTCTTCCTAGTTAGACATCACTTGTCTCTCTTATAAAATAAAAATTCGAGGCAGGGCACTGGGGTCGTAACCTCCCTTGTCGCAGTCTGGATCTCTTTAGACGGGGCATTAGGGTGACAAATCTCCCCTAATTGCAGCCTAGATTTTTACAAGGTGGGGTGCTAGGGAAGTAACGACCTTCCTAGCTGCGGCTGGGATTTTAGAATCGTCTAACTCCCTTCCGCTCGATTTCAAGGCTTTCGGTTTTCAATATTTTAAAACCCGGGAGTTAGAGACGTTATTAGGGTTGACCGAGAGCATCTCATTCATGATGTTTCTCTCTAAGCCTTACTTTTCGACATAAATTTGTTGCCCCATCTTTTGAGCCTCGGCACTTACCATTAATTAAGTGTCGTGTTCGAGGGGGTACATAGGGTGATCCCTCGGGATCATCCGCCCTTTTCACAACAAAAAATGATTTTTAGGTTTTAAAAAAACTTCAAGAGACGATTTTGACAATCATTCCTCCAAACAACTCAACCCTTAATCATCTCATTTCAAATCCCGAAACATCCCAAAACCTCAACTCTTTTCGAACCTCGAACCCAAAAAAACCCGGGATTTCTCCCGAATTCCAATTGCCTCACATACTCAAATCATCGTTCAAACTCCAACCCCTCGAAAATAATCAAAACCTCTCAACACTCTGACCGATCCCACGAACCGATATTTCAAGACCAGCCCATTTCTTCAAACTCTTCAAAATCACCTACCCCTCAATCCACACTCAATCCTATCCTTCGGCTTTAAATTGAATCTCTCTAATAAGGTTTTGAAAGAAGACAATCCCGACAATTGGAGACCGAGATTTCCTCGGGCACCAATCCAAAGTCGTGGTCGTTGCCACTTCTAAGGGGTGTAACCCGGTGCGAACCCACACAGAATCTCTAGTATGACCGGATAAGCCCCATCCATAGGAAATAAATTCAGAGTCAACCAACGGTTCTTAGAACCCTCTCCCCTTCCTTCCTAGTATCTTAGGTCAAACTAGGTGGCGACTCTAGTCAATTTCCGCCCTTAGGGCATAAGTCCGTGTGGAGCCCATCGAGAGTGGGTGTAGTGCACACTTGCACTCCCCTCTATGCTTTCTGGAAAAGATGGACGATAGAGTAGGTATTTGAGGGATGCTGAGGTGACAGGTTTTCACCCTCCACAGAATGGCATTTTAGGATCTAGGCTTTTCAGTTAAGAAGCATATTCAGATAGACCCCCCTCATACCGAAAAATCACCCTCCACACCCATGACCAACATACTCAACATAACAACACATATCACACCTTAACATACATACAACATGATTCAGGGAGAGTCACGTGAGGGCTCGTGCCCCAAGACGAGAGTTAGTTATCTCTTTGGAGCCTAGAGAATCTTTCTATTCCCATGTTAAGCTCATTACACAATAATTTATTGTTCTACTTAGAGAACGTATACTTACTTAAGATGTGTCGGATATAATATAGTTTCGAACACACTGTACACATTTACTTACTTAGATACTTCGGTCTTAATGTAGAACCGTTCACACTATACACATATCCCCCTAATCCGACGCGAGTTAGATAAATAGCCTAGGTTAAACTTTAGGGTGATTGAAGTCCAAGAAGGAAAACAACCATAACAGAGAGGGAGTTAACAACTGTAGACATCAACTCCCAAACAACACGCGTGACCGGAACGACCAGATTCCTCACCCCCCATAATATATGTATATATATATATATATATATAGTTAAGAGCTCCATTATCGAACCTATCACATCCACACACCATATGGTGTTACTACCGGGTTAAACACACAAGGCAGGTAAACATACTTACACGCACAAACAACACACAACTAACTCACTCATAGTCGTGGTTAGAACGTTCCCATGGTTTGGGTCGTTAAATCCGAATACCGATCTCTTATGTGACCCTAGATTTGGTTAGCTATGGTTTAACACTTTCGAGGTTAAACGGTATCGGAACTAAACACGCCACATAAATGAATTACTATAAACTCATTTCATGCTTATTCTTGCAAGGTGGCAAACACACAGAAAAACAAGTTGGCATACAAGCCGGTGTAATCCGGTAGAACACAGGTTGCAAGAAAACCATACCTGTCACCAAGGTCCACTCTATTGTGCCCTGTTATGTTCCTCGAATAATTCTCGAACAACTGGTAACATTACAATTGTTTTCATTAACATCGGGGTAATATGATTGTTTAACGTCTAACGCCCATAGTTAAACTCGTTAACTAGTTAAATAACTTCACATTTTCAACTTGTTTTACTTTCACATTTTACTACAACTTTTCACCCACTTAATTGTCATTATAACTCACCTAACATGTCTTAAACAACCTTATAACATCATTACCTACCAATCCCCATCATTACATATCATTTTCCAACCTTAAACAACATTTTTAGAGTGGTCCGGGACATGGTCCTTACCTTAGGTCCCGGACCAACACTTAAACAAACTCTCGGGTGATCTTTACAGGGTGGTCCGGGACTTTGTACTGACCCCAAGTCCCGGACCAAGGTGTTTGTGCACTCTCGGCCCTATTTTTGTATATGGTCCGGGACTTTACCCTGGAACCAAGTCCTGGACCAAAGCTACAGATTTGCATATTTAGCATTTTCAAGCCTTGTTCTACTTGTTCTCTTCACCCATTGTTTACCCAAACTTCACACATGAACTTAGGCATGATCTAATACCAAAATAAAACTTTGAACCTCCTTAAATCATTGTCCAAACTTGTTACTCAGTTTCTTACAAAATCTCTTAACACTTGTAATATTTCCCTTAGGTTTTCTAAGTGGTAGTTTCATGCCTATAACTCCAACTAACCAAAATGTTACCTTACCACCATTACCACTACTCCAAAAGCATTATCTCTCACATACACCTCCCATACAGAACTCCTTCTATTTTCCACTAGTTCACACTTAGACCTTCACAAGGCATTATTTTTCCTTTGTTTACCAAAACTTGCACAAGACTTAACACTTCACATATCATAACTTTGGTGTGTATAAAACACCCATTTGATCTATAAATCCACCAAGACAAATGCCTACGTCAGCATAGCACTCTAGAACTCCTTAATTCATTTTCTTTCACCAATTTAACACTTAACAATTCCTAGTACAATCTAGGTCACCTTACTTCATTTAATCACCTAAAATCCCTTGTTTACTCACCAAATTTTGACATAGCTTCACTTGTATCACCTTACACCAAAACACATAGTTTTTCACTTTTATACAATCCAAGAACACTCAATCCCTTAATATACATCCTTACACAAAAACACATGGTTTTTCATCCTTTAACCATCAAAGACATTCGTCTTCACAAGGATGTTCTTTACACACAACTAAACCTTTAAACTACACTACATCACAATATAGTGCATAAACTTGAATTGCTTGACACTTAGGCCCTTAAATAACATGGCTCTTAGGCCCTTAAATTGCATTAATCTTAAACACTGAATTTCCACATTTAAATGCCTTCAACCTACAAATACACACAACATCACATATGCCCTTAATAGCCACCTTGTGGATATTTTACAAACTCACTTCCCATTGGCTCTTTAGGTTATTTATTAAGCAAATATAGCTCAATTCCCTAGGGCACAAAACTACATTAAGAGAGGTCATCTACCTCTTTGTTTTCCAAGCTTTCCCACTTGTTTTCTCTTGTTCTTTCTTGATTGAAAATTGGCAAGGAGCTTTTATCACTTGTCAACCTTCTAACCAATACACATATAAGGGTAATGAGCATTAAGCTTCACACTTAAACTCATAATTAAACCCTAGATTAACATAAGTGTTTTAAAACACTAAAATGGAAGTTTACCTTGGAATTTGAAAGAGAGCTTGATTAAGAAGCAAGGTAGGACTCCTCCTAGTCCTTTGAAGATTGAATCAAGCTACTAAAATGAGCAAGAAAAGGCATCACTAATGGTGATTTTCGTCCATGTATAAAAATGAAAGGAAATGTGAATTTTCTTTGACTTTTCTTACCTTGAAGCAAAGGAGAACAACAAGGTGTGAAGAGATGAGTTTTTCCTCCTTCAATGGAGATTCTCCATGGCACCGAAATTGAGTTCTTGAAGTTTTGAAAAGATAGAAGTGTAGAGCTTGGTCTAACTAAGACAAAGGTAGTCTTGAAATTGAATTTGGATCTTGGAGTTGGAAGTTACAAGGAAAAGAAGATCAAGAATGAAGAGGTGCTATAGCAAATTGTTTTTTTCTTGGGAGGATCGAGGTAGGTGATGGTGGGAACAAAGGAGAAAGAAGAGAATGAGGAAAGAGGTAGTCTTTTGAAGATATTTTTACATATAAAGGTAATTCCTCTTTTTCTTCCTTTTCCTTCCTTTCTTTATTTATCTAGCACATGGTGGTGAGTCACCACATAGAAAACCGGCCCCCTTTATATAATAGGGCATTTCATGGCTTATGTTGACCATTTAATTAACTAAGTTGATTTATGTCTTAAACTAGCACTATTTGAGCACTATTCACAAATTAGTGCACATAATTGTGAAATGTTTTATTTCCCATTGATTTAGACTTCCTAATGTGATACTAAGTAGTAAAAATGTTGATTAAAGAGTAATGATGGACATTTAGCCACTCAAAACTCATTTCCAAGACAATTTTTCAAAAATGTGCTTTAAGGCTCCTTAAAGCACATTTTGTGTTTTAACTTGTTTCCAAGCTTGGTTTTCTTTAGTAATTGATTTAAAATGTTCATTAGCATGTTAATAAGGTCTAGGAATGACCATTATGTCTTATACAGGTTACACCAGGTCTAGGGCAAGTATTTGCTTAAATTGACTTTGTGGTGTTTTCTTGTGTTTTGTTTGGTTTAAATTGTCTACCATTTTTATTAAGGACTTAATTAGCCTTAAAATATCATAGTTGCATGTTAATAAAGTCTTGGTAGGCTCCTTGAGTCTTAACCAAGGTTATCCTGAGCTTAGAGCATGTTTTTGCTCAAATTGTCTTTATGATACTTTATTGTGTTTACTACGGTTTAATTTACTTAATAGCATTTCTAAGGCACTTTTTAGCCTTTATATACCATAGTCTAATATTTAAACAACATATCAAGGTCTGGGGTATTTCACTAAGTTTGAGTATCAATATAACGGGTATTTGATAGGACGATAGGTCGGAGAACGGTCGGTGAACCGTAGGCCGATAGTCAGGAGAGGGTTGACGACTTTAGAGGTAAAGTTGAAATTTTCCCGGGAGTCCGTGTATGGGGCAAGGGAGGTTGAGTGAATTTCGTGTGTGTAAATTCTCAATCGAAATGTGTTTTCCAGTTTAAGTTTATATCGTGTCCATTCCTAAACTATCAAGTTCAAATCGAGTCATAGATACGTCCACGACAGGTCGGGGACGCATCGGGTGCACTAATTAGTTTCAGGTACGGTGCCGGACATTCCCTGTCCGGCACATGCAACGTTTCGCCTGGCAGTTTTGACCGTTGACGGTTACGCATATTTAACACGTGGTGCCGGATGACTTTCACCCGGCATGCCACCCGGCACAAGGAGATTTTGTTGCCTATAAATAGGCCGAAGGGCTGCACTTATTGATACACTTCAACACCCCTATACACTCCATTCACAACTCCATTTCCGCCTCCACTCCATTGTTGGTGTCCAAGGAAGATTCTACGGATCCATCCACGCGAAGAAGAAGATCTTGTCGGGTTAAGGCTATGACCATTTCCTTCTCCTCTTGTATTCTCTTCTTGTAGTTGTGTGGATGGTGAAGTATAATTCCTTGTTAGTTGTTGGTTAGGGATGAGTTCCTTCCTTGTAAACACTTTGATCATTCAATATATTCTTACAAGTTTTACTAAAATTCAGATCTTCTTATAAGGCAGAATGAGATCGTAACTTGTTCTCCTATCTTCTAAATTCTACTCGAGGTTCAAAAGACAAGAGTGCTTCTGTCGAATACTGACGAGAGATTGTTGGGTTCAAATTGGGTAGTGAGTCCTTGTTTTCAAAATTTGAGGCTGGGATAAAATTCGCATTTTCGTTCTTGCCGGGTCAAATGTCGGGCTTAGTGTGTCCGGCATATTCAATGTCTTTGAATCTGCCATGCGTCACTATCCGGCAGGACATCCGGCATGTTCATTTGTTCGGGTAATTTCAGAAACTTGTTATTTATTAAATGATCATATTGGTACTTAGGGTTGATCTAGTCCCGAACCAAGCATTTAGATAGGCTTTAGTTAGTTTCCTTAATTCAGAATTATTATTCAATTTCCCCTATTTTAGAATAGGTTATTACCAAGATTAGGACTGATTTTCTAATAAGTCGTTGGGTTCAATACTCTCGGTTGTAATCTACTCACACTGTACTCCGACCGGGATTTTTGCTACCCGTATAGAGTTGTAGGATTTTCTTTTCATTTCTTTTATTCTTTTAATCTTTTTGTACATACTTTCACCCTACAAATTCTTTGTTAGCACGGGCCCAAGGAAGCTAAATTAATTATTCCATTACATTCCTTCTTTTCTTCTAAATTAACTATTCTATTATATTCCTTCTTTTCTTATAAATTAATTATTCTATTTATATCCATTCCCTTCTTCTTCCTTCCGCATCTATTGTCACAACATTTTATGCTTTTTCCCTCTCAACACCATACTTCATCTTCTTCCTCTATCCACTTCAAGTTTCTTCTTCCCTGGTGCCAATCTAGAGTTCTGGAAGGGTAAGGACTGCACAATAACTAAAAGTAAGATATTGTCTATTGCAATTGTGATTTGGTGGGTTTCTGAATAGTGGCTCTTTGGATTCTAGATCCCCGATTTCATTGGCAAAAGGTACGTGTGATTCTGTCTGATTCGTCTTTGTGGTGAAGCTTGTGATCAGGTGAAGTATTGCGCTCATATTTTGTTTGCATGCGTGGATTGTTGTGAATTATTGGTGGTTTTGAAACCCTAATTAGGGATTTACGATTTGGGAATTTATTCCCCCAACCTATTTGTGAACTGGAGAATTCATGGTTTTACAAACTTAAGCCTTTGTTATTGATCTGGGAGACTTTCACCAAGACGTTTATATTGTTGGTACCCCGTGTGATTTTGTTGGTACACATTGTACCCCGTGAAATATTATTTCGCTGCAAACACTGAACCGTAGTTTAAGCTCTATGATCTAATTCTAGGCGGTAAAAAAGAACCCTTAGGGGGGTGTGCACACTAAAGGACTTAGAGTAAGGTGGAATATTTATTGCGGCCCCATTATTGGGTGTCCGTCCGTGTATTAAGTAATTGGTTCTGGTGAAAGCTCCCCTAATTGATTGTTGAATGGTTGGTTGCTGGAAATGGTTTCGGAATGGTTATATGTGTTATATTTATGCTTGTCTATATATTGGTTCAACTGATTTCCAATAAAATGTATTTTACGTTATGAGACAAAGGTTTACTCAGTTTTTCTGATTTGCACGATCCTTTCTTATGTGTGTTGTACATTTTCTGATCGAAGGTATTGATGGCTAAGACTTGGGGTTGGGGTCACGTCGCCATGTAGTTAATAGTATTAGATGCATTTTTATTGAATTGACATTTATTTATACTGGTATTGTTTTGGATTACTCAATTCAGTATGTTTTAATGTTTGGAGGTGGATTAGCCTTAGCACTCATGTGGATGAGTGTGGTAGTAATGCCCTGGATTTAAGAATTTCCGTTGTGATTTCATGTGGTTAATTATAGTCATGTTTACTTGCAAAGTTATTTAAATTGAGTTGCAACTGGTGTTATGGTAATGCCCTAGATTTAAGACTTTCTGTTGTGATTTCGTGTGGCTAATTATAGTCATGTTTACTTGCAAAGTTATTCAAATTGAGTTGTAATTGGTGTTATGGTTTTAATGTGTATTTTCCAAAGTTGTTTTTCAGCTGATTTCACACTTTTGGAACTGTCTGAACGTCTGTCCGGCAAACAAGTTCGGACAGGCCCCGAGATAAACTTGATTTTCTACCGAATGTCGTGTCCGAACATCTATCCGATCTTGCATGTTCAGAATATGATAGGAGGGTTCGACATGTAAGTATCGGCATTGGTCTAACTTATATGTTTAAACCAATGTTTGGACCACGTAAACTGGTTTCATCGGAACTAGTGTCCAAACTTAGACATTCGGACACATGTTAGGACTCCCTTGCTTTTGACTCTCGAATTGTGTCCGAACTACAAAGTCTGGACACAAGTTCGGACATTTAGATGTTTCTCTTTGGTTTTGACCCTCGACTTGTGTCCGAACTTCACAGTCCGGACACAAGTTCGGACATTTTCTTTGAACTCTCGGACCATGTTCGAACATCCAAGTTCGGACGTAAGGTCGGACAGATCTTAACTCATAGTTTAAAGACTCGTTTGACATCTGATGTAATCCCCATTTGCGGAGTTTTACTTGTATCGTTTCGTAATTTATAATGTGGTAAAATCTGGGGTGTTACAATCAATGGTGGATGCCGATGATGAGCACATTTTTGCCAACGGTTACATCGTCTCCCATTATTAGCTTGGTGGTTGTCAATGAAATATCCCAAGTTTCTAAAGAATCATTTACATTGCTAATTAAGTCCTAATGGGCTAAAAGGCGTATTTAAATCCTAATATTAACATAAATACACATTAGGACCATAAATGACCTTAAAGGACTCTTTTGGAAGTATTTAGTTAGAATGCTCCAATAGCATTAGGACAACCAAGCTAGTAGGTGACGTAGCTGCTCGGGGATGCTAGTAGGCACATAAGGAGGTGACCATCAAGCAAGTAGGACGTCAAATCCTGAGATGGCAAGCAAGTAGGCAAGTAGGCAAGTAGGACGTCTTAAGCACGAGGTGTCAATATAGGTCACCACCCACCTAAACCAATGAGAACCTTACACCTAAGCAAGCTAGTAGGAGGTGGCAATACCTCATTAGTGGCGTGAATGGCTGAAGGATAGCCACACCTTCTTTTCTTCTATCTTAAGTGACTTAAGCTTTTAGTTAGCTGGTTGGTCCAATAAGATTCAAGCCAGCCAAGGGACAAGGC
>CM041780.1:139411430-139524318 GCA_023374045.1 Limonium bicolor | reverse complement strand
GCGCAAGGTGTAGAAAACCAACCGACAAAAGGGTGGCAATCGAGCCAAGCTGGCCAGCAAATTTCCAAACCCACGAGAGAGAGAGCAAACCCAATGCACATGAGCTTAGTCAATTTCATAATCCAAAATCAAGCCATACGTCCAGCAAGCACAACCCACGACGAGCAAAGCGCAATCCATATTCGATCAAATACATATACCTCGGTCAACATATAAAATCAAAAGTAAGGAACAGATCACCATAGATAAGTAGGGCAAAATACGGAGTCAAGTATCCAATCATCAAAGTCATGCCACCAGGCCGTGATCAGAGCCCAAATCGGACTCGTGCAAACCCACGAAGACAGAGAGCAATAATCAATGGATCAGTGAACACACGGACGATGGGACGCGGGCCTCGATTCCCAAAGGCCGGAAAGGGTGAAGGCCCAGAAATGTAGAGACCACAACAATACAAGTCAGTCAAGAAAACCTGTAAGCGGGACATCAGCTTCAATTCAACAAATAATCATATCAGAAAAATACGGGCCAGGATTTCGATTTCAGTAACATATGACCAAACGCAGATCCGGTATCATGGGTCGAACGGGGCAATTCATAACCAAATTCGGTAGCAGTAACAATACCATCTAATGAATCATCCAATAGTGCAAACTGAACGATTGGGGTACAATAAAACCAAACAGGATTAAACCCTCATAAACACCCAGCACAAATAATCACCAGAACAGAACGAACCATGAGTTCAGACCATAAGAGATATGCTCAGTCTCTAAAGCGCAATACAAGGTCTCTACAAGTATAAACAAAGCTGAAAGGAATATAAGCTTGCATAAATCCAAACACAAATGCGAGAAACAGGGTATAATCGCCGATACCTGGTGTACGTTTTCAAAATGCAAAAACAAATTAAACTCAAGGATTTTAAGATATGTTTAGGTTGCGGGTGAATACCGAATCGGAGAACGAAGATTTCCAAAAAAGGGTCAATGTGAGCTTCTGAATTCACTGTGAATTCACAAACTTCAACATACACTTTTTGAATTTGATTCGTGTAGAGAATCAGGCTTCCGGTGAAGATTGACGCGATCCTCTTTGAACCCTACCAAAAAGAACAGTTTGTTTCGCTTGGCCTGGATCCCGTTGTGGGTATGAATGGTTGCTTTTCCGAGTGAAAATGAATCAAATGTGTTCAAAACTCTGAAGTAAAGCAAACCAGTGTATGGTTCGAAGAAAATGAGACTAAAAAATGAAGGAGCCCGAGATAGAGTATGCCAACGACAAGGATACAGTAAAGGAAAAAATCAGAAGAAAAAAAATGAGAACTAAGCTGGCAAAATTTAATCTTGTGTAGTTGATTGTTCCACAAGAGGAGCAAGAGTATATCAAAACTTCGAGATATGGGCGGAACATTAAGGTGTTGACTCGGGTTGCTTGAAATCCGTCGGGGAGCAAAGGATTCTCATCCACGGTGATGTTGGTGAGGAAAATCGACTATAAACTTGAGAGGGAGGAGCAAGTATGCTCCGCATTCGCCAACGAAATGAAGAGGATGATGGTTGCAGAGCATGTATGCTCTTGTTTCTAATTCGACACAAATACGGGAGGGACGAGGTCGATTTGCAGTTTGATGAGTTCTCTGGTGTGGCATGAGTTCAAGGTGGGTATTCAAAAATCAGAGACGCGGATTTACTTGGCAGAATTTCAGGTGTGATTTAGAGAGCTCTTCGGGGTGAGTTTGAAAGTTTTCAGGGATGGATTAAAAAGCTTGTAGGCACTAGTGTGAATTACAGGGTGTCGCTTCTCCCTTGTGTGTATAATTGCGTAATGGAAATGGATGCGAGCAATATGAAGGATCGGTCTCCAGGTTTTCCCCTAATTGTAGAAGATTGATCGATGTGAGAGTGGGAAGAAGAAAGTGAGGGTGGCGGCTAGGTTTCTTGTTTCAACTGAGGAAGAAGAGAATCGATGGTGAGTAAAGGGGATCATCCAGAAGAAGCCGTGTCGAAGAAAGAGTGGCTACTGTTCCTTAAGTAGAGAATGAGTAGGGTTTCCACTTTGGTTCTTGGGTGGGTTGACTGTAAGTCAACAGAATTAGGAGCGGGTCTCGTTTGGTCGGGTCGAGACCATTGGACTGCGTTTGATTGCTTTGCGAGCAAGAAAAAAAAAGTTAGAACTATGCTCCTCCAAAGTATCAAACCCAGTATCCTGCATTCCCACCACAAATACCAACCGGTTACGCTATGACATTACTCAAAATATGAACGGGAAAAATAAATAACAAGTCGTGATACGACCTGAACAAAAACATAAGAAAAGCTCCTCTTCGGGCCAAGTAAGTTTCGAACTTAGGACCGACAGCCTCCCAAATAAATACACTACCCAATTGAGCTAATGATCCAATTTAATATATAAATGTGAGAAAAATACTAAAGTTCCATTTCAGACTAAAAAAAAACTCTTACAAAATGTTGTCGTTTTAAACAAAAAACATACAATAAAAAGAATTGTTTTTATCAAACAAAAGGGATTGTTTCCTTCCTAAGAGGCATGAAACTACCGAATGCAAAATATTAAAGTATAAAACGTGACCCAATACAAACGAATGAAATATAGTATAATAATGTGTACATGAAATAATGAAATAGTACTGATACAATAGTGATAAAAATACAAGTGAGTTTAACAAAATGGGAACTGAATTAGATATGTACGAATAGCAGCAAATAAGATTAAGTAAAAGAGAAAATAGAATTCAATAAGATAAAAGAAAGCTTAATAAAATAAGCAACAAAATGAAGTACGCAAATAGAAATAATAATAGTAAAGGCTGCATAAAATCATATAAAATAACAATAAAAATGTTGATGATGAAATAAAAAGTAAAGCTTGAAGATGAATAAAAGTAGCAATAAATGTGGTAAAATAAATATGTAACCAAACGAAAATAAAAGGATAATTGAATAAATGAACAAATAAGCAATAATAAGATAAGTGAATAAAATAAAAGGGACGGGTTTAAAACCGTATTGTCATTGGAAATTCATTTTCAAAGAATTGTTTTTATGAAATGATTTGAAAACGATTATAAAACGATGGTTTCATTTTGGCACGCATGTTGATATGTTTTGAAAAAGAAAGGCGACGACCCCTCTTATTACATTTCTTATTTCAGCATTTGCTTTATGGGGTGAGAATTTTTGGTGTCTACAGATGGCTCCCCTTGATTCAATTCTGCAAGCCCTTGCAGAATTGGATCAAGGTTGAGAGGGCGCCAAAAATTATCACAGCGGTTTATGATTTGTTCTTATGGGTGCGGTGCACGGGGACTTATAACGGGCCCCAGATTGCGGTGATTGGTGGTATGAGGACTAATGACGGGCCTAGAATACGATCAATCAACCTATGCATGAGGACTAATGACGGGCGTCAACTAGAACTCGGTGTTTAGCTCTAGGACTAATGACGGGCCTAGAATGCATCTTCGAAATGTATGAGGACTAATGACGGGTCTCAACTAGATCTCGGTGTCTAGCTCTAGGACTAATGACGGGCCTAGAATACAATCGGTATATGGGTTATGCATGAGGACTAATGACGGGCCTCAACTAGAACTCGGTGTCTAGCTCTAAGACTTATGACGGGCCTAGAATGCATCTTCGAAATGTATGAGGACTAATGATGGGCCTCAACTAGAACTCGGTGTCTAGCTCTTGGACTAATGACAGGCCTAGAATACAATCGGTATATGAGTTATGCATAAGGACTAATGACGAGCCTCAACTAGAACTCGGTGTCTAGCTCTAGGACTTATGACGGGCCTAGAATGCATCTTCGAAATGTATGAGGACTAATTACGGGCCTCAATTAGATCTCAGCGTCTAGCGCTAGGACTAATAACGGGCCTAGAATACAATCGGTATATTGGTTATGCATGAGGACTAATGACGGGCCTCAACTAGAACTCGGTGTCTAGCTCTAGGACTTATGATGGGCCTAGAATGCATCTTCGAAATGTATGAGGACTAATGACGGGCCTAAACTAGATCTCAGCGTCTAGCTCTAGGACTAATGATGGGCCTAGAATACAATCGGTATATTGGTTATGCATGAGGACTAATGACAGGCCTTAACTAGAACTCGGTGTCTAGCTCTAGGACTTATGACGGGCCTAGAATGCAATTGAAAGTATGAGGTCTTATGACGGGCCTCAACTAGACCTCTTGACATCTAGCTATAGGACTTATGACGGGCTTATAATACTTTGATTGAGTTGTACGAAACTCGTTGTTTTGAGTGGTTGATTTGAGGTTGACTCTGGTTGTGGGTTGGTTAGGGATTAGATGCTTTTTGGTTATTTTCGTGAGGGATGTGATAGTCGAATGTTTTCTATTGATGTGGCCCTTGACTTTGTCAATGTGGGACTCATGTTTCGATTTTGTTTTTGACAGTCTCGCCCGATGTGCATTGTAGTCTCAGGATTTGGTAGGACTCTTGGCTCTAGAGTTTCGAGATGGCTCCAGTATGACTCCTGAGTTTTTGGTTTTTATGATTTTGTGATTGGTTTTTGAGTGGATGGTTTTTTTTGTGAATGAGTGATTTTGGGAACTCGATGGTTTTGATATGATTGGATGGCTTCGATATGATCCGAGGGTTCCAGTATGATCGGATGGCTCCGGTACGGTCGGGTGGCTCTAGTGTGGTCGGATGGCTCCGACATGATTCATGACCCCATTATGAGCAACGGCTCTGGGATGGTTGGTGGGTTTCGATTTGGATTGAGATTTTCGGGATGGTTGGTGGGTTTTGATTTGGATTAAGATTTTTGGGATGGTTGGTGGGTTTCGATTTGTTTTGGATTTTGAGTCGAATGGTGGGTTGATGTGATTTGTGTACTTTGATATGGTTGACAGCTGTTTTGGTTGCGGATGAATGGCTTTGGTATGGTCAATTACGGCTTCAGATTCTTCGAGATGGCTCCGGGATAGCTCGGGATGGCTCTGGGGAGGCTACAAGATGGCTTCATTTAATGATAGTGGGGAACAAAAGGGGAACTTTCTTTTGAGATGGTCGTACCCTGGGCGGGCTGCCTACGTACTCAATTCCATATTGAGATCAGACCTGGCGTAGTTCAAAACTCTACAGGCAAGGCCCTGATGACGAAATGGCTCCGATATGGATTTGAGGTGGCTTGCATATTATTCTCGGACTGCTGGGATGACCCCTGTGTAATTCCAAGGATGGTTTCAATGTCGGATGATGGCTCCCGTACGGCTCTAGCTTGGCTATAGGAGAGGCGCCAATGAAGCTCGAGTATGACAGTGGATGGCTCCAAAATAGTCTTCGTGTGGCTCCAGATGGCCCCAGTTTTTGATTTCTTTTGACCAAAAGTTACGCTTCAACAACTGCAACTGAAGTCCACCTTCAGCGAGACTAGGCATAGTTCTTACCGGTCGGATGTTGGAGATGAAGTGATTACGATGTATGCAAACATTAAATGTTAGATGCGATGCAAAATGCATATGCAGTTTTTTTAGAGAAGATACGGTCCTATCTCTATTACTATGAGGTTTACAAATGTAAGAAATATTCGGTTCGATCTTGAGTGATTGTTGAACTAGAATGCGTGAATCACTATCCTCTAATGGACGGATGTGGGTCAATCTCTCGTGAGTCTGGTCGTGTGTGCTAATGGTGTGATGTTACTCTCGATGCTCTGAGCAGTATTTTCCTTAGAATTTCTTTCGAGATTCTGGACTTTCCGATCCTCACAAATTCATCACCTGCAATGGGGTAGGTTGTTTATGATTTGATGCTTAGATCAAAGAGTCACTCGCACTCTAAAGAACTTGTTAGATAAGGTCACACTCATTCGCTCATGGTCCCTTTGTTATAAGGTGGAACATGTTGATAACAAGTACGAAACTTATGATTCATGTTTTATATCTGATACTTTCAGTTAACGCTCATTAACTAACAAGTCAGAGGTCTTTTATTGGGTTATAACGGGGATGAGGGGTATGATGTATGTCACATGGGACTGGAGGATCAATTTGGGAGTTGTAGAGCTTTTCTGCAATAGAGGATATGTTTCACCTTTGCCATGGGTGGAATGATTGGACGGGTTTTGACAAGCTTTTATTGGTTTCTACGGGACATCATTGGTCCTTTTGATTTGGATTTCTCCTTCTTGCCTCTTCTGGTGTATGGTTTGGACTTTCTTCTCTTTTTTGTGTTTTTGAAATTGCATTTGGCTCATCAACTTTCTCAAGCATTCTCTACTTTGTATTTTGGCTTTCAGCTTTGGAGTTGCATTGACTTATTGATCTTCTAGAACATTTTTGGTGTTCTTTTTGGGTATTTGGCTTTGGAGTAGCATTGACTCACTGATTTCTTCAAACATTTCATTTATTGTGTTTGTGAAAGATGGTGAGGAGGGACCATGGCTCCGGCTCTTTCGAGATCCTCTATTACAAGGGCAGGCAAGTATATGTGGGGTGGCATGTTGTGGAGTTTCTTCCTTGTAGAAAAAGTTTTTCATGAAAGGCTCAGCGGGGCTCACTAAGGGTTTATATACAGGGCAGTCAAAGCTTTTTGGTTTTGTGGAGATTTTGTTCCTAAGTGCCTCGTCATTCTTATTAGTCAATGATTGTTTTCTTACTACTTCTCGGATCTTTGCATGAATCACAGTTCTGAACTTGTTATCGACACTGATCTCACTATTTATTGTGTCTCTCCATGTGCTGAAGGAAGGCACATGTCGCTCATGGTTTTACCTCTATTGGCTCTCTCTACCTTCCCTCAACGCTCATAGGATTGTCCAATATCCTCATTTAGAATTCAAGGGGAAATACCGCTCTTTGCACACTACGCACTTGGTCTGTGGTGCTGAGTTTAATTAAACCCTTGTGTTCATTGACGGGTCGAGAGTTTAATGGTTCACGCACTCTATTCAATCAATCTCTCAAGATTTTTGCCAAAAATGTCGCTTTGATACGAATATATGCAAATGCAACTATCTACAATGCAATGTATTGTGGTAATATGGAATTACTATGTATAGGATGCATGAAATGATGAAAAATGATGAATGGAGATGGTTGACTGAATGTTTTTTTTGTTTTGTTTTTGGATGCAATGCATGAGTGGTAAGGTTACGACTAGTCTCGCTTGAGTCATCTCGAGTTAATGATCTATGAAGCTCATCCCGTCATTTTTGCTCTGATGAGTCTTGGTTGTTAGGTCTGATGTGAGACAAGTTGTTTCAGAATGATGTTCGACTGGTGGTTGGCTTCTAGGGTACGAACTTTTAGGAAGTGATAACTCCCGCATGGTGGCCCCATGATATGACACACTCTTTCCCTTTTAGTCACTGACGTGCATGGTGATGTTGATTGGGAGAGGTCTGAACTTGGTCTTCTTTTCTATCCTTCTGAGATCAGGCTTTAGCGGTCGAGATATGGGGATGAAAGCTGGCGTGTGGTGCGGTGACAATGAAGCACATGATTATGAATCTTTTCAGAGGTGGACAAGACTTGTACATGTTTGACGAATTTAGACTAACCGAGACTGCATGAGACTTTTTATAATAAGTGCAATGCATGCGGTTTGCTTTGTGCTCGGTTGTATTTATTGGTGTGTTTATTCAGGGGATACCTTCTGTAGATACCGTGAATTTTCACCCCATAAAGCGAGATTTATGAATGATATATAACTGTGAGGGGTCGTTCCTTATTCGTTCTTTTCATTATACGTGCATGCCAAAAGAAACCAAGTTTTGGAAAAACAATTTTGAAAACACGTGTTTTCAAAGTGGCGGATTTTCTCAATATGGATTTTGACGCTCGGTCATTCATAGATAAAATAGGGAGTGAGGAACCCTATACACATTGATCTAAATAAATTCAAAGGGAATGTATAAACCTATACATCCAGTCTATTTAGAGATTGACAAGAAAGAAAAGAATGCTAGGGGAAAACCTATACATCATTTCTAAAAGTCAATAAATGGAAGAGTTTTGAGCTAAACTTCTTCTGAACTCTTCTGGTCCGTCTTTGGGCTTCTGATCGATTGTTTGTGCTCGGACTCTTGATTGGCCGCTCACTCATCTTCGGGCTCTTGACCACCAGCTCGCTCATCTTCGGCTCTGGTCCGACTGTTCGCTCGTCTTCGGGCTCGTGACCGGCTGGTTGCTTACTTCGGGCTCTAGCAGTGAAGCAGTACTACAATCAAGCAATGTGAGCTGGTGTTCCTATGATTCTTTACATTCTTGGACATGACATTTGCTTGACTGAGATCGACTTTTATATGTTTCAATTTGTTCCACGGGTTTGTGTTGTTCTGATTTCTGACATTCCTGAACTTGAATGGCCGTTGATAGTCTTCACGTTGCTAGACTCAGGTTGGTGCAACTCTGATTATGGCTTGAACCGCGTTGTCGATCTTCATACGCTCCGCTTGCTCCGACATGGGGAATGAGGGATTTGTTTTAGAAATGAAAGGTGAATGATCGAGCACACAAAAAATTATGTGAAAATCCGCTACTTTTGTGAAAACACGAAATGACTAATACGCACCATGGTAATGATCGCTGCTATTGAAGGTGGACAGAACTTCAAAAATAGGGGGTCACAACATGGGGACTAAATCATTTATTTTTGAAATACATTTGTGAAAACTAACTTTGAAAATTGTTTTCGAAAACGATTTCAAAAATCATGTTGGTGAAGAATGTTGTTTGAAGTTCGTTTGTAGAAAGCAGGTTTTGAAATTTATTTTTGAAAATTGTTTTGGAAATAACATTTTAATGAAATAAGGGTTTTCAATGATTAAGTAACGGGTCTTAAAACCCCACATGTTTATGAGTACAAATTAGGTGGGATTCTAAATTGAACGAGCTCGTAAAACAGCTTTAGGAGATATATAAAAGAGAATTCCGAACGTTTTGAAACAAATTGGTTTAAAGAAGTGATTTGCACACATGTACATCATAAAGTAAATCGTGGCTATATTTGATGTGGAGTTGTAAGTGTTAATGTTGGGATAATCACTTTCCAGGTCAATTATGATTCCGTCTCACCGGGGGAGCCATCGTCTCTTCACTATCATCTCTCGGGGTTTTTCTCTGCTATGCCTTTATGGGGCACGTTATCAAGAAAGTCCGGAGTGCTTAAGTTCGAAAGGTCAGGACACCCGAGATGATTAGGAAACATACGCCATGACCAATGATGATCCGACAACACGCTCACTTTTCGGGAAACTCAGGGAAGTACTGCATGGGAACGGGTCTCCCCTCGTCTGCACGATAAAGTGTGTCTAAAGTCCAAATTATTCACTGACTACGCTATGTCATGTATGGGTATCCGTAAATACGGGATCCTCTATGAATTTGTAGCGCGACATTGGGCTTTAAAGACACCTGTGGTGCAGAGGAATCATGGAGAACCGAGCCCATGCAATCTTCAGGGTAAGGAAAAAGAGTGGTCAGACAGTCGTCATACAAGGGGTGACTTCCCACAAACCTATCTTAGACACCGGACCAGGTAGCTGGACACTGAAGTCTCAGAGTTCACTATATGCTGGCTTCAACTCGGATAATTGAGGATATTTTTGGATCATGAGCTCAAGGCGTTGGTCGGAGACCGTACCACCTCGTGGGTTTGTTCACTGAGAGAGTGACCCTAGCTCATGGGGAATCAACCGTGGACTGGTTGGGGATCCCGTGACATCGTGGGTAAATCGTGACACAGAGGAATGCATGTCCTAAGCTACCCACCCCATGCACCCCACAATCGCAACATAAATATGAAAGCAGTAAATAAAGTTAACGAAGTTAGCACCAACCTATCTGCTAAGTGTTTTATCTTGAGATTAGTGGTTCCAATTCGTTTCTTATTATCCTAAAGGGAAGCCAGCTTTATTCAGTCCTAAGTGTCTCTTTCTAATCGTGAGCTAATTGTTAACCCAATTGTTGTAATGTTTGCTGAGGATCTAATAAATCCCATCTTTCCTCATCAGATAGACACTCTAAGTGTGGAGTTGAATAATCCTGAAGGCTTTGAAATGAATCTCTTGAAGGTTTTGAAAGAAGTGGGGAAGTCCCGACAATTTTGAATGGAGTTCAGTCTTCCTTGAGTTTGAGAAAAACTTACTCAAGTTTTCCCCAACAGAGTCGTCATTCTGTGGAGGGTGATTTTTTGAAATGAGGGGGGTCTATCTGAATATGGTTCTTGACTGAAAAGCCTAGATCCTAAAATGCCATTCTGTGGAGGGTGAAAACCTGTCACCTCGGCATCCCTCAAACACCTACTCTATCGTCCGTCTTTCCCAGAAAGCATAGAGGGGAGTGCAAGTGCGCACTACACCCACTCTCGATGGGCTCCACGCGGACTTACGCCTTAAGGGTAAAAATTGACTAGAGTCGCCACCTAGTTTGACCTAAGATACTAGGAAGGAAGGGAAGGAGGGTTCTAAGAACCGTTGGTTGACTCTGAATTTATTTCCTATGGATGGGGCTTATCCGGTCATACTAGAGATTCTGTGTGGGTTCGCACTGGGTTACACCCCTTAGAAGTGGCAACGACCACGACTTTGGATTGGTGCCCGAGGAAATCTCGGTCTCCAATTGTCGGGATTGTCTTCTTTCAAAACCTTATTAGAGAGATTCAATTTAAAGCCGAAGGATAGGATTAAGTGTGGATTGAGGGGTAGGTGATTTTGAAGAGTTTGAAGAAATGGGCTGGTCTTGAAATATCGGTTCGTGGGATCGGTCAGAGTGTTGAGAGGTTTTGATTATTTTCGAGGGGTTGGAGTTTGAACGATGATTTGAGTATGTGAGGCAATTGGAATTCAGGAGAGATCCCGGGTTTTTTGGGTTCGAGGTTCGAAAAGAGTTGAGGTTTTGGGATGTTTCGGGATTTGAAATGAGATGATTAAGGGTTGAGTTGTTTGGAGGAATGATTGTCAAAATTGTGTCTTGAAGTTTTTTTAAAACCAAAAAATCATTTTTTGTTGTGAAAAGGGCGGATGATCCCGAGGGATCACCCTATGTACCCCCTTGAACACGACACTTAATTAATGGTAAGTGCCGAGGCTCAAAAGATGGGGCAATGAATTTATGTCGAAAAGTAAGGCTTAGAGAGAAACATCATGAATGAGATGCTCTCGGTCAAACCCAAATAACGTCTCTAACTCCCGGGTTTTAAAATATTGAAAACCGAAAGCCTTGAAATCGAGCGGAAGGGAGTTAGACGATTCTAAAATCCCGGCCGCAGCTAGGAAGGTAGTTACTTCCCTAGCACCCCGCCTTGTAAAAATCCAGACTGCGACAAGGGAGGTTAGGACCCCAGTGCCCTGCCTCGAATTTTTATTTTAGAAGAGAGACAAGTGATGTCTAACTAGGAAGAAAACGTTCTTTGAAGGTGTTAGACATCCCATGTTCCCCGAAAACGGTTTAGTTTTGAGTTTGAAAACTGAGTTAGAAAGTCTTTGAAGTTTTTCGGAATTCTCGATGAAGAAACACTGATTTTGAGAAATGTTTTTAGGAGAAAACTTTCTGTATATGTGAGAAGAACTTTCTGCGTTTGAGAAAAGTTTTATGTGATGGGAGAAGAGTTTTTCCTTTAAAATTCCACAAAATGGTTTCTTTGAAAACTTGATGAAATTTGAAGAAAATGGTTGTTTGAAATTTGAGAAAAGAGACTTTTGGATTTTAAATAAAGCTGACTAATGAGGAAAGTTTTTGGATTTTTTGAGTTGGAATGAGATTTACAAGTTAAGTATGAATTGAATCGGATTGGACTGAATTGAATTGAGTCTAAACTGAATTTGGGCTGAGATTGGAAAACGGCCCGAGTTAAAGTTTGGTTGACTGAAGTAGGGTCATCAAAGTTGGTATTGGTCAAAGTCGAAGTTTGGGTTGGTCAAAGTCAGACTAGATCAAGGTCGGGTCAAAGTCAAACATCAGATTGGTCAAAGCTGGACTGGGTCAAAGCTAGGTCAAGGTCAAAGTTGGTTGGTCAAAGCTGGACCGGATCTAAGTTAGGTCAAGGTCAAACTTCAGATTGGTCAAAGCTGGACCGGGTGGGCCGAGTGGGGTTAGTATGGGCTTAGTGGGCCGAGTGGGTTGTGAGCCGAGTGGGCTTAGTGGGCCTAGTGGGCTGTGGGCTTGGACCTCGATTTGGGCTTGGACCTCGATTTGGGTTTGGGCCTCGATTTGGGTTTGGGCCTTGGTTGATTTGGGCCAAACTTGAGTTCTAATTTGGGTCCAATTGGGCCTTAACGATTTTTGCTTCGAATTGGGCCTTGAAATGGGCTTTGAATTGAAATTGGACTTTGGAATCAGATTTGATTTTGGATTTGAATTTATTCTCTTTTTTTTGTTTAAGTTTTTTAATGAAATTAGGGGGTGGTTTGGGATGGGCTATAAAAGTGTGGAGGGTATTGTTCCCCACAAAGCAAATAGAAATGAGCTAGCTGTGGGGTACCCTCAAAGGCTTAAAAGAACTTCAAAGTTTGGAGGGTATTATTCCCCACAAAGCAAATAGAAATGAGCTAGCTATGGGGTACCCTCCAAGACTTATCATAAATGGGTGACCTAGAAGGCTGTCTAGGGTTTAAACAGAAATAAAAGGCAATTAGCTTAAGAAAGCACAATGAAATTAGATACAAAGCATATACATGTATAGTAAATAATAATAATAATAATAATAATAATAATAATAAATAAATAAATAAATAAACCAAGAACAAGTCAAAATCGATTGCAATTGCTAAATGAACTAAAGGGGTAAGTCAAAGCTGAAATGAATAATTTCCAACACACAACAAACATTCAAATGGGTTGTATGAAGTTGACATAAACAATATAATTTCCAAACCAAATTAGCAGGCAAGAGACATAAATCAGATTAAGGTTACAGCTCAATTCCAACTATTAGTCAATGCACAAGGTGTAAAAACCAATCGACAAAAGGGTGGCAATCGAGCTAAGCTGGCCAGCAAATTTCCAAACCCAAGAGAGAGAGAAAACCCAATGCACATGAGCTTAGTCAATTTGCACAATCCAAAATCAAGCCACAAGTCCAGCAAGCACAGCCCACGACGAGCAAAGCGCAATCCATATTCGATCAAATACATATACCTCAGTCAACATATAAAATCAAAAGTAAGGAACAGATCACCATAGATAAGTAGTGCAAAATACGGAGTCAAGTATCCAATCATCAAAGTCATGCCACCAGGCCGTGATCAGAGCCCAAATCGTACTCGTGCAAACCCACAAAGACAGAGAGCAATAATCAATGGATCAGTGAACATACGGACGATGGGACGCGGGCCTCGATTCCCTAAGGCCGGAAAGGGTGAAGGCCCGGAAATGTAGAGACCACAACAATACAAGTCAGTCCAGAAAACCTGTAAGCGGGACATCAGCTTCAATTCAACAAATAATCATATCAGAAAAATACGGGCCAGGATTTCGATTTCAGTAACATACAACCAAACACAGATCCGGTATCATGGGTCGAACGGGGCAATTCATAACGAAATTCGGTAGCAGTAACAATACCATTTAATGAATCATCCAATAGTGCAAACTGAACGATTGGGGTACAATAAAACCAAACAGGATTAAACCCTCCTAAAACACCCAGCACAAATAATCACCAGAACAGAACGAACCATGAGTTCAGACCATAAAAGATATGCTCAGTCTCTATAGCGTAATACAAGGTCTCTGCAAGTATAAACAAAGCTGAAAGGAATATAAGCTTGCATAAATCCAAACACAAATGCAAGAAACAGGGTATAATCGCCGATACCTGGTGTACGTTTTCAAAATGCAAAAACAAATTAAACTCAAGGATTTTAAGAGATGTTTAGGTTGCGGGTGAATACCGAATCAGAGAACGAAGATTTCCAAAAAAGGGTCAATGTGAGCTTCTGAATTCACTGTGAATTCATAAACTTCGACATACACTTTCTGAATTTGATTCGTGTAGAGAATCAGGCTTCCGGTGAAGATTGACGCGATCCTCTTTGAACCCTACCAAAAAGAAAAAAAATCATACAGTTTGTTTCGCTTGGCCTGGATCCCGTTGTGGGTATGAATGGTTGCTTTTCCGAGTGAAAATGAATCAAATGTGTTCAAAACTCTGAAGTAAAGCAAACCAGTGTATGGTTTGAAGAAATGAGACTAAAAAATGAAGGAGCCCGAGATAGAGTATGCCAACGACAAGGATACAGTAAAGGAAAAATCAGAAAAAAAAAATGAGAACTAAGCTGGCAAAATTTAATCCCTTGTAGTCGATTGGAACATCAAAACTTCGAGATATGGGCGGAACATTAAGGTGTCGACTCGGGTTGCTTGAAATCCGTCGGGGAGCAAAGGATTCTCATCCACGGTGATGTTGGTGAGGAAAATCGACTGTAAACTTGAGAGGGAGGAGCAAGTATGCTCCGCATTCGCCAACGAATTGAAGGATGATGGTTGCAGAGCATGTATGCTCTTGTTTCTAATTCGACACCAATACGGGAGGGACGAGGTCGATTTGCAGGCCGATGAGTTCTCTGGTGTGGCATGAGTTCAAGGTGGGTATTCAAAAATAGGAGATGCGGATTTACTTGGCAGAATTTCAGGTGTGATTTAGAGAGCTCTTCGGGGTGAGTTTGAAAGTTTTCAGGGATGGATTAAAAAGCTTGTAGGCACCATTGTGAATTACAGGGTGTCGCTTCTCCCTTGTGTGTATAATTGCGTAATGGAAATGGATGCGAGCAATATGAAGGATCGGTCTCCAGGTTTTCCCCTAATTGTAGAAGATTGATCGATGTGAGAGTGGGAAGAAGAAAGTGAGGGTGGCTTCTAGGTTTCTTGTTTCAACTGAGGAAGAAGAGAATCGATGGTGAGTAAAGGGGATCATCCGGAAGAAGCTGTGTAGAAGAAAGAGTGGCTACTATTCCTTAAGTAGAGAATGAGTAGGGTTTCCAACTTGGTTCTTGGGTGGGTTGACTGTAAGTCAACAGAATTAGGAGCGGGTCTCGTTTGGTCGGGTCGAGACCATTAGACTGCGTTTGACTGCTTTGTGAGCAACAAAAAAATAAAAAGTTGAAACTATGCTCCTCCGAACTATCAAACCCAGTATCCTGCATTCCCACCACAAATACCAACGGTTACACTATGACATTACTCAAAATATGAACGGGAAAAATAAATAACAAGTCGTGATACGACCTGAACAAAAACATAAGAAAACCTCCTCTTCGTGCCAAGTAAGTTTCGAACTTAGGACCGACAGCTTCCTAAATAAATACACTACCCAATTGAGCTAATGATCCAATTTAATATATAAATGTGAGAAAAATACTAAAGTTCCATTTCCGGCTAAAAAAAACTCTTACAAAATGTTGTCGTTTTAAACAAAAAGCATACAATAAAAAGAATTGTTTTTATCAATCAAAAGGGATTGTTACCTTCCTAAGAGGCATGAAACTACCGAATGTAAAATATTAAAGTATAAAACGTGACCCAATACAAACGAATGAAATATAGTATAATAATGTGTACATGAAATAATGAAATAGTACTGATACAATAGTGATAAAAATACAAGTGAGTGTAACAAAATGGGAACTGAATTAGATATGTACAAATAGCGGCAAATAAGATTAAGTAAAAGAGAAAATAGAATTCAATAAGATAAGAGAAAGCTTAATAAAATAAGCAACAAAATGAAGTATGCAAATAGAAATAATAATAGTAAAGGCCGCATAAAATGATATAAAATAACTATAAAAATGTTGATGATGAAATAAAAAGTAAAGCTTGAAGATGAATAAAAGTAGCAATAAATGTGGTAAAATAAATATGTAACAAAACGAAAATAAAAGGATAATTGAATAAATGAACAAATAAGCAATAATAAGATAAGTGAATAAAATAAAAGGGACGGGTTTAAAACCGTATTGTCATTGGAAATTCATTTTCAAAGAATTGTTTTTATGAAATGATTTGAAAACGATTATAAAACGATGGTTTCATTTTGGCACGCACGTTGATATGTTTTGAAAAAGAAAGGCGACGACCCCTCTTATTGCATTTCTTATTTCATCATTTGCTTTATGGGGTGAGAATTTTTGGTGTCTACAATGGGTACCAACCCCAGGTTATCATAAGAGGAGTTTAAATATAACCCGATTAAACGGGTAAATGTCTTATAAGGAGGAGTTAGCTCCATTAAGGTAGAAACCCTCAAGGGATTAAAGAACGCAATAATGTAAACTAACGAGTGTTGATGTGTTGATTGAGTTGTTTGGTTCATATTGATTGGATGTGTGTTATGTGTTTATAGTTTTTCATGCATGATTTAAATATAATCAACCGCATGCTTAGACGACAATTAGTTGTGTGTGGCCCGGTAGTGTGCGGGCTACACGATTACCATACCAGCAAAGGTGCTGAGCCCCCTGGGGGGCCACCCTTTCTTTCCTTTTCAAGTACAAGGAGCTGGAAGCCGTTCGAGAGTAGGACGGGGTAGTGGTTTGCACATGGGTAGTTCATTTAATTACTTATGGATTGTAGGTGTAGTAAGACCAAAATTGTTGTCGGCATTAGTTTGTAAATACTCGGTACAGTTGGAATGTAAATGTGTAATGATTGTTGGAAATGGAAAGAGATTGTAATGTATAGTTGCTCGGGAATCTGGTCCATCAGACCGATACAATGTATATGTATTAGCCTTGTTAGCCACGTGGGTGGTTAACGGCGTGTAACACCAATGAGTTAAGTATTGTGATGAGTTGTTTTCCGCTGCAAATGGTTGTCAAGTGTATTGTTGTAGTTGGGGTGTTACACTTAGTCCTCTCTAGCTCACCAACTCTCTAGCACTTACACACACTCTAGTCTGACTCACGCTTGCTCAGTTTGTATCTCTTCTTTTTCTCTCTCACAAGCTTAACTTACAAAGGACATTAATGCACGTATATATACAAGTTAGTTATGATGTAAACTAACAGCCTATGAGTTGTAGACTCTAAGAGTAGAGTACTTCTTTTCCTACGAATATAATAGCCGCACCCTACAACAGATTTTCTTCCAACTTGATCTGGAGCCAACAGCAAACGTATTGCCTTGCGATTGGGCAAGTTGGTGGCGCGTCTCCCAAGTGGTTGGTCACCACTAGCATCCTCAACTTGTCTGATCTTGTCTGGTCCATTAATGCTCATAAATGCTCTCTTCTGAATTTATTATGGCTATGTAATGATGTTCATTTAATAGTCTTTGCTTATCTTGTTATCTTGCACATTGATGAGCTTCATCTTGTCGTGAGCTAGTTGCTGGTGTGAGTGTGACACATCTGAGTGAGTTTGTCGACGTTGCAAAAATCCTTTTGGTCCTTGTATAATGTCTGATGCAAGAGATACATGATAGTGTGGTTCTTGACTGCTTGTGTATTGCTAGAAGTTCTCTGGAGCTCTCGCCAACAGGTGCCGACTGGTAGGGCACACGTCGTGATATGAGCACGCTTGCAACCTTGCGTGCTAAGCCACTCATGACTTAAGTGCTCTTGCAATCTTGCATGCTAAGCCACTTATTTACCTGTTTATCTGAATTATGAGCTTGACAAACATGTTAGATAAACACCATAGGTTTGCTATCATCAAAACTAAAGGATCTTGACTTAACAATTTCCCCCTTTTTGATGATGGCGACCGATACAAAATGATATGTGCATGACAACTTAAAGTTCGAAATTGTAAGAGGTATTCCCCCTAAGAAGAATTCCCCCTAATTTTGTTAAGGGTTTTTAAAGTGAGGAAATTAACAATTAAAAACAAGTGACAGTATTTATGTTATACTATAACCAAAGTAGATAAATTTTTCATTCAGATGATACATAATACAAGGACGATAGACATAGTTTCACAAGTACATATCTTTTCGTTCTTTCCCCCTTTGCCATACAGCAAAAAATGGGGAGCAACTACACGATATCAAGTATTGAAAAGGCCATGAAATTTCATAGATTACAAACTACAAAATGATAAATCTTTTGTAATTTTTAATCAAGAAAGAAGCAGCCAATGCAATAGATGATATTGAAACCAAGTTAAACATTCAAAATAGACAAAGAAATAGTTACATTTTCATTAATGTCAAAAGATTGACCAAGAAACAGATAGTCAATGTCAAAAGAGTACAATTTTGGAACAAAATAAAATCTAGCTTAAAACTAATTCTCTCACGGTCTTCACTCATGTCTCTAGGAGACAAAGAACACTCAAGCTATATGGGAGTCTATGAAATCTATTGCTCCTTGAACCATGTGATGAACACTTGGTTTAGTGGAGACAACCTGCACAGCGGTAAGAGTGACTCTTACTCGCTGAAGAACGTCCCGAGTTGAAGTATCCAGATTGGTCCCCGACCTGTCGTGGACCGGTGAGAGACTTCTCTTCCTCTTGAGTCCTAAATCTCTTGCTGTTGGTCGCGGTTCTGATCGTGCTTCCTCACTCTTGGTGGGCTTCTGGATGGCAACAAGCTTATCTCCCTTAGTCTTTATCCCCATTTTGGACAACATCTCTGAGCAGATGCACTCCTGAGCGGTGTGCACGCATTCGTGGAACCTGTCGGTGTCCACTCCACTCTCCAGGAGTGCTGCGGTGACCACTCCTCCGTGCACTAGACCTTGATTTACTTGATGACTCTCATCTAGAGTGAGGAGAATCATGGCTGGAAGATCGATTTTCTCCTTGGTCTTGAGTGCGAATACACCCTCACGTCCCGAGCATCGACTATGTGAGTGCGCTGGTTCCTTGGGGTGATGTTGTGGGTGACTAAGCTGAAGAGGACTCTGTCTGCGATGGACATGTCCACGGCATTGAAGTTCTTCATTGTTGCTCTTTTGTTGAGCAAGTTGACCATCTTCCCTCCTTGGTGTCCTAGATCATTCCAAGTTGTTTCCTTGGGAATGACCAGACCTTCTGACTTTAGGTTAAAAGTCTGCTTGATGGTGATTTGGACTGTCGAGAGGAGGTAGTCGTCATCTTCATCACATTGGTGTGGTCCAAGATGTCTCATAAGCTCCTTGAGTAGCTCGGTGTAGACTGGGATAGGCTCCTGGAAGAAGTTTACCCATCCTTGGAACTCCAGCAGCTCGATAACCTTGCCCAGACCCATCTTCTCCATCCATTCCACATCCATTGTCTTGGGTAAGACAGGACAGGAGCGGTCATTGACGTTCTCGGCCTTGATCAATGGAGGCTCTAGTTCTCTGAGCCTTTTCAGTCGCTTCAAGGACTGTGGAGGTTGCGATTTGGCAACTGATTTTTCGACGTGAGTAAGCTCCTCGACCTCCTTGGTGCTAGAAGAAGCGCCCATCTTTCCTTTTCCTTTGCCTCCTTCAAGTGAGCACGCTCCTCGAGCGTTTGAATAACAGGTGATTCTGTGTCGCTATCATCGTTTTTAGGTGATCGCTGAGGTGTCGAAGACCTGTCAATGACTGGTTCTCCGAAAGCGGCTATGAGGTTTGCCTCTTCTTGGAGTCAGGTGCAGTTACACCTTCCTCATGGCCTTTCTCTTCCATTGAGGCTTTATTTTGTGACGGTTCGTCACTTTGAACCTCCTCTTCCTCCAGTGATTGAACCACTTCCTTGACGACAGCTGAAGGAGAGGCTTCTTCTTCGGTGAACTGTAACCGACGTGATGTCCTCTCTGGTGTTGAATGAGATTTTTGTGGAGCTGTTTGTTTTTGGGCGCGCCTAGATGCGCGAGTTACACGGGTAGTTGTGGTGGTTGAATGGCCCTTGGATTTTGGTTGTTTGGCTTTGGATTGCTTTGTGGTAATTTTGGAGGTTTTAGGTGATGGGGCAGGAGACGACATTTTTGGTTCTTTTGTGGGAGTAGGATCAGGAATGATAGTGGGTTTGAAGGTGCCGGATTCGATGAGGTAGTAGGTTTTGGGAATGTGGGATTTTATATACTCTACCTCGCTGGCGAGAAGGTTCCCTTCATGTACTACTTTAACCGTAAGCTTATCTTCCTCCTCCCTTGTCAGTCGAGTTGGAGATTCTGTCTACTGGATGTCGGCCACTTGTTGTGTGGAAACTTCCATGGGGATGCCTTTAGCTATTGGTCATAGAGTAGTCTTGGGTGCCATTTTTTAGTGTAGAGGATTTTGTACTGGAATTTAGAACTTTTTGCTCGGGTGTTCTTTAACGGCTGTGACGCAAGGGATTTTTGCACTTTAAACTCACGAGGATATTGTAAGAGAGAAGAGAAATATTGTATGAAAGCTCTGAGAGTTTAGAGAGAATGAGGGCAATAGTGTGACAGGAGCAAAGCTCTCGTCGCCCTTTTATAATACTCGAGTAACGGTCGGTGACCGTTCCTCGTCCTCTCGCTGACATATCGTAACGGTACTATTCATAACGGGCAACGGTCGTGACCGTTGTCAGCAATCCGTTGAGGATTTCCCGTTTCTGTCTGTTTCACACTCTCTGTTCTAGTCTCACTTTAGTGGAAAAGATGACATATCTGTTTCAAGTAGTCGTTTGACATAATTTAATTCAATACTGATCGTTGACTACTGAATGACTAATATAGGGTGTTGCTCACGTGTCGGTGACCGATCGTGGGAATTAAAAAGACAGTTTAATTGTGATCAATGAATATCATTCCAAGATCATGAATAATCTTGTTGAATCTTTCTCTACTTAAAGGTTTAGTAAAAATGTCTGCTAGTTGGTTTTCAGTAGCAATATACTTTAACACAACTAGTTCTTTTTCACAACAATCTCTAAGAAAGTGATGCCTAATGTCGATATGCTTAGTACGAAAATGATGTACTTGATTTTTGGAAATGGATATGGTACTTGTGTTATCACACATGATAGGTAACATACCTGTTTTGACTCCGTAGTCACCTATTTGTTGTTTGAGCCATATGAGTTGAGCACAACAGCTTGCTGCAGCTATGCATTCCGATTCAGCAGTTGAGATGGCCACGCTTTGTTGTTTCTTTGATCCCCATGCGATCAAACATGATCCAACAAAGAATGTTGTCCCTAACGTGCTTTTTCTATCAGTGATAGATCCTCCATAATCTGCATCTGAAAATCCTACTATGTTACAATTTGTGAATCTAGGATAGAATAAACCAAGATTCATGGACCCTTTTAGATATCGTAGGATTCTTTTCACGGCTGTGAGATGACTTTCTCTTGGATCTGCTTGAAACCTGGCACATAAGCAAACGTTATACATAATATCAGGTCTACTAGCAGTTAGATATAGTAAAGAACCGATCATCTCCCTTGATAAGTGCGAAACATATAGACTTTTAGGGTTTAATTATCTTATTATTTGCAACACTTTTAGGCAATGTTTCCCACTTGCTATGTGAATTTTCTTGGATTTATGTTTTGATATGAACTGATATATTTTATGTATGAAATGCAGAAAAAGGCCTTGGAATCACATAGTACACTTCACAAGCTTCGCAACGCAACAAACGGGGATCAAATCGGAGCTCAAACGAAGATTTTAGAGGCAAAACAATTCTCGTCCGGACCACCGTCTGGACAAGCAGGTTTGGACGCACACACGTGGAGCAAGCTCCCCACAGCGTCGACATGTCCGAACCAGCCTGGTCCGGACACTGGTTTGGACACGTCAAATATGACAACGTACAGGGCTGCATCGACATTGTGTGAAAAGATAAATATATTTTATCTTTTCACACACCGACATACCCTTCCTTTTTACCCCATTTTCACTATAAATACACCTATAACCCTCCATTAATTCATATCTCATTCCACCCCAAAAACCATGTCAATTTTCCTCCACAAAAGCACCATCTCACTCCATTTTCATCCACAAAAACCACTGCGTTATTATTCTGTCCAACCTCTGACCAACATATTACTAGTTAATATATCAGGCTAAGAGGATATACTCTGGGTGAAGGTTAATTTATAGTCTGTTTAATTATGTAATTATGTTTTTACCGGTTTAATTAAATACAGTTTGTTACGATTAAAGCTTATCTCTCGCCTTTTTAATAAATTTCATGAATTTATTAGAATGCTTTACTAAATCTATTTTGATCAGATCCGTGATAAATAGCCAGGTTAATTAAGCCGTAAATCTGTAGAAAGCTTATTATGATTTAATAAGTTAGTATTTTCAGACGCAAATATAATTTCTCATTCCGTTTACATGTGTTTTGCTCGAATCTGGATTAGACCGAGCATGTTCTGGTAAAAACGAGATCTTTTGAGTCTATGATTTAGTCCTCAAGATAATAACAGGAATTTTGCCAAACTATCACAATAAAACCGGTACACATAGCATAAAAGAGCAGACTATATAAACCTGACCCTAGAGTCCCGTTTAATTTATCTTTTACTCAGTTTATTTTATCTTTCCTTTTTATTTATAAAAACAAGTCAATTATTCCCCCTTTTGTGACACAGCTTAGGAATTAGATAATTCCCCTTTAGTCCCACGGTTCGATATCCGGTCGCCTCCACTTTACTATACTACTGCGACCAGGATTTGTTTGTAGCCCGTAAGGTATTTTGAGTTTTTAATTTCTTTTTCATTTGTTTTAAATACGTCAGTTCCAACCACTCACATTTTCGTCTGCAAAATGGCGCCGTTGCCGGGGACTTGATTTATTCTAGTCCCTAAGCCCCGGATAATTCACTTGCTATATTATAATATTCTGTTTGTTGTTTATTTTATTTCTACTAATTTTTGTCGTTTAATTATTCCAGCAATTTAAATATCATATTAATTACAGTTATTTATTTTTCCAGTCATTTAAAATTCCTGTCATTTATTTTCCAGTTATTTAAGTTTCCATTGTCCTTTAAATTTCAGTAATTTAATTTCTGTCATTTAAATTCTGTCATTTAAATTTTCTGTCATTTAATTTTATGTCATTTAAATTCCAGTCAATTTAAATTCCAGTTCTTTATTTTCTAGTCATTTAAATTACTATCATTTAAATTCCCTTGTCATTTAAATTCCAGCAATTAAATTCTGTCCTTTTTTCTTTATTTTATTTTACTATTTTCATTTACTTAACTGCATTTATTTCTATTTCTCTTAAGTTTATTTAATTTTGGTTTATTTAATCTGTTAAAAAAATAGAAAAGAAAAAAAATATATATAAATCTAAAAATCTAAAAAAAATATATTTCATTAACTGTTGAGCTTTTTCAAATTCCCAGTTTCTTTTGCTGTTTTGAGTGGTGAATGCCTATTACCAGGTCACACAGCCTTCCGGACAGTATTAACAAGCATACGGTTGGCTACATCCCTGAGATCGAGAGAACCTTTCTGCGAACTTTAAGGTAGAAACGATCTCAACAAAACACAACCACCACGGTGATAGAGGCTAACCAGGAAGCAGATATGACATCTTCACCAGCTACAGTTTGTAACATCAACAGGCCATCTAATCAAGGACAACAGCCCGCCATCATCGTTCCCCATCTTACCCAATCCGAATACGATGAGTGGCAAAAGCTGAAGCCATATCATCAGATCAGATGCGTAAAGGAGTTAGGCATGTTCGATGGCTCTAGTCCTGACGAAGCTCTGTTGCATGTCACCAAGTTTCTGCAGCATGCCAACAGTTTAACCGTGACAAACGCAGTACTCCAGTACGCGAGACTGTCCCTGTTTCCTCACAGCCTGACAGGAAATGCAAGTAAATGGTACCACAGCCTTACACCAAGTACCATAGGTACTTGGGATGATTTGGCCACCAAGTTCTACGACAAGTTCCTGCCCCCAAGCCGAACGTTAGAAATGATTGCTGAGATCTACAATTTCAAGCAGCCAGGGTCAGAAAACATTTGCGAAACTTGGGACCGCTTCAAAGGACTGCTGCTGACGTGTCCTCACCATGGTCTCACAAAAGAACAGTTATCTCAATTGTTCTACAAAGGCTTAATCAATCAATACAAAACGATGGTACTGTCTTCCTTAGGTGCCGACATTATGAAAAAGCCACGTGAACAATTCCTGAATGGGATAAAATCCCTCTGTGAAGAAATCAGAGATTGGGCTACGGGCAGATCAAGAGGCGGCATTCCAGGCTTATACCATGTAGGAGAAAGTGACAATAAGTTCGACCAGCTGATGAGAAGCCATGAGCAACTCATGGAGAGCAATGCGCAGCAGGCGACGAAGGTAAGCACACTGCAGAAAGTAGTTAAGCAGATGGCCATGAACTCCTACGCCCAACAAGCAAAGTCGATGACTTCCCGATCATCTACAACCCCTCCAGGCTATGCTCCTCTATCCCTATCATCTCCTGATGTTTCTTGTACGCATTGTGGTGGGCCACACGATTATGAAAAATGCCCCCAATTACAAGAATTAAAAGCAGCAGAGGAAGCAAACTTTGTTGGCAACAATTTAGGGTACAGACAACCATGGCAGCACAACACGCACCCCAATTTTCAAGGAGGCCAAAGGCAGTATCAGCAACCGCCTTATGGCAATGATGCTTCTTCAAGCTGACCGACTCAACAACCTTCAAATCCCGACTCTGGAATGTCCCAAATGCAGGATATGTTTAAATCAATGATGAGTAAGACCCAAGACACGCATGATGAAGTCACAGCCCTTCGTAAAGACCAAAAAGCCTTGCAATCCTAAATCCAACAACTTCTCATCCAACAAAGACCTCCTGCCCAACTCCCCTCACAAACCAATCCAAATCCAAGAGAGTATGCAAACGCAATTCATGTAGCGGACCAGCCCATCACACTAGCTCAAAGGGAGCATCAACCAGAGAGTGAAATGGTTCATGAAGTGGAACAGCGGGCTGAGGAAGAATACCTCAACATGAACCAACTGAAGCTCTATGCCAAATTAGTTGAGATAAATGAAATGATGGAAGGTCCACTAAACCTTGCATCGTAGCAACCGGAAAGCGAAATGGTTCATATACTGGACGACTTTACTGAAGATTTGAGTTACTCTCTTTCACCACCCCCGTTCGAACCTGAGCAAACGACATCAAACCTTCTGCTTGAGCTTGAAGACAAGCCATCAGAGGACAGCTTCTACCTCAACTTCATGGAGTCTCCTCCCTCTGAAGTCAATTACCATTATTTTCCCTCCTTCTCTGTGCTATACCCAGAAAATGAGGATAGTTACATCCTCAAAAATGAAGAGGAGGAAATGCCCGCTCCCGTCGAGACATCCAAACAAAACGCTAATATCACCTTCAAGGAACCACCTCCCTCTGAAGTTGAATTCAATCTGGGCTTCTCCTATGAGCCTCTCCAAGAAGATGAGGATATATACATCCTAAAATTTGAGGAGGAGGAGGAGCCATCCAACTTTGGTCTTCATCTGGCGGATCACGGCCTTCCCCTCTTATGCACCAAAGAAGTAGGGTGGAAACTCAAAGTCAAATCGCTAAGTGAGAAGGCCACCTTTCCATTTGATCCAGGATCAGAATTTGAAGATAGACTCCGCCCCGAAGTTCTCCTTGCACCGCTCAACGCAGTTAAGGATGTCTTCATCCTTAAAATAGAAGAGGCGTCTCCACAACTAGATGATCCTCGCACCAAGGGTCATCCATTGAAAAATTTGGGCCTTTCTCCAAAGAAAAATAATGCCCGCCCAACCCACCCATTGACGCTCATTAATGAAGGGTTATAGGTGTATTTATAGTGAAAATGGGGTAAAAAGGAAGGGTATGTCGGTGTGTGAAAAGATAAAATATATTTATCTTTTCACACAATGTCGATGCAGCCCTGTACGCTGTCATATTTGACGTGTCCGAACCAGTGTCCGGACCAGGCTGGTTCGGACATGTCGACGCTGTGCGGAGCTTGCTCCACGTGTGTGCGTCCGAACCTGCTTGTCCGGACGGTGGTCCGGACGAGAATTGTTTTGCCTCTAAAATCTTCGTTTGAGCTCCGATTTGATCCCCGTTTGTTGCGTTGCGAAGCTTGTGAAGTGTACTATGTGATTCCAAGACCTTTTTATGCATTTCATACATAAAATATATCAGTTCATATCAAAACATAAATCCAAGAAAATTCACATAGCAAGTGGGAAACATTGCCTAAAAGTGTTGTAAATAACATGCGTCTAGCTAGAGACGTTAAACCCAGGCGGCTTGGTGGGAGGCAACCCACTATATACATTTTGCCTTTCCTTTAATTTTGTTTTCTCTTTTGTACTATATTTTCCTTTTATATGTTATAATAAAATGCGGGTTTTACTTGAGTTCTACTGGCTGTGTAGAATATTCTTTACAGGTACATTTCATGTAATTCTACAGCTGCACTCAAGTGTGGGGGAGCTCTGCACACTCTGCGAACTCTGGGGAGCTCTCAACTGACAGTAAGTCAGAAGAAATTAAGTCAAACATTGAGAAATACAGCGGTATACATAGTGAACTATCACAGAAGTGGATAGAAAGTTGGTAACTCACCGAATTCGCTCACGGTAAGAGATACCACGCGTCGGTTGAGAAACCATTCTTCACAAGATGAAGATGATAAATGGGAAATGTACAATACATTATGAATAACGAATGGGGCAAACTAAGCTCTAAGTTGTCACAGTTGCGCAGCAGAGGCCAGTGAACCCATGTTTAAGATACATTGTGAATATGAATAATGGCTGGTTATTAACGACAAGAAGCCTCACAGGCCAGAATCGAAACCGGTGATGAGTTAAATAAACTCCAATGAGAATTCTTAGTTTGGGGACTAAACCGCCAGTATAGTTAAGATTCTCTAACCAGAACGCATTGTATAACGGACCGCGTGGAAGTTAAAACACTTCACGACGGCAGAACATTTTAAACCAATGTTCAGTGATTGATTACGTGGGCGTAATCCCTTTTAAGGGGGGTAGAGCCTAAAACCGCTTAGTGTGTTTTAACGTACAAGTGTACGTGAACTATGTGGTGCATAGCACAAATGATTTGTTGTGATGATTGGTGCGTATGTAATATGAACATGCACATTCATTCATGGTTTAATTGTGGTAATTGCGCACAGAAGATGCGAATACCATTGTGATAAATGTACATACCTTGTTAACTGTTATGTGTGAGAGTACAAGTGAAAGGGAGTAAGAAACTCCCGGGGAACTAAAACCCCGACTATGTATGTTCATATAATACTAAATGTAAAACTGTGTATTGTATTTTGATAAAAGTACATATATATATATATATATATATATATATATATACAGTATTGTGATTTATGAAGTGGTATGACACCGACATAGAACCTAGCGAGAATTAAATTCCCTAGGTAACTTGATTAAAAGTGAATGGAGATAATTGATGGGCGGAGTTCCATCCCTTGGAGATGTAATGTTTATGACTAGATGGATTAAAAGATAGAAAATGGTACATGCTTGAATTAGTTGTTGTTTGAAAATGAAGTGGGAGGTGAAACTTGATTATCATGAGATCAAGGGAAGCCGAACACAAATTGGGGTGGAAAGATAGTTCAACACTGATGCTGATCACATCAGGGTTGGATGACTCTTGAAACTCCCTATAAGTGGTCACAAATAATCACGTTAAGAGTAAGATGCAGTTAGCATAAATTGGACTTGGAGTTGTATTGCGTTTTCAAAAAGAATTTTAAATTGGTGCCTTCAAATTTTCAATTGGTAATTTCAAGACTTCAATTAAGATTTCCAAGATTCTTAAATGGTATTTTCAAAGGAAGGATTTCTTTACTTGACCTTATAGAGGATTTTCAATTAGTATCCTTCCAATAAAGGATTTGTTCTACTTAACCCCATAAAGAATATTTTCGTATTACTTGCTTACGAGCTGAGGACATATGAGCCTTTGTCTTCGGACCGGTGACATGAGAATTATATTTTAAAAATGTATGTGATTGTTTTGATCTCCCAAAGGAACGGGGACCAGAAGGTGTCCATCGCGACCGGGTTCTGCGGGATCACAGTGTATATGTACTCGACATGGGACTCGAGGACTGTAATGTCCTGTAGTCTTAGGACCGAGCCCATGAAGAGATGGAAAAGGTATTTCTGTTTGTTATACATGCTAAGACATGTTGTGTGATATGTGTAATAAATATTATCTAGACTTTTAGTCTAAATGTTGTTATGTTACCCGGACCGTTGAGTCCGAGGTTATTATGTAAGTATGTCATGTATGAATGTGGATATGTTACCCGGACCGTTAAGTCCGTGGTTATTATGTAAAAGTGCATTTTAGTATGGAAGTTGTATCTTGCAAGTAAACCCGGCATTCTAATTAAAGGAAACATGGGAAATTGTGAACTTTGAGGACAAAGTTCTTTTAAGGGGGGTAGATTGAAATACCCCAAACCTTAATATGTTAATTAATTATGTAATTATGATTTTCTAAGGCTAATTAATTCCTTAAGATCATTGGTGAAGAAATAAAAACCAAAAAGAAAAAGAAAATGCGTAAAAGTCACAAAACGTGAAAACGCGTATTTAATTATTTTAGGAGGTATATAACCTTCAATAGGGTTATAAATATACTTTTATACCCTAATTACACACTAAGAACATGTGGGAAAAATTCCGGAAGAAAACGGATCCAAATAATGTATTAAATCGCTAATAAAGCTTTAGCGCACGTTTTTCGAGAAAACCCGAAAACGTGACTTTAAACAGTTAAATAACCCCGTAAAAATTATGGTTGATTATATAACTATAATTAAACATTAATGGGAGCCTAAGAACCATTAAAATTAAAGAAACGAGAAAAATCCGAAAAACGGGCCCTGTTAGTGAATAGTGCTAAACCGGGTAAATTAACCAGCGTTTTCTGTAAAAGACGAAAAACGCTCCAGCTTACATATACATGTGGGCCGGTTTTTTATTAGTAGTCAACACTCCCCTCTCTTAATTTGTAAACTAGCTAATTGGCTAAAAGAAAGAAAAAAAACAAAAGGAAAAAGCAAAAAGGTGTAAAGTAGCTTTTCTCCCTCTCTCCTCTCATTTTTTCCCCTCACGTACTGCCTCTCTCTTTTTCTCCTTCCTATGCCGATTTCTTCTTCCTCTCTTCTACTGGAAGCGATTTTGAGCTTCCTTCCATGGCATCCCACACCCCCTTGCTCACCTAAGCCACATTACTACTCCAAATCAAAAATAAATTTCATATTTGAACTCCTCTCATCAAGGGCTTCATTTCTATCTTTTCAAAATCTCCATTGGTGGAAGTTCATCTCCATGGGTATATCCCATTTGAAGAGAAAATTACATATTCTTGAAGCTTGGAGGCTCCTCTTTCATTCAAGGTAAAAATATCCAAGAAAAACCCACCTTTCCTTCATTTCTTGGTATGACCGATTTTGCCCCATTCTTATTCCTTGTTCTTTCCTTGTTTGAGTTATTCTACAAGGATCCAATGGTGGTTTGGGAGTCCTCCTTTGATTCATGACCAAAAGTCATTCTAGGGTTTCAAGGTAATCTCTCCTTTTTGTGCTCTAAGCACCCCTCCTTGTAACCTAGCTCAATTAGTAAGTTTAGGAGTAATATTTAGTGCCTAATTCCTCATTTGAATATTAATGTTTGAGGTTGGCAAGTGGTCGGCCAACTTGGCCGGTTGTGACCAAGGAAGAGAAGGGGAGAAATGGAAAGAAAAGCTTGTGAAATTAAGGTAATTAAACTACCTTGGTGCTTATGTAATTGTTCTAGAATATTGGGAATGGGTAACTTAAATAATGAACCCAATATAAGTAAGGCAATGTATTTTGATGTGGTTGTAGGAAGTTGTGAATTTTGTTGAGTTAAAGACCTTAGAGCCAAGTAAATTGAGTATATATGTTGATAATGTTGTTTGAGAAGATTTTATGGAATTATGTATGCTGGTAGGACCCCTTGTGGGTGTGGCTATATTAGGATGAATGTGGATAAAAATTTGGTGGTAAGATGAGTTTTGGACAATGCTAGAAAAGCAACGGAGTTATGGTGAAATTTTGATAGGAAATAAGTGTTTTAAGATGACTTAGTAAATTGGAGAACCTAAGTGTTTGTAGTGTTGTTTAGAGATGGTTGATAACCTTGTAATGGTAGAGGGAGTATGGTTATGAGAGTGTACAAATCAGTAGCAAATAGCAAGTGAGGAACTTGGAATTTAAGGAAAAAGAGTTAGTGTTTGTAACTTGTGAAACAAGGAGTGAATGAGGGTTTTAGAAGTGCATTTATGTAGGAATGATCGGCAAAGGTCATTGATGGATTTGGTGAGGTTGGTAGGAGGTAAAAACCACCAAGAGGAAGTTAGAAGTATACAAGAGTGCAAACTGTAACAGTGGGGATGAAAAATTGTGGAATTTGAGCAAGAAGTTGAGTAAGGATTTAACCAATGTTTTGATGAGCTTTAGGGCATGTTTTAGTGTGTTTTAACATGTAGAAAAGATGTGGAGAGATTAGGGAATGATTAGATGTGAATTAGGGGTTGAAAACTGGACAAAAACAGTCATTTTTATCACCTACAGATATGGTCCGGGTTTGTAAACAAGTACACAAACCTGGACCACCTCAAAAACGTCCCAGAAACCCATTTTAACATGTGGTCCAGGTTTGTATCCAAGTACACATACCCGGACCAAGCTAAATTGTACATAGAAGGTGATTTCCGGGATTGGTCCAGGTTTGTAACCCTGGACACAAACCCGGACTAGTCAAAAAAGTGTCCAGAATGTGTTTTTAAGTGTTGTTATGATGGGGAAGTGAATGATAATGGTTATAGATGATGATTAGGCCATGTTTGGTGGGTTTTAAAGGCCATTCGAAGTATAAACAAGTGTGAGAGAGGATGTGTAAGTTGTGAACCTAAGATCACATAAATAAGTTAAGGATAACGGGTCAACGGGGTTAAATACGGGAGTAATAGAAGTTTACATACTGTGAGATTTGTTGTTAATGAAACATTTGAATAGTAATACCAGTTGTTTGGAAACTACCCGGAGAGCGTGAGATGACGCGTTGGAGTGAATCCTCGGGGACACGGTAGAGTAACCCATGGTGTAAGGTATGGTTTTCTTGCAACCTGTGTCCTACCGGGTTACTCCGGCTTGTATGCCAATGTGTTTTTCTGTTTGTTGGCCACCTTGCAAGATAAAGCATATAATGAGTTTACAGTAATTCATTTATGTGGCGAATTTAGTTCTGACACCATTAACCTCTAATATGTGTTAAATCGAAACTAACCGACTCTAGAGTCACATAAGAGACCGGTGTTCGGACTTAACGTCCCAACCTACGGGAATGTTATAACTACGACTATCAGTGTGTTAATTGTATGATGTGGTTATGCGTGATGTGTGTGTTCCCCTTTGTAGTATGCCGTTTTCTAACGATTGTCGTGTTCATGTATGTCGGGTGGTAAGCTACCACCCTTGTTGTTTGACTAAGTTTATAACACCATATGGTGTCACAATGGGATAAGTTCCATAGAGGAACTATTAACTAACATACATATATATATATATATATATGTATATATAATTGGGGGTGAGGAATCCGGTCGTTCCGGTCGCGCGCTTGTTTGGGAGTTTTATATATTTGAATTAACTCCCACTCTGTTATGTTATGGTTGTTTTTTCTTCTTGGATTACAATCACCCACTAGCTTAACCAAAGCTTACCTACCTTGATTATTATTCGGGGCTAGGGGGAATACTGTTATGTTATGGTTGTTCTCTTTCTTTGGATTACAGCCACCCACAAGCTTAACCAAGGCTTACCTACCTCATCACTATTGGAGCTAGGGGGAAATTGTGTATGGTGTGATCGGGCCAATATTAAGGCCGACACATCTATGTGAAGTATGTTGTTATGTTATGTACATTGATCTCCGAAATCAACCCCGTATAAATATAAGGGATAATTAAGTATAACCCGATTAAATGGGTATGTGTCGTCTAGCAAGGAATAGCTCCATTAGGGTAGAACCCTTAAGGGCCAAATGACTCAATAATGTGATCTAACCAATGTGATGTGTTAATTTATGTTTGTATCCTGTTCATTGGATGTGTGATTTATAAGCATGATATATGTGTATAGTTTCATGTATGTTTTAAATATAATTGACCGCATGCTCAGACGACAAATAGTTGTGCGTGGCCCGGTAGCATGCGGGCTGCAGGATTACCATACCAGCAAAGGTGCTGACCCCCTTTGGGGGGCCCCATACTTTTCAGGTACAATGGAGCTGGCAGCCGTCCGAGAGTAGGACGGGGTAACTGTTTATGTATGGGTGGTTATTTAGTTTAGCGTGATATCGATAAAGGAATGTATTAGACTCGGTGCAGTTTGGTTTGTAATTGTATTTGTGTTCAGAATGTAACGGACTTGTAAATGTAAAGTGTAGTGCTCGGTAATCTTGTCCATCAGACCGGTACGTTGTGTATGTATTAGCCTTGTTAGCCACGTGGGTGGCTAACGGCGTGTAACACCCATTGAATTAGTCAGTGTTCATGATGTGATTTCCGCTGCGATTAATGGTGAAGTGTGGTGGTATTAGTAGGGGTGTTACAAAAAGTGGTATCAGAGCGAAGTATCACTCCGATGACTTGAAATACCGAGCTTAGGAAGTACCGAGTTAGGAGTTTTGACTTTGGGTTAAGGGTTGAGTGATAGTGTGAGAGATACGCTAGTTAGGTATTCCTCAATGTATAGGATACCTACAACATCCATACCCGCCCTCCACAACCCCTGTTTTATAACCTAGGAAACAATGCCAGAGAGATGAAAGTCCTCTCTTACTTGGGAAAACCCGATCGGGCTGTTGTCAAACATCTCTATAAGTACAAAGAACCTATCATACGATAGACTCCAAGGACTGAGAATCCCAGAGACGGAACCTGTTTGAATTCTTTTACCCGCACTTAATGGCGGAAGATTAAGAATCCTATCTACAAGAGACTGAAATTTCCGGCGACCTGGGTCGACATGCCTAGCAGTCGAGGAAACCCAGCCAATAAGGAAGAAAGCACTAACTGCGCACAGAAGCGGAAAATGGAGAAGCAACCAACCCGAGACACATGTCTACGGGAACACAATTGTTAAATAATACCGACAATGGTATAGTAACCGACTAAGGAACTAGTCAAGGATGGAAGATTCCAACCTACAACGCCAAAGAGGCTGTAATACCCGATTATCACAGTTTAGACAATTGTGGGAGTGTTAGTGAAACGTACTTCAACAGGACTACGACGTAGTACCTAAACAAGAATCAAGCCTCAGTAACCACGACAAATACGTGGGGGCAACATTAAGGAGGAACACGGAGTTAAGGGATTGGAGAGTCATTAACGACTACCATGTCAAGACCAATGAGAATCGCTCAGAAGATTTATCATCAGGACTGTAAGATCAAAGAAAGACCCAACAAGGATACCGAATACGGTTGTGATAAAAGTAGTATCGCAACCAGTACATGTTGAACCGCTAGTCAGCCAGCATGGCGCACTTGCTATGGCAAGTGCTGCTATAACGGAGCTATTCGGAAAATTTTAATGACTATAAAGTACCTAGTAAGGTACCATATTGTTGAAAGAAGTGATTATATAACCAAGAATCCAACAATTTGAAGAGTGAAACCTGGAAGGGCTTAGTGGCCTAACCATTGTGTGTGAAGATATACCAGTCAGCGGGAAGCTAGACTTGGTCAAAGCGTGGAGACATTTCAAATACCGGGAAGAATTTTCTATTAAACCCAGTTTTTCTTCTAAACCCAGATTTATTTCAAATCATTTTCACGACCAAATTTTCTTCCAACTCATAATTATCTCAAACCTTCTTTTAAGCCCAAAATTTTCTCAAACTTCATATTTTCTTTAAAAAAATCAAAACCATAGGACCTACACCGGCCTCAGCGCCACACAGTAGGTAAGTTGTACCCATTTGCTTCCGAGCAACTTTGGAACAATCCTATAACCCAAGGGTATTAACCCGAGGGAAGGGATCCAGTTCATACTAAATACAGACAGTGGACAAATTTCCCTTAATGTATAGTTCGGGAAGCACGGAATGCATATTATCATAGGACGGTACGAGGGAGTTGACAACAGAATACTTCACCTAGGCGTGTGACGGACACTACGAGTGTACTAGCTGAAATGTAGGATGACCGCACTCCGATAGGAGCTTGTGGGCCTGGCAGACCTTTGATGGGTTAGTCGGGCAAGTAGCAATGTATCAGTAGGGTACCCCACATATGTATACGAGTGGAGTCAGGAACACGGGAAGTAGTCGACTCCATACTACGGTCAGCAGTAAAAGTTAAACAAGAGCAACGAACTGCCAAGAATGGCTGACGTAAACGAACCCAGTTAAGTTAAAGAGACAAAAAGGATCAGTGGATCCATTTCAAGGAAATGTTTATGAGTCAAGAAGCGTGGAGCGCACTGACTAGTAAGTAAAGACATCACATATGTCTCAAGAATCCCGATGAATAAAACATGATAGCTGGAACAAATACCCAGTCTATACCTAGTAAGGCCAATGCCTAACATGGACATGGTAATGTGCAACGAACGGGATGAAACTCCCGGAATGATCACCTAGACTACCAGGTAATATCGATCTTCATAGAAGAAGGTAGTAAACCTAGTAAAGAACGCAAAGCGATGTAGTTAACTAAACGTATACAAGCCAGATGTAATGGCACAACCTAGTACACCCAGGAGCAGTCCTGAAGGGTGTGTGGGTCAACAATTGTTGAACGAAATGTCGTGATAGAAACACAAGAGTTGAAGCTATACCCGGTTTAAACAAAAATCTTCAGGAGGCAAACAGACATTCTTAAGGGGCATCCCATAAAAGGAAGCAGGATGCAACGACCTTGTCAGGGAGCCCAATATAACCTCCAAACCATGTGATGGTGTACGGAGAAGTAAAATTTGTGTGAACATCCTATAATGAGCTGAGCTCAAGGCAACAAAGCAATTAAGCCACAAACCTAATGAGTTATGCAAATTTAATTGATTACGAAAGTTTATGTTGTACAAGTGAATAGAGAGGAGAACGAACCACTACTTTAAGAGTGGGGATACCCTCGATATTGTGAGACCGCAAGAGCGGTAGTTATGTGAACCAAGTTCAAGAAATATGTTAAGGATTGACCACGTTGTTATTGCGGGAGAGCGGTTAGTTTTAGTAGCATGTGTGTATAATGTGAAGCACGAGCTGAGTAACGACGACTTATAACTCGAGTGAGGGTAACAAAGTGATGGTTCGCTCAGGGAGCATAAAGACTCGAAAAATAGTGTATTTAGAAGTACATGTGCAGAAGCTAATATGACAGTGGATGCCACGTAAGTTATTGTTGTGCAAGAAGTAAGAACACGGTGCGCAATAAGCGATTGTTGTATAAGTATTGTTAAACGATAATATGGCAACTGAGCACGTCAGGTCATGAGTTAAAACCCAGTGGAAATACAACGTAAGTGATAGCAATAAACTAGGCATAAGCCATTACCATACTATGTGATAAGAATCTCAGTGAAACCCAATGTGAATTCCTGTTGCATCGATTAAGATTTTACTGCCAAAGTTTACGCCTCTGCACTCTGTGACTGAGTGTTTTGGTATTGCTTGCTTGCGCGGTAATGCGCGAGTGAGATAGCTAGAAGTTTGGGAAGATGTTAACTGTGTAAAAAACAAGGACTTATAACGATATAAGACCGAGGCATAGGAAATGCAAGGTCGTACCAATGATAAGTACTGGTACAGAACCAATTGTGGTGGCATGAATAAGCAATAAGTGACTGTAGTAACACGAATACCAAATATTGGTATGAAATACCTCAAGTGTGGAATAACCAGAGAGCACTACACATTAGGTAGTAGCTCATCTCAACCGACAGTAACGTCAGAAGAAATTAAGTCAAACATTGAGAAATACATAGCGGTATACATAGTGAACTATCAATAAGTGGATAGAAAGTTGTAACTCACCGAATTTCGCTCACGGTAAGAGATACCATGCGTCGGTTGAGAACCATTCTTCACAAAGATGAAAGGTGATAATAGGAAATGTACTATCATTATGATTAACGAATGGGGCAAACTAAGCTCTAGTTGTCACAATTGCGCAGCAGAGGCCAGTGAACCCATGTTTAAAATACATTGTGAATATGAATAATGGCTGGTTATTAACACAAGAGCCTCACAGGCCAGAATCGAACCGGTGATGAGTTAAATAAACTCCAATGAGAAATTCTTGGTTTGGGGACTAAACCGCCAGTATGGTTAAGATTCTCTACCGAATGCATTGTATAACGGACCGCGTGGAAGTAAAAACCCTTCACACGGCAGAACATTTTAAACCAATGTTCAATGATTGATTCGTGGGCGTAATCCCTTTTAAGGGGGGTAGAGCCTAAAACCGCTTAGTGTGTTTTTAATACAAGTGTACGTGACTATGTGGTTGCATAGCACAAATAATTTGTTGTGATGATGGTGCGTATGTAATATGAACATGCGTCATTCATTCATGGTTTTAATTGTGGTCAATTGCGCACAGAAGATGCGAATACCATTGTGATAAATGTACATATCTTGTTCTGTTAGTGTGACGTACAAGTGAAAGGAGTAAGAAATCCCCGGGAACTAAAACCCCGACTATGTATGTTCATATAATACTAAATGTAAAACTGTGTATTGTATTTTTGATCAATACATATATACATATTGTGATTTATGAAGTGGTATGACACCGACATAGAACCTAGCGAGAATTAAATTCCTAGGTAACTTGATTAAAAGTGAATGGATATTATGGGCGAGTTTCCCCCTGGAGATGTAATGTTTATGACTAGATGGATTAAAAGATGAAATGTACATGCTTGAATTAGTTTTGTTGTTTGAAAATGAAGTGGAAGGTGAAACTTGATTATCATGAGATCAGGGAAGCCGAACACAAATTGGGTGGAAAATAGTTCAACACTGATGCTGATCACACTCAGGGTTGGATGACTCTTGAAACTCCCTATAAGTGGTCAACAAATAATCACGTTAAGAGTAACTATGCAGTTAGCATAAATTGGACTTGGAGTTGGATTGCTTTTCAAAAAGAATTTTAAATTGTGCTCAAATTGTTCAATTGGTAATTGCAAGACTTTCATTAAGATTTCCAAGTGTCTTAATGATTGTATTTCAAAGGAAGGATTTCTTTACTTGACCTTATAGAGGATTTTTCATTAGTATCCTTCCAATAAAGGATTTGTTCTACTTAACCCCATAAAGATATTTCTCGTATTACTGCTCACGAGCTGAGGACGTATGAGCCTTTGTCGTCGGACCGTGTGACATGAGAAGTTATTTTAAAAATGTATGTGATTGTTTTGATCTCCCAAAGGAACGGGACCAAAGGGTCCATCGCGACCGGGTTCTGCGGATCACAACAGTGTATATGTTCTCACATGGGACTCGAGGACTGTAAGTCCTGTACTCTTAGGACCGAGCCCATGAAGAGATGGAAAGGTATTTCTGTTTGTTATCAATGGTAAGACATGTTGTGTGATATTGTAATAATATTATCTGACTTATGTCTAAATGTTGTTTATGTTACCCGGACCGTTGAGTCCGAGGTTATTATGTAAGTATGTCATGTATGAAGGTGGATATGTTACCCGACCGTAAGTCCTGGTTGTTATGTTAAAGTGCATTTAGTATGGAAGTTGTATCTTGCAAGTAAACCCGAAATTCTATTAAAGGATACATGGGAAATTGTGAACTTTGAGGACCAGTTTCTTTTAAGGGGGTAGATTGAAATACCCCCCTTAATATTTAAAAATTATGTATAAATTTTCTAAGGCTATTAAGTCCTTAAGATCATTGGTGAAGAAATAAAACCAAAAAGAAAAAGAAAATGCGTAAAAGTCACAAAACGAGAAAACACGTATTTTAATTTTTAGGAGGTATATAACCTTCACTAGGGTTTATAAATATATTTTTATACCCTAATTACACACTAAGAACATGTGGGAAAAATTCCGGAAGTAAACGGATCCATAATGTTAAATCGCTAATAAGCTTTAGCACGTTTTTCGAGAAAACCCGAAAACGTGACTTTAAACAGTTAAATAACCCCGTAAAAATTATGGTTGATTATATAACTATAATTAAACATTAATGGGAGCCTAAGAACCATTAAAATTAAAGAAACGAGAAAAATCTGAAAAACGGGCCCTGTTAGTGAATAGTGCTAAACCGGGTAAATTAACCAGCGTTTTCTGTAAAAGACGAAAAACGCTCCAGCTTACATATACATGTGGGCCGGTTTTTTATTAGTAGTCAACACTCCCCTCTCTTAATTTGTAAACTAGCTAATTGGCTAAAAGAAAGAAAAAAACAAAAGCAAAAAGCAAAAAGCAAAAAGGTGTAAAGTAGACTTTTCTCCCTCTCTCCTCTCATTTTTTCCCCTCACTTACTGCCTCTCTCTTTTTCTTCTTCCTCTGCCGATTTTTTCTTCCTCTCTTCTACTGGAAGTGATTTTGAGCTTCCTTCCATGGCAGCCCACACCCCCTTGCTCACCTAAGCCACATTACTACTCCAAATCAAAAATAAATTTCATATTTGAACTCCTCTCATCAAGGGCTTCATTTCTATCTTTTCAAAATCTCCATTGGTGGAAGTTCATCTCCATGGGTATATCCCATTTGAAGAGAAAATTACATATTCTTGAAGCTTGGAGGCTCCTCTTTCATTCAAGGTAAAAATATCCAAGAAAAACCCACATTTCCTTCATTTCTTGGTATGACCGATTTTGCCCCATTCTTATTCCTTGTTCTTTCCTTGTTTGAGTTATTCTACAAGGCTCCAATGGTGGTTTGGGAGTCCTCCTTTGATTCATGACCAAAAGTCATTCTTGGGTTTCAAGGTAATCTCTCATTTTTGTGCTCTAAGCACCCCTCCTTGTAACCTAGCTCAATTAATAAGTTTAGGAGTAATATTTAGTGCCTAATTCCTCATTTGAATATTGATGTTTGAGGTTGGCAAGTGGTTGGCCAACTTGGCCGATTGTGACCAAGGAAGAGAAGGGGAGAAATGGAAAGAAAAGCTTGTGAAATTAAGGTAATTAAACTACCTTGGTGCTTATGTAATTGTTCTAGAATATTGGGAATGGGTAACTTAAATAATGAACCCAATATAAGTAAGGCAATGTATTTTGATGTGGTTGTAGGAAGTTGTGAATTTTGTTGAGTTAAAGACCTTAGAGCCAAGTAAATTGAGTATATATGTTGATAATGTTGTTTGAGAAGATTTTATGGAATTATGTATGCTGGTAGGACCCCTTGTGGGTGTGGCTATATTAGGATGAATGTGGATAAAAATTTGGTGGTAAGATGAGTTTTGGACAATGCTAGAAAAGCAACGGAGTTATGGCGAAATTTTGATAGGAAATAAGTGTTTTAAGATGACTTAGTAAATTGGAGAACCTAAGTGTTTGTAGTGTTGTTTAGAGATGGTTGATAACGTTGTAATGGTAGAGGGAGTATGGTTATGAGAGTGTACAAATCTGTAGCAAATAGCAAGTGAGGAACTTGGAATTTAAGGAAAAAGAGTTAGTGTTTGTAACTTGTGAAACAAGGAGTGAATGTGGGTTTTAGAAGTGCATTTATGTAGGAATGATTGACAAAGGTCGTTGATGGATTTGGTGAGGTTGGTAGGAGGTAAAAACCACCAAGAGGAAGTTAGAAGTATACAAGAGTGCAAACTGTAACAGTGGGGATGAAAAATTGTGGAATTTGAGTAAGAAGTTAAGTAAGGATTTAACCAATGTTTTGATGAGCTTTAGGGCATGTTTTAGTGTGTTTTAACATGTAGAAAACATGTGGAGAGATTAGGGAATGATTAGATGTGAATTAGGGGTTGAAAACTGGTCAAAAACAGTCATTTTTATCACCTACAGACATGGTCCGGGTTTGTAAACAAGTACACAAACCCGGACCACCTCAAAAACGTCCCAGAAACCCATTTTAACATGTGGTCCGGGTTTCTATCCAAGTACACATACCCGGACCAAGCTAAATTGTACACAGAAGGTGATTTCCGGGATTGGTCCGGGTTTGTAACCCCGGACATAAACCTGGACCAGTCAAAAAAGTGTCCAGAATGTGTTTTTAAGTGTTGTTATGATGGGGAAGTGAATGATAATGATTATAGATGATGATTAGGCCTTGTTTGGTGGGTTTTAAAGGCCATTCGAAGTATAAACAAGTGTGAGAGAGGATGTGTAAGTTGTGAACCTAAGATCACATAAATAAGTTAAGGATAACAGGTCAACGGGGTTAAACGGGAGTAAAAGAAGTTTACATACCGTGAGATTTGTTGTTAATGAAACATTTGAATAATAATACCAGTTGTTTGGAAACTACCCGGAGAGCGTGAGATGACGCGTTGGAGTGAATCCTCGGGGACACGGTAAAGTAACCCATGGTGTAAGGTATGATTTTCTTTCAACCTGTGTCCTACCGGGTTACACCGGCTTGTATGCCAATGTGTTTTTCTGTTTGTTGGCCACCTTGCAAGATAAAGCATGTAATGAGTTTACAGTAATTCATTTATGTGGCGAATTTAGTTCCGACACCATTAACCTCTAATATGTGTTAAATCGAAACTAACCGACTCTAGAGTCACATAAGAGACCGGTGTTCGGACTTAACGTCCCAACCTACGGGAACGTTATAACTACGGCTATCAGTGTGTTAATTGTATGATGTGGTTATGCGTGATGTGTGTGTTCCCCTTTGTAGTATGCCGTTTTCTAACGATTGTCGTGTTCATGTATGTCGGGTGGTAAGCTACCACCCTTGTTGTTTAACTAAGTTTATAACACCATATGGTGTCACAATGGGATAAGTTCCATAGAGGAACTATTAACTAACATACATATATATATAATTGGGGGGTGAGGAATCCGGTCGTTCCGGTCGCGCGCGTTGTTTGGGAGTTGATGTATATATTTGAATTAACTCCCACTCTGTTATGTTATGGTTGTTTTTCCTTCTTGGATTACAATCACCCACTAGCTTAACCAAAGCTTACCTACCTTGATTATTATTCGGGGCTAGGGGGAATACTGTTATGTTATGGTTGTTCTCTTTCTTTGGATTACAACCACCCACAAGCTTAACCAAGGCTTACCTACCTCATCACTATTGGAGCTAGGGGAAATTGTGTATGGTGTGATCGGGCCAATATTAAGGCCGACACATCTATGTGAAGTATATTGTTATGTTATGTACGTTGATCTCCAAAATCAACCCCGTATAAATATAAGGGGTAATTAAGTATAACCCGATTAAATGGGTATGTGTCGTCTAGCAAGGAATAGCTCCATTAGGGTAGAACCCTTAAGGGCCAAATGACTCAATAATGTGATCTAACCAATGTGATGTGTTAATTTATGTTTGTATCCTGTTCATTGGATGTGTGATTTATAAGCATGATATATGTGTATAGTTTCATGCATGTTTTAAATATAATTGACCGCATGCTCAGACGACAAATAGTTGTGCGTGGCTCGGTAGCATGCGGGCTGCAGGATTACCATACCAACAAAGGTGTTGACCCCCTTTGGGGGGCCCCCATACTTTTCAGGTACAATGGAGCTGGCAGCCGTCCGAGAGTAGGACGGGGTAACTGTTTATGTATGGGTGGTTATTTAGTTTAGCGTGATATCGATAAAGGAATGTATTAGACTCGGTACAGTTTGGTTTGTAATTGTATTTGTGTTCAGAATGTAACGGACTTGTAAATGTAAAGTGTAGTGCTCAGTAATCTTGTCCATCAGACCGGTACGTTGTGTATGTATTAGCCTTGTTAGCCATGTGGGTGGCTAACGGCGTGTAACACCCATTGAATTAGTCAGTGTTCATGATGTGATTTCCGCTACGATTAATGGTTAAGTGTGGTGTTATTAGTAGGGGTGTTACACTTTGCTTTCCTTTAATTTTGTTTTCTCTTTTGTACTGTATTTCCCTTTTATATGTTATAATAAAATGCGGGTTTTACTTGAGTTCTACTGGCTGTGTAGAATATTCTTTACAAGTACATTTCATGTAATTCTACAGCTGCACTCAAGTGTGGGGGAGCTCTGCACACTCTGCGAACTCTGGGGAGTACACTCTTTCCATTCTGATATTTCATATTCCCTTTTGCTTTGTTTTGTGTAATTTCCTTTATCAGATTGCATGCCCTGTTAATTTAATTCTTTCTACGCAATGAAGGCATTGCTTGAGCTTAAGTGTGGGGGAGTACTTGTACCCTCGTAGCTTGTTCTTAAGTTTTCTCTTTTGACAATTTGTTTAGATTGGTTAAGTTTGAAATAGTCAAAAAGGGAGCCATAGAGGAAATATTGCAAACCTGCAAACATTATGGGGTACTAAAAATTTTTCAACCATTTTAAAATTTATTCTGATTAGAAATTGCTTAAAGTTTAAAAATAATTATCATTTGAGCCCTGTTTTTTAGCTTTGAGCCTGGGATTTAAATTGGAATGTAAAGGTGGAAAAAGAACAAGGCAAGGTACTCCTCTGATCCAAACAGGCATATTCTGATCCTAAGCAGGCCTCATCCACTTGGTTATTAAGTTCTTTGGGGTGCTTTATCACCTAGCTACCTAAGGTATTTTATATCTGGGATAGTTGACCCAAAACCACTACAAGGGTGGAGAGAAAAGTATGAGGAAAAAGGAAATTTAACTTCAATCTAAGTATCTTTGCATTATGTACTTAAATGATGAAAACTTCTTATTTATGGATCATGAGTACGTGGCATTGAAAGGTATAATGGAATATGATTTTACTTCATGCCCCTTCTCGTTTCAGGAAATGTGAAAGAAAATAGTGGATTGGCTCAGGGTTAAAAACTGGATTCTTATGGTTCTACTTCTCCTTCTTAATAGTTGTTTGTATGATTTCAAGGTTCTTTTCAAAAACTAAAAAAAAGAAGGAAGTTTCTAGTACTCTTTAATCTAGAAGTTTTGTAGTAATCTTTATGCTCTCCCTGTTTGGTTATTTTATATTTAACTTGTTTAAAGATTCTGTCATAAAGATTTGCTTGAGGACAAGCAAAAGATAAGTATGGGGGAATTTGATAAGTGCGAAACATATAGACTTTTAGGGTTTAATTACCTTATTATTTGCAACACTTTTAGGCAATGTTTCCCACTTGCTATGTGATTTTTCTTGGATTTATGTTTTGATATGAACTGATATATTTTATGTATGAAATGCAGAAAAAGGTCTTGGAATCACATAGTACACTTCACAAGATTCGCAACGCAACAAACGGGGATCAAATTGGAGCTCAAACGAAGATTTTAGAGGCAAAACAATTCTCGTCCGGACAAGCAGGTTCGGACGCACACACGTGGAGCAAGCTCCGCACAGCGTCGACATGTCCGAACCAGCCTGGTCCGGACACTGGTTCGGACACGTCAAATATGACAGCGTACAGGGCTGCATCGACATTGTGTGAAAAGATAAATATATTTTATCTTTTCACACACCGACATACCCTTCCTTTTTACCCCATTTTCACTATAAATACACTTATAACCCTCCATTAATTCATATCTCATTTCACCCCAAAAACCATGTCAATTGTCCTCCACAAAATCACCATCTCACTCCATTTTCATCCACAAAAACCACTGCGTTATTATTCTGTCCAGCCTCTGACCAACATATTACCAGTTAATATGTCAGGCTAAGAGGATATACTCTGGGTGAAGGTTAATTTATAGTCTGTTTAATTATGTAATTATGTTTTTACCGGTTTAATTAAATACAGTTTGTTACGATTAAAGCTTATCTCTCGCCTTTTTAATAAATTTCATGAATTTACTAGAATGCTTTACTAAATCTATTTTGATCAGATTCGTGATAAATAGACAGGTTAATTAAGTCGTAAATCTGTAGAAAGCTTATTATGATTTAATAAGTTAGTATTTTCATACGCAAATATAATTTCTCATTCCGTTTACATGTGTTTTGCTCGAATCTGGATTAGACCGAGCATGTTCTGGTAAAAACGAGATATTTTGAGTCTATGATTTAGTCCTCAAGATAATAATAGGAATTTTATCAAACTATCACAATAGAACCGGTACACATAGCATAAAAGAGCAAACTATTTAATTCCCCTTTAGTTCCACGGTTCGATATCCGGTCGCCTCCACTTTACTATACTACTGCGACCGGGATTTGTTTGCAGCCTGTAAGGTATTTTGAGTTTTTAATTTCTTTTTCATTTGTTTTAAATACGTCAGTTCCCACCACTCACATTTTCCTGTCTGCATCCCTGTACGATCGTTGATCGACCGGTTGGTCACCAGTCTTGATGCCCATTTTTGTGCCAACTGCCATCGGTGTATCAAAAGGTTTACATCCTTCCATTCCAAATCTCTTCAGTAAATTCTTTACGTACTTTTGCTGGGATATGATGATCCCTTCCTATCCTGCCGGACTTGAAGTCCTAAGAAAAACTTTAATTCTCCTAGGTCACTCATCTCAAATTCTTTCTTTATCAGGGCTTCAAACCTTTTCAAAATATCTCATCGGAAGCTCCAAAAATTATATCATCAACATATACTTGCACAATTAAGAAGTCTTTCTTATTGTTGTAAATAAACAAAGTTTTGTCTGGTTTACCTCTTTTGAATTGTTTTTCCAATAGATAGGAAGACAGGCGGTCATACCAAGACCTTGGAGCTTGTTTGAGCCCATAAAGAGCTTTGTCAAGCTTAAGAACCATGTCCTTTCCTTCTTGTGTTTCAAAACCTGGAGGTTGTTCAACATAGATTTCTTCCTTGACATATCCATTTAAGAACACACTCTTAATGTCAAGTTGAAATAGTTTGATTCCCTTATGTGCAGCAAATGCAATTAATAGTCGAATGGACTCCATCCTTGCTACTGGAGCAAAGGTTTCTTGGAAGTATATTCCTTCTTGTTGACGATATCCTTAAGCTACCAAACGAGCCTTGTTCCTGACTACTTTTCCCATCTCATTCAGTTTGTTCCTAAAAACCTATTTTGTGCCAAGCACTCCTTGATGAGTAGGTCGAGGCACAAGATGTCATACGTTGCATCTTTCAAACTGATTTAACTCTTCTTGCATTGCATTGATCCAGTCTGGGTCTTGAAGAGCTTCCTTTATGTTCTTGGGTTCGATGGATGAGACTGTCATTGAGAGGGCTAAGAGATCAAGAGTTTGCGCTCTGGTCTGAATTCCTTTGGAGATATCTGATATGATGTTCTCCAATGGATGATCTTTCTATAGAGTTCGTGATTGATGAATTTTTGATGGTGATTGAGGATTCTCGACATCATTACTTTCTTCAACAACATGTTATTGACCTGTTGCTGACCTGTCGAGCAAGTTATCATCAGTCGGTGAGTTATCCTTGATGTTCTCAGTGAGGTTTTGTTCTGCTAGATCAAACCCAAATCCTTCATTCTCTTCAGCTTCTCTGATTTCATGGTCTTTGTTCTCATCAAAAACCACATGGACACTTTCTTCTACTTTCATTGTCCTTTTGTTGTAAACTTTGTATGCCTTGCTTCTCTCTGAGTATCCAAGGAAAATGGCCACATCACTTATGGCATCGAATTTTCCTAGGGAACTCTTTTGGTTATTATGGACATAACACTTACAACCAAAGACTCTAAAGTGACTTATGTTTGGTTTCCTTTCTTTGATGAGCTCATAGGGAGTTTTGTTGAGAATTGGTCGTATGAGCGTTCTATTGGTGATGTAGCATGCACTTGACACTACTTCAGCCCAGAAGACTTGAGGAAGATTGCTTCCCAATATCATGGCTCTAGTTACTTCTTGTAGAGTTATATTCTTACGCTCAACTACCCCATTTTGTTGGGGTGTTTTGGGTGCAGAGTATGTGTGACTTATTCCAAGTTGATCACACATCTCCCTAAATTGTTGATTTTCAACCTCTGGCCCGTGATCAGATCGGAGAGCCTTGATCTTGTGGTTGAGTTGTATTTGGACTTTTCCTGCAAATGCTTGAAATTTCTTAAAGACTTCATCTTTGGAAGCAATGAATATTGTCCAAACAAATCGTGAGTAGTCATCAACAATTACATATACATACCAATTTCCTCCAAAACTTCTTATTCTCATAGGACCACATAAATCCATGTGAAGCAATTCAAGTGGTTTGGATGTGCTAACCATGTTCTTTGATTTGAAGGAAGTCTTAGTTTGCTTACTTCTAACACATGCATCATAAAGATTTGTCTCAGATTTCTTAATCTCGGGGAGACCTCTTACCAACTATTTCTTGACAAGTTTTCTTAACAAGGAAATGCTAACATGCCCTAGTCTCTTGTGCCATAGAGTGGAGTCATCTATTGATGCAGTCAAACATGGAAGATTTGGACTGTCAATATCCTCTAGACTAGTTACATACACATTTTTCCATCTTTTTCCCTTTAACAACTCTTTACCATTTTTCTGATTAACTATGCTACAATGTGTAGAATAGAAATGAACTGAGTTGCCTTTGTCACAAATTTGAGATACACTAAGCAAATTGAATTTGAAACCATCAACTAAATTTACATTATCAATGACATAATCTGAAGTGAAACCAACCTTACCTACACCGATGATTTTTCCTTTCTTATTATCGCCAAAGGAAATGGTTCCTTGGCTTCCTGATTCGAGTGAGAAGAACCTCATTTTGTCCTCTTGTCATGTGTTTAGAGCACCCGTTGTCGATGTACCAGCAGGGGTCCATTCCCACTCGATCCTACACTTAACAAGTTAGTGGTGTGGGGTTAGGGTCCACAGAGGTGTTGGACCCAGTTCCACAAGCAACCTTTGATCTAGGATCATTTTTAACTACCCAATTTAGCCCTATTCTCTTGAGCTGTCGATTACCCAAAAATCGGGTATAGCATTTGGCTTCATGATGGCCAGGTTGTCTACATACATTGCAGACACCTCTACGACTGGTCCTTGACTGGTACCCGACCTGTCGTTTGTTTCTCCACATGGGTGTCCTAGGAAGAGCTTCTAGCTTAGCATGTTTTACTTTGACGGTAGCTAGTTCCTTTTCTTTAGTGTTAAGAGCAACAATCAATTCATCGATTTCAGGTTGCTTTTCATGCTTCAATTTTTCATGAACGGAGAGAATTTCGCTATAATCACTTTGTAATTTCATGAGTGCTCTCATGAGATTATCTATTTTATTCTTGTCCAAGCTTTCTTTCAATTTCTCATTTTCCTCCAGGAGTTCCTTGTTTTCATTTTCAAAAATCTCTAGTTGATCAATTAATATGAGGGAGAACTTTCTAAGTCCTAGAAGTTAAGCTTTTAGAATTCTTTGTTAGAGTTTGGAGTAGTTTACCTAGTTTTGATCTTCTTCCTCTGATTCTGATGTATCTTTGTCTTGAGCCATCAAGCAAACTTCCTCAAGGCATAGGTGAGCCTTCTCATCTTCTGAGAGATTGTTGTCTGAGGTTTGATTGTTGTCACTTAGTTCTGAGTCTCCCCACGCAGCAACGAAGGCTTCTTTCCTTGGCCCTTTGTTGAATAATCGTCGGTCAGGCTTCTTGACCCTGTCGTTGTCCTCTCGGGATCGCTGAGGACAGTATTTGATATGGTGCCCACGCCTTGAACACCCAAAACACTTGTCATTTGTTTTCTTCTGATCATCTGACTCCTGGGCTCCTTGCCTTTCGTCATCTTATTTCTTATGAACTTTCGAAAGTACCTCTTAGCATAGAGGACCATTTCATCATTGTCGTCTCCTGACTCGGATCTTTCATTTTCAGCTGCTTGAAGGGCGATGCCTTTTCCTCTATCCTTAGATGAGCTTTCTAAGTTTCTTTGTTGTAGTTTTAACTCAAAAGCCATCAGGGATCCTAGCATGTCTGCCAAGGACATCTTTGAGAGATCATGTACCTCTTGCATGGCATTGACTTTGCTATCAAAAGAAGCTGGAAGAGTTCTGAGGAATTTTCGGATTTGATCCTCATTTGAGATTGTTCTTCCAAGTACCAACATTTCGTTGATAAGCTTGGTGAACCTTGTGTGCATTTCTGAGATGCTCTTTTTCTTCCTTTTTGAATAGCTCCCAATGAGTCAACAACAGCTTAATGCGAGTCTTTTTTATCTCATCATTTCCTTCATACGTGACTTCAAGAGTTTTCCAAATCTCTTGTGCCGTTTTAGCTGAAGCTACCTTGGAATATTGTTCAGGTAGTAGTGCGCAGTGTAGAATCCTTACTGCTCGAGCATTGAAGATCAACTTCTTGATTTGATCATCCGTTGTCTACTGATATGTCTTGTCCTTGAGCATCTTGAAAGGTATATTCACCGCGTGATATAACCCTCCACATCCTGGGATCATCAGACTTTATGTGAAACTCCATTTTGTTTTTCTAGTGAGTGTAGTTGTCTCCATGAAAAAGTGGTGGTTTATTTGGTGCAGAACCTTCTTCTGACGCTAGTAGACTTGCATTAGTCATTTTTTATCCTCTTCCAAAGTAGTTAGCTTTCTAGAAGAGACCCGCTCTGATACCAATTGAAACTAATTAGTGCACCCGATGCGTCCCCGACCTGTCGTGGACGTATCTATGACTCGATTTGAACTTGATAGTTTAGGAATGGACACGAGATAAACTTAAACTGGAAAACACATTTCGATTGAGAATTTACACACACGAAATACACTCAACCTCCCTTGCCCCACACACGGACTCCCGGGACAGTTTCGACTTTACCTCTAAAGTCGTCAACCCTCTCCTGACTATCGGCCTATGGTTCACCGACCGTTCCCCGACCTGTCGTCCTATCAAATACCCGCTGTATTGATACTCAAACTTAGTCCTCTCTAGCTCACCAACTCTCTAGCACTTACACACACTCTAGTCTGACTCACGCTTGCTCAGTTTGTATCTCTTCTTTTTCTCTCTCACAAGCTTAACTTACAAAGGACATTAATGCACGCAAATATACAAGTTAGTTAAGATGTAAACTAACAGCCTATGAGTTGTAGACTCTAAGAGTAGAGTACTTCTTTTTCTACGAATACAATAGCCGCACCCTGTAATGGTATGAAATATACCATGCGGAAGGTTAAAGTCTCTACCGAAGGCCTGCTAGCGGAAGGACTACTATCGGAGACCAATTGTCGGAAGGCCTGCTACCGAAAGGCCCCGATGCGGAGGGATCTACCAAGAGACTCTACCGGAGGTCAATTGTCGGAAGGCCTATCGATGGAAGCCCTACTACCGGAGGACCCGCTATCGGAAGAGTTGCTATCTAAAGGATTGCTACCGATAGAGTAACTACCGGAGGGATTATTGTTAAAGTGACGGTCCGGAAGAGTTAGTTCAATGCGGAAGCAGTATTTCAGTCCGGAGACCCGTAAAAGGACTGATAGTTATGTTTATGTAACACCACCACATGTATAGGGGCAAAAGGGTAAACTTAGTGATAGAAAGTCTATAAATAGGAGTAGAAGGGCTCATTTGTAATAGAGGCAAGTTAGAAAAGAGAGGGCTCATCCCCAAAAGCTCTCTAGAGTTGTAAACCAAAGGATGAATAATAACTCTGTCTAGAAGTGGACGTAGGCCGGATTGTTGGCCGAACCACTATACATCTTGGTGTGGAAACAATGTTAGGAGAGCATACTCTGTACCGTTTCATTTGGCGCCGTCTGTGGGAATTGAACAACCAACAATGGTGACCACGATTAGCCACGGCGGGATATAATCGTTCGATCGGAAAACATAGAATGGAGGATTTTATGAATCTCCATACGTAGAATTTTACCAAGAAGCGACGACACGAAAAGTAGCAGCGATAATCAACATCACTTCTCTGCATCAATTACATCGCTCAGAAGCCACGGATACCGGTAATCACTAGGAAGGCCGAAGGCGTGGTTGGATCTGAACAAGGAGAGCATTGAAAACCTAAATGATTTCGGTCTGAACGGGCACCAACTGAGTCGTCAATCCATTTTTCATTCTCAATGAAAATTTAGTCATGTACGGTGAACGACGAAGTAGCGCGTCCAAACGCCTTATTCGATCAAGGCATGAAGCCGAAGGGATCGGATACATCCAAGAACTCCATTTCTCGAAGCGTGATGAAAAAGCAATGCTCAGGAAAGTAAAAACGCAATTAATAGTCCAAGAACTTTCGCGAGCATCCTCTCCTTTGATCTAATGCGGAAAAAATCTTTGTCGCACGATCAAGGGAAGCAGCTGAAGAATTTCAAGACAAAGGTACGATTGACTATCATTTTCGTCAGAAAAGAGGAAGTCGGCGATCTTCAAGTGAAGATTAGTCAGTTCCGATTGCCGAAGGCCATGTTTTCGGAAGCGAACGAAGATTGACTTTAGCATTAGCTTCTCCCACAAGTCGATGATGATCGGAGCTATATCCCGGTCGGAAACAATCGGAGAGCGCCCGGCCAAAAAGTTTTGGGTGAGGTCCCGCGCATGATGAATTCAAGCCTGGGCAGAAGAATTATGTGAAGAAATTATAAAATCAAGATGATTAGGTACGAAGCTTCTTTCCTTATCTTCTTTTTTACCTACCGACTATAGGTATAGACCTCGAGTGCAGTTAGCAAATATTTTTTGGATAGTTTAGTCTGTATTAGCGTATGATTGATGCTGCGGTGGTGAAAGCAAATCTTTCACTACGATTGTCATAATACTTAGAGTAAAACGATTCCCAGCATTCGAGATATTGAAAACTATTCTAACTGCTTCCGTTTTGAGTTTTATAAAAACGTTTTATAGTGTGAGACTAGTCTTAAGATGTTTTTGACTACCATCAGTAGATCTGTTGCAGTAAGTTGACGTGAATCAGAGCCTGACTATGTTCAAAATTGTCCTGTATTTGCGTCCATGTATGAGCCGTAATTGGAATTAAATTTAAATATGTTTGAACTATTTGAACTTGGTTTCATGAATTTTTCTTGTATGTTTATTGGGCTGGAATACAGTCCTCGCTTCAGTTATACACCATCCATTACCTCTGTTTAGGCACAACAGTTTTTTCCTTCAAATACAAGTTTTTTTTTATCTGATCACATGGTCACACTGTGTTCCTGTGTTCATAAGATGCTACAGCAGCATGCTCTAAATTCTTCTTATACCGCTGTTTTGGAAACTCCTTAGCACACTATAGAGGTAATCATAGCTTCAGTTACGTCATGACTTATAGCCAATTTCATAGCAAAAGTTGGTTACTGTACAGATCGGTTACAATCTAGTTGAATACCCCACCTGGGGCTGATTCACCTGATACACAACATTACTCTCGTTTAAATCTCTTCTAAAGCCTTGCTTACTTCTGATGTGATTGTGCATTCTGCAAATACGCAAACTCAGTCATCTTTTGCGACTAGTAAGATCTGTTGCAGCGGTTCGGTTAAGTCTTGTTTGGGTCGTGCAGATTGGATAGGTTGGTTTTCATAAAAACAATTTCCTGACACCATTATGTTCTATTGTTACTCGCTATTACTATTTGACGCTGTTGTATATTTCATAAAAACCAGCACGGATATCATCATTTTATTTCTACGGAAGTCTTTAACTTGTGGACTAATGTTAAATCCCTGTGTGTTCTTACTGCTATATACCGTTGCTGCTCTGAAAATGGTGGAACGGGGGCGGAAGCTCCTGCCGCTCAAGATCATGGCAACTGATGGAGCAGGACAAGATAACTTCCGGTGAATCTGATAAAGTGATAAAAGGAAAGGGAAGGAGGAGTTCATTATCTTCCCGGAAGAAAAAGGTGACCGCTGCTGCAAATAGGAAATATTGCTTTAATTCTGCTGCAAAATTTTCCCACCGGTACGAGTATTTTCCACCGGGGATGACCTCAGAAAACTCTCTACCGGAATCAGAGGGGTAAACTCCCCAAACTCGGAACGATACTAATCTACCGAGAGTCAAATGGAGAAAATCATCTCTATTGGTCTTCACCAGTAAAAGACCTATTTCTTCATCGGTAGGTCTACACCGGTAACAGTTTGGTCCTTCTCCAGTAGCAATCTCTCATCTTCACCGGTGGCCAATTCCCACCCCTGCCGGCAACAAATGTGTACATCCACCGGTGTTAACTCTCCACCTCCACCGACAACAGTATGGTGTTTTACCGGTAATCATCACCTAAAACCTTTTCCAGAGGGTCTGGAAGCTTTTCAGCAACGATCAAGTCACGGGGAGTATTGGAAGCAGGCTTGAAAACAAGAATGGAACTCTCCGATAGAACTTGGAATTCCTCTCCGATAGAACTTGGAATTCCTCTCCGATAGAACTTGGAATTCCCTCCGTAGAACTTGGAATTCCTCTCCGTCGAATTTGGAATTCCCTCCGGTAGATATTTGGATATCCTCTCCGGTAGACATTTGGATATCCTCTCCGGTAGACATTTTGATATCCTCTCCGGTAGGTATTTGGATATCCTCTCCGGAAGAAGCCCTTTGTACTACCAAGAAATTGCAGATCCAACGGTGAACAGAAAACAATGAATTACCGAAAGCTTCACACCGACATACTTTGGATTAATGCGCCCGTGAGGAAGTTATCAGAACTGGATAGAAGCTCCTACCGGAACAGGACACAAGTTGCTACCGCCGAAGACGTAATGTTTCTACCGGGAGGGAAATTGCTACATATAAGCAATAAGTATTCTTCTAATCTGGAGAATTGCTGCGAAGAAACTGTCCAATAATACCTCTCGGACAGAACAAAGTCGCACCCCCACTGATGGCATCCTCTCATCTACATCGGTAATAGTCTTCTTAATGCAAAACAAAGCTCCTTGCTGCTACTCCTGGTTTGACACGATGAACAAACGTCATAGTTCATCTCGAAGACCAATTTTGGAAAACAAGGAGGTCGAGACCGGTACAAATGTGGGAAGGAACTGCTACCGGGAGAGCAGTCCTACCGGTAAAAGAATTTTGCAAAGTCGAAAATTCCTCACTAGAGGTACAGCGGGAGAACAAGGGTTACAGTCTGAAACAATAGCCCCAGAAGAATGCTAAATATCGGACAACATTGCGGAGATAGTTTGCACAGAAATACGGGGCTGCGGAGAGTATATGACCATGGCCGATTGGCAAGACCGGTAAATAAACAGAATGATAAATTGGGGAGGCCCTCGCAAAATAGATGCAATCTATTTGGTTTCCGCAACAAGATTCGGTCAACTCACCCCAGACATGAACTTCTAGTGAATCTTGAACACCGGTAAAATCATTCCAACAGGTAAAAAAGAGGTACCACCTTTTGATATTTCATTGTGAATATTCTTTTGTCACTGGAAGTTTACAAAACTTTCTCTAGAGGATTGATCACCCTCTAGTTTTCAAAAAAAAGAGAAATATTTTAAAACAATTTCTGATTTACTTAAAACCAGACCAGCGAGTCTTGGGAAAAGAAAAGCAAGAAAAAGAATGTATCCGACGATCTACCATCAAAGAATGGTAGTGTAATGTATCCGACGATCTCACTGTCAGCGTCCTGACAGTTGAGTGATAAACCGACGATCTCACCGACTCAAAGTCGGTAGAGTGATAAACCGACGATCTCACCATGTGTACAGTGGTAGAGTGTGAAAGCAAAAGTGTAACTAAGGGGTTACCAAAAGAGATCTTGGCAAAAAAAACAACAAAAGAGCAGTCTAAAATTCTTCATTATCAGAATCTCCAACTTTTAGGAAGCAATAGAATTTATAGTAATTCTTTTTGTTCACTTCAGACTTGTGCTATCCATATACTTAGTCAGGCTACTCTAAGCAACCTATAGGATGTATATTTGGGTTTTTTATCCCCGTGATTAATATACTCTAACTAACAAAAGCTTTTTGGGAAGTCCGGTCGCTCCGGGCAGCCCAAAAGACAAATATCTTTTAATCTGTTAAAATTAGGTATGCAGGTCCAAGGAATAACGTGGATCAAGCAGGAAACTGATTATGAAGTAATATCCCATTATTATTATTATCTCGGACTTCTTGAGATTATTATCTCGGACTTCTTGAGATTATTATCTCGGACTTCTTGAGATTATTATGGTCTTCTGGAATTATTATGGTCTTCTGGAATTATTATGGTCTTCTGGAATTATTATGGTCTTCCGGGATTAATATGGCCCTTCGGAATTCCAGATCTTGGGATTTCTTGTTATGGCACGGTCAAGGAACGGAGACCTTCTCTAAGGAGTACAAGTGGGACTTCATCGCCCCCGGAACCTGTGGGACTTCTTTGTTTCCGGCAGACAAGCTCTTACATAGGCTAAAGTTTTTTTCATTTCCTTTTTAGGCAAAAGAAAAAGAACTTGTGGGACTAGGAGATATATAGTAGAAAAGAAAAGAGTACAAAGTGTAAATTTTATCTTATTTTGTAAGTTCCACTTTTAGTGCTAAAAAGTAGAACTTTGTGGGACTGATGTAATGGTATGAAGTATACCATGCGGAAGGTTAAAGTCTCTACCGAAGGCCTGCTAGCGGAAGGACTACTATCGGAGACCAATTGTCGGAAGGCCTGCTACCGAAAGGCCCCGATGCGGAGGGATCTACCAAGAGACTCTACCGGAGGTCAATTGTCGGAAGGCCTATCGATGGAAGCCCTACTACCGGAGGACCCGCTACGGAAGAGTTGCTATCTAATGGATTGCTACCGATAGAGTAACTACCGGAGGGATTTTGTTAAAGTGACGGTCCGGAAGAGTTAGTCAATGCGGAAGCAGTATTTCAGTCCGGAGACCCGTAAAAGGACTGATAGTTATGTTTATGTAACACCACCACTGTATAGGAGGGTTAGTGAGGGGGTAGAAAAGGGGATTAAAGTTATACTTATATAGAAAGTCTATAAGGGAGTAGAAGGGCTCATTTGTAATAGAGGAAGTTAGAAAAGAGAGGGCTCATCCCCAAAAGCTCTCTAGAGTTGTAAACCAAAGGATGAATAATAACTCTGTCTAGAAGTGGACGTAGGCCGGATTGTTGGCCGAACCACTATACATCTTGGTGTGGAAACAATGTCAGGAGAGCATACTCTGACCGTTTCACACCCTACAGTAGATTTTCTTCCAACTTGATCTGGAGCCAACAACACACGTGTTGCTTGCGAATGGGCAAGTTGGTGCTCGTCTACCAAGTGGTCGGTCACCACTAGCATCCTCATCTTGTCCGATCTTGTCTGGTCCATTAATGCTCATAAATGCTGTCTTCTGAATTTATTATGGCTATGTAATGTTCATTAATAGCCTTTGCTTATCTTGTTATCTTGCCCATTGATGAGCTTCATCTTGTCGTGAGCTAGTTGCTGGTATGAGTGTGACACATCTGAGTGAGTTTGTCGACGTTGCAAAAATCCTTTTGGTCTTGTTTAAGTCTGATGCAAGAGATACATGATAGTTGTGGTTCTTGACTGCTTGTGTATTACTAGAAGTTCTCCGGAGCTCTGGCACAGGTGCTCGACTGGTAGGGCCACGTCGTTATATGAGCACGCTTGCAACCTTGCGTGCTAAGCCACTCAAGACTTAAGTTCTCTTGCAACCTTGCGTGCTAAGCCACTTATTTACCTGTTTATCTAAATTTTTGAGCTTGACAAACATGTTAGATAAACACCACAGGTTTGCTATCATCAAACTAAAGGATCTTGACTTAACAGTACCCGACATCAGCTGGATCCGTCAATTGTAAATAGCTGCCACCGTTTGGTCAACCGTGGCGACTTTTCACATATGCCGGATGGGAAGTACCCAACAACATACCCGACAAGCTCCTTTTCTGCTCCTGCTTATGCCTGCAGAAGACATCCGGCTTCATGTCCGGCAATACTTGAATTTTTGCCTAGGAATTTGTTCCTTGCGTAAAAAGCTTATAAAACATAAGTCTGTACAAATAAAATACTTTAATGCATAATACAACATAAATACCATTATTTAACCTTATTTAGATTAATACTCCTAAATCTAATACATAAAATATGAAGTCGCGGCTTATCAGCCCATTAATAATTTCTCTAACATCGGGCTATTGTAATATGATTAACCCAACCCAATACTACTTACCCAATAGGCTCTCCCAATAGAATAATATAATGCTAGTATTATTCCTAACATCTACCAAACGTATAACTATATCCAAAATTAAAACGATTAAAACGAATAATTATATAATATTCCAAGCTCATTTTATACGGGTCTCATTGGTGGATACTAATATGTGTTTTTTGTGTGGGTGTGGGTGTGGTGTTAAAAATGGGATGAACCCTAATATTACTCAGATACCATAATAGAATTAACAGTGAGAGAAAATATTTGAACCGGATGAGTCTAATTATATTACACTAGGGCATTTGGTTAAGTGGGTATGAGAATTATTGGGAATGGAAATAGAATTAGGATGTGTTTGTTTCAAGCGGGGGAAACAGAATGGAGTCAGAAAAGGAATATAGAGGAATGAAAACGAATCCCTTTTGAGTTTCCTATTTTTTGTTTGAGTTGGGGAAAAGAAATAAATAACTGTCACGACCACCGGTCCAATGGTCAACGGTTGCCAGTTGTCGGTCACAATCATTATTGCCGGTTAACATTCACGGCCACCGGTCAATGGTCATTGTCATCGGTCAATGGTCATATTCACGGTCAAAGTGTACTGAGGAAGGGAATCTCATTTCCTAGTAGGGGTGGGGAATCAAGACAAAAAGGGTTTGAGGATCCCACTCCCCTTTTCTAGAAATAGGAAAACTAACAATCAAACAGTAGTTCGATTCTCTTCCTGATACCCCAAAACAAACACCCCCTTAGTTAGAATGGGTATAGGAATAAAATATGGAATGATTAGTGCACTTCCATTCCAAGGTTCAGTATTATATTTGTCAATGGGAAACAAATTTCATTGTTATTACTCCCTCCGTTCTGAATGACCGTCTTATTACTATTTAACATGTTTTGACTTCAATATTTAAATAGAAAATAATCATTTTAAAATTTTAAGATTTGCATATGATTCCTTACATGATAACTATATCTTACAAAGTTTAGTTTATAAATTATTTTATCTTATAATGCTTAGTATTGAAGTGGAAAACGTGCCATAAAGCACGACGGTTAATTCAGGACGGAGGGAGTATCATCATGGTAGGTATACACATTTGATATAAATTTGTTAATTCAACAATTCTAAATATATTTGTTGTACATTAATAAAATGTTAAAAAAAATAAAATAAAAGTATTTAAGCCCACTAACTATTTTTTCTTCAATATATATATATATATATTGATTTTCCAGAATTAAGTAATCTGATAGTTATAAATATAAAAATAAATTAATAGCGTTTATTTGATAATAAAAATAAACCAATAACTATATATATAAAAAAATATAAAAATGTATTGTAAGATATTAATATAGTAAATTGACGAATATGTAAGTAACAATGAAAATTGTAAAGAATCAATTAGAATTGATCAGATTTATTTGATTTCTTATATTTTTTCCTTATCTTGTCATTGGTGCATTTTTTACATTTTTTATATCTTAATATTTTGGTTTGTCTAACTCCATGTAATGATTAATATTACTCCAAATGTTACATACATAAAGTTTGAATTTTTTATTTTACATTTACTTGATATTAAAATATTCATACCAGCAATTATCAAATTTTGTAAGTATACATTTAATTATAATATCAAATTTAATTATCTTACTCCTTTAAAATATATGTAATAGAGTAATAATAAAAACTAGTTATGAATGAAAAAATTAATTACTTTCATGAAACAGTTAGAATATATAAACATTCGAGGTTGAAAATATTTATCAAATCCTAAAAGGTGTCACTACACTTTTAGTTCTGGTGCTAATCAAGCAAATTCTACTGTACAACTGGAAGTACACATGGAAAAAAACAACGTGGATGTGTTATGTGGATTTGATATATTTAAAAGTTTTTTCTTTTTTTTTTATAATTTAAAATTTGGATTTTTAATTAATTGAAATTTTGGATTTAGATGAAAATCTCAAAGTTTAAAACAAATAATTATGAAAAATTCCAAAACAAATAATTCTAAAAAATTTAGTAACCGTTAAGTGAAAGAATCTCGGTTTTAGAGAAAAATCTGAAAGTTTAAAACAAATAATTCTAAAAAATTATTAACTGTTAAGTAAAAAAATCTTGGTTTTAGAGGATATTGTACTAATATTCTTTTATATTGGTCTGGAATTATAAACTGAGCAAATTTTATAAACAACATAAGATAAATTTTGAACAAATGGTTTAAGCTATTGAACAAATGGTTGAAAATGTTAAACAAATGGTTGAAACCGTTGAACAAATGGTTGAAAATGTTGAACAAATGATTGAGAATATTGAACAAATAGTTGAAAATTTTGAACAAATGATTTAAAATGTTGAACAAATGGTTTAAAATGTTGAGCAAATGGTTGAAAATGTTGAACAAATGGTTTAAAATGTTGAACAGCGTGTATTGCTAATATGAACATGTAATTGATTAAAAAATGACGAAAAAATAGAAATTGTATAATTATGTTGATATTGTTTTATTATAAAATTTCTGATGAACAACTAGTATCCAGTTTTTGAATAGTTTATAAAAATAGTTGAACATATGGTTCAAAAGATTGAACAACCAATTTTATATTTGTAAACATGAACGGTAACTGTTAAAAAACAACAAAACTTTTTTTGAACAAAGTGTGTTAAAAGCTTACCATGATCTTTAAATTTTTAACACGGTAATCCAATTTCAAATTGTTAAATTGTACTAATATTCTTTTATTATATAATTATCCTTTGAAATTTTAATTTGAGCAAATTTTAGAAACAATATGAAATTTTTTTTCAAACAAATGGTTTAAAATGTTGAAAAACATGCATTGCTAATATGAACATGCAACTGATGTTCAAAAAATGGCAAAACAAATATAAATGGTATAATTATATAGATATTTTTTATGATAAATTTTTGGAAGAACAATTAGTATCAAATTTGTGAACAAATTGTAAAAAATAGTTAAACATATGTTCAAAAGAATGAACAACTAGTTTTATATTTTTAAACATAAACGTTCACTTTAAAAATAGAGTAAATTACTCAAATCCCCTGTAAGGATTGTGCATAATACAGTTAACCTCCTTGTGTTTATCATAATTATTGGTAACCACCTTGAAGTTACGGTATCTCTGACTATGAGCCCCCAAATCATAACTCTTTTATCAAAGCGTTAACTAATATTGACCCATCAACTTAATCACATTATTAATGACAGTTGGACAACAAAACTGTTTAATCAACATCGTCTAACTCTCTCTCATCCCAGTTCAGATGCATTTTTGAGGTAGGGTTGACATTTTTCGGACAAGAAAAATGCTGACTAAGGTGTGATTTTTGTCCAACAAGTCATTATTAGTGTGATTAAGCTGATGGATCAGCACGTAGTTAACGTTTTGATAACAGAGTTATAGTTTAGGGGCTCATAGTTAAAGATACCGTAACCTCAAGGTGGTTACCAATAATTATGATAAACACAAGGGGGTTAACTGTATTATGTCCAATCCTCAAGAGGGTTCTGAGTAATTTACTCTTAAAAATATGAACTAACTTTTGAACAAAGTATGTTAAAACTTGAACAAGCAATACATAGTATCTGAACACAAACTTGAAAGTTTTAAAAAGGTAATCCAAATTTAAACAGAGAATTAAATTGTATTAACATTTTTTTACCCGCGGACAATTGGTTGAAGATGAAAGTAATGTGAGATAAGTAAAATCTAGGCCTGGCAAAAACATAATGAAAACGAATATACGACGTGGAACACGACACGACATTAACATGTATAGGTATTTAATTTTATATACGAAACTAATTTGTGTCGTGTATCGTATATACATGGTTTATTAATGTGTCGTGTATCGTATATAATTGTATACATATCGTGTATACACGAAATACCAGTAAATAATTTGTATACACATATAATTCGTGTACACGTGTAATTCGTGTACACATGGATAAATTTCGTGTTACTTATTATTTAATTAATTAGTGTAAATATGATGTTTTGGTATTTCAATTATTTATGTGTTACTTATTTATTTCACTAATTCGTGTACACATGTTATGTTTTCCGTGTACACATGTAATTCGTGTACACACGAATACATTTCCTATATTTCGTTTCATTTACAGTTTTTTTGGATTTTGTGTCCATATATAAAATTTCATATACAAAAATATTTTCGTATTGTATACCGTGCATCTTCATATAAATTTCGTGTCGTGTATCGTTTCTATCATTGGCACAATACGAAAATACGATTTGACAGACCTAGTAAAATCTATCGTGTATTGGTAAAAAAAAATGAAGAGATCGATGATTATATAACTTACATGTGGTTACGACATTGAGAAGTTTCCATGAGTCTTCATCTTCAATTTCGTTGATTTATTCATTGATGTCAGTAGTGAAAAATGTTGGACCGATTTGAGTTTAATTTGAACTGACAGAAAGTAGAGGAGAATAAAAGAAAGAGAAGAAGAACGATGATAATTGCGACAAAAATGAGAAGAAAAGGAAAGAGAAGATGAACGATGATAATTGTGACAAGGACGAGGAGAAAAAGAAAGAGAAGAAGAACGGTCATAATTGTGACAAGAACGTATATGTAGATTTTTAAGATAGATGAATCTTTTAAAATTGTAAATTGTTGAAATAATTTCAAAATTAGTGGAAAAGTTAAAATGATTTGTTTTATATAATTTTAAAGAACAAAATATGAAAACAACAAATGTTATACAGTGATGTCATGTCAGCTTCCAGTTGTATAGTAGACGCTTTGGCTAATCAATACCCCTCCCCTTGTTATCAAATTGTGCGAATATAACTTATTTAATTCTCATCCCGTCTTCCTAAAAATAGGAATTTTATTTACCAAACATGAAAATAGAAAAAAACTATTTCCATTCCCAAGGATTTATTATCTACCATTTACCAAGCACCCCCTAATACTATTGTTTAGAATATTAGGACTGAACTTGCACAGACCTAATGGTTAACCAAGCTATCATTTCGCCTCGTGGGCCGAAGTGAAGTGGAGCCTGTAATGTGTAGATCATTCAATTCAAAAGAATAGACTATATTACAAAATGTAAAAAAGATCGATCTACGTGAAAGGCCACGCGAAAAGGCCCCGTAAATGGGTGACAAAACGGGTTTGCAGGTCGTGTTAGGCTAAACCTAAACCCAACACGTTTATTAAACGGGTTGACCCGACTTAACCCGTTCGATTAATCGTGTCCAAATATGAAATCCAAATCCAACCAGTTTATTAAACGGGTTGACCTATTTATTAAATGGGTTGACTCGTCTGACCCAATTTACTAATCGTGTCCAAATTTGAAACTCAAATCCCACATATATTAAAATTCAAAACGAACTGTTAGTTATATATAAAAAATAATTTGGACTAACTAACATTATAGTTTGTAGTATTAAATTTACTTTGATTAAAATACTTAATTTTTATAGTTATATATTCTTATTTATATTAAAATTTGATAAAATAATTAACTATAATTATAAAATATATAATATAAATTACTTAAACAGATTAGCGGATTACATATGTTAAACCCAAATCTGACACTGTTATTAAATGAGTCATGTTCGGGTTGACCTGTTTATTTAATCGTATCAAATTTTAAAACCTAAATCCACTAACTTCGTGTCGGTTTTATGTTGGTCAGTTTTGGGGTTGAAATTGCCACCCCTACCTGTAAATATTTGATTGCTCCTTTTCTGGTTTTGCTTTCTTGTTTTATGTAGAAGTTTTCCTCTCTTTTCAATAGACGAACATGGTTTGGAGTTATGCCTGTTAACTGGATTCATATTTAGGCTATGAATCCTAGTTACAGAAACAGGCCTGATCTTTACATGTTTTGGGCCTGCTCCCTCCCTTCTTCCCATAACTGGGCCCTTCTGTTGTACGTATGATCGCCTTCCTTGTTCATACCAGTTCCCGCGCATTGTGCCCTGCCCTCGCGAAGTGGCAAGTAACCGCGCGTCCGCGCCTGGATAACACTGTTCACCCGACACACTGAGTGAGAAACAAGCACAACAAATCGCGATTGAGAGGGAAAGCAGACGGCAGATGAATCCTCTCAAATCAATGTCGGGAGCTGCCACCGCACCACCAACCGCTTCCGCAATAGGATGGTATGGACCCTTAATCGATCTTTCTACCGCTGGCTTTCACATCGGCGATTTTGTTCAACTGTTAGTCCTGGTCCATCCCTCAACTCCAATTCAGGTGAATTCAATTCTCTAGCGCTTCCTTCTCCTCATTTTGGGAAATGTTTAGCTGCTACGGAAGCCGCAATTCGGATGCTCGTATTTTGCAATAATTATTAATTGATGTTTTCTCTTTTGCAGTGTAAGCTTTCGAAGGAAGGTAACATGACGAGGACGGATATTCATGTTGGCGATGATACTCGGTCTTTTTTCTCAGTCATCTTTTGGGGTAAAGAGATGAGCTCCGTTGTTTCCCCCGGTGACTTGATTTTGTTGCAGAGTAAGCTCTTCGATTGTTCCGGTTTTCTTTAAATACTCACTGTCGTTTTCCCTCTTTTGAAGTTAACATTTCCAGTATATCAATGCATAACGTTTAGAGTTTCAAAGGGCATCACATTATTGGTATTATACATTTCCTGGGTTTATCAATTTTTAGCTAGTTGCAAGCGTTTTACTTTCGTTCCTTCTTTAGATTTATTGAGTAGTTTGCACAAAAGATCGCATTCAATCGGACTCTTGTTTTGAATATATGTAAGCCACAGAATTTTACTTCAATCTAATTCATACCACTTACTGATAAATCTAACATGTGAATCCTTAATTTTACCCAGATGTCAAGATCACTAGATTTGGGAATATTGTTGAAGCCAGGAGTATCTTCTGCTCTTCTGTTCATCGATTGGTCCATCCATATCGATCTATCTTCTCAATGGGTATTGTATGCTATTCTGTCCTTCTAGAAAGTCGGATTTACCTGTCTTTGTGAATAAATGATGCCGTGCTCTTTGTCAGTGAGAAAAATGTAACTCACCAGTTGGAGATGATTAAACTTATCTGTTCTTGTCAAATGGAATGATTTTCTTTATTGTTTATGATCTTACAATTATGGTTTTTTCTTCCTTCATGAATGTCTTGTTAAGAGGGTATACCTTAACATTTGTGGTGTATTCTTTGGTCAGGAATGGATGAATTGGTTGAAAGATGTCGAGGAGGGATAACACTGAAAGAGAAGCTTAAGAAGGTCATAGAGTGGGTTCGACGCCAATATAGTTCTACACTTCCCGATAAACCGCAAAACCCTCAAGTTAATACCTTTTCCCCTTTGTCTCATCAATTGCGAATTGATTTGTTTAGTTTTCTATTTATCTCTTTTGCACCTGACCTGTGCTGTTTCATATATAAGGTGCACCTACATTAGGATTTCATTTCTTTAATTTTTAACTAGTGAACATAAGAATTCGTCTTAATGACAACAATGTACATAATGACACATTTCATTTATTGATAGTTAACAAGTGAAAATTATATTATCCTCGCAATGAAATTGACAAAAATGAAACATATCAGAACAAGGCAGCACCGAGAAACTGGAAAGTGCAAGAGGAGCAGATAGAGCATAGATGCTCTTCACTTTCTGATTTATTGCATCTGGCCGTCCCTCCCACCAGTAAGGCGATCATTACAGCTTCGGTGAGTGAAATTTTGTTGCCTTCTTCTGTGCATTCTGAACCAGATAGGAAAAGGATGTTCCTGAGCAGGAGGGTGCAGAATAGAAATGAAAATTTGGTGGAAGATATCATCTCTCCAGGATGCTTGCTCTGTGGTTCTCTATTGACTTTGGAGTATGTATGAGTCTCTCTTTTCACGTTTCTTTGTTCTCCTTTCTCGATTGAAATATGTTCTCTTGCCTGACATGTAAAGATCAATTTTTGTTAACAGCTCTGTGTGTAAAGAGAAGAAAGGGAGCTCTTTTTACTGTGAGAAAAGCTTGAACCACTTGCACTTAATCGGCTTGATCTACAGACCCTTTATGGTAAGCCCTATTAACAAAGCTGAATTTTGAAGTTGGCCAGTAGGATTTTTACTTGGGTCATGACACTTGATTGAATTTTGTCGCTGAACCAAGTCTATGAGTATATCGCCATGAAACTCTAATGAAAGCAAAGACTAGACAATAATATGTTTATGATATTAGTAAGAATTTCAAGGTCTGGACTCATGGACGTCTCTCTGCAGTTGTATGTATGGGATAACTCAAACCACATGCCACTTCTTGTCAAGAACAAAGCAGCTGAATTGTTGTTTGGAAACATCACAGCAGAGAAAGTCTACCAGTCGTACCAACACTGCCAGAAACATAGTAAAAAAGGTGGGAGGGAAAAAGATAGCATCAGAGAAGATGAGAATGTGGCATCAGAGATTGAACTATTCCAGGTTAAGAGTAATACTTGTGCAAGACTGTACTCTATTTGGTTGGTCCTTGTTAGAATGTTAATACTTCAAGGGAAGAACAGTCCCCTCAAATTTCAAGTTTCAGTAAATCCAAGTTTTGAAGTAGAAGATGGGAGATTTGAAATGCATTCTGTGACCCTGCCTTGTCCAGAATTAAAATTAATAACATAATGATTTGTTGTAACATTTGAAGTTTGTATTGTCACAGTTTCTCAACGTAAAATTGCTTCATTGGGCACTCATTCTGGTCTCTGTAAACATACTGATGTTGATCATGGTACTGTCCTAGGTCTAAAAGGAAACAAGGAAAATGTTATTTTATCAACTGGTTTGAATAGATCAAATGTGAAAATGATTGCAGACTTGTGCGTGGTTCGGGAGAAAGGCATTTCATTCTACTTTCGAATTCTGACTATCATTGTCCTGTGTATTTGTACTATTAGGTTTATAGCTAGAAAAGGGCCGTCCTGCAGAGAAATACCAGACCTTTTATATGCTGTAGTCGGTCTGGGGTTTTCAGTTGGCCAGAAAGGATTTCGATTTGCTGTTCTGTGTCTTGTTATGGTACAGTTCTTGGCTTTGACTGGTTTTTACAGATCGAATAGGGAAAATGACATTTTCACTTGTCGAAAATGGCAACGAAATAGCTGCACAGTACTGTAAATTTTGAATTCAAGGCAACATTCGTGACAGTAACAACAATCTCTCGAACAGAACTTGAATAACGCGTGAAAAGATACCTTGGTAAAAGTAGTGAAACTCAGATCACAATCACATAAGAGTTTGGAAAAGTGGGACAACATAAGAATGACAAAAGAACCAATTTGCAATGGTCTGTCCGTAGGAAGAATGTCACTGTCAGTTGATGACGAGACTAGGTAAACGAAAAGCGCAAAAGATTAGGATTAGGTGGGAGGCAGAGAGCACAGAAATTCTGTACGTATCTTCAAAATTGTTGGGCTGGGCTAGTCACTAGTCAGCCCCGTGGATCACCTACTTCTTCTAGGTTTTTTTTTTGTGTAATGATAATTGTCCTTCTTTACGGCTCTTCAATTAAAGTTGTAGTAGCATGTAGCAGTGCCTACTGGAAGTAATTTGTTCCCAGCAGTAATTAAACTAATACAAAGTCAGTGCAGGTTTGATGGGTTCAAATGAGAAGTAACGACTATATAAGATTAACATATATAGTTCGCCCTACAAAAGAACTATTCCACTAGAGGAGAAGAACAAAGATCGATTTCACGAAGTCACAAAAGTTTCTTAATATAATCACCCTACCCGTTTAAATTCCTATGCATTTCCCACAATTACTTGAAGACTGTGAGACGGGAATAATCGAAGCCTTATTTCATTAACAGGGAGAAGAAGATGGTCTACGTATGTTTTCAATAGAAAATGGTGAGAGTGATAAAAGGGATGACTAAGTGATCCCGTGTATACAGAGGCTCTTATATATGTCTGGGAACTAATACTTAATAGAATATTGAGAAATACATTAAGAAATACACTATGTTATATATTATATTATGTATATTCCTAATATCCCCCCTCAAGACATATTCTGTTACAGAATAAGTCTTGTGTCTCTAAGTAGAATGCATGCCCAGACGCGGAAGTGTGGTATGATAAACTTTGCCTGTGAGAGGCTTCGTGAGAATGTCAGCTAACTGTCGGGTTCCTGGTATGTGTTGTATCTGTATGAGGCCGTCTTGTAATTGCTCTCTCACGTAATGGTAATCAAGCTCGATGTGCTTGGCCCTTTCGTGGGATATCGGGTTCTTTGCTATATGGAGGGCTGAAATGTTATCGTATTTCAGTGGTACTGGCTTGATATCTTGGACTTCTAGTTCTGATAGGAGGCGTGTTAACCAGCTCAGCTCACTTGTCACTTGCCGCATTGCCCGGTATTCAACTTCTACTGAAGATATGGCGACGGAGGCTTGCTTCTTTGAGTTCCAACTGAGTAGGCAGCCTCCTAGAAGGATGTAGTATCCTGAGATGGATTTTATGGTCATAAGACATGAAGCCCAGTCAGAGTCACAAAAAGCTAAGAGATTATATGATGCAGTTTTATTGAAAGAAATGCCAAATCCTATGGTGCTTTTAATATATGACAGAGTGTGCAATGCAGCATTAAGATGTATATCTGTAGGATGTTGTAAAATTGACTAAGATGCTGAACAGTAAATGATAAATCAGGTCGAGTATTTGTTAAAAAATTCAACTTCCCTATTAACCGACGGTAGAATGTTGCGTCCTGGAGAAGCTGGCATGAATCTTTATGTAGTTTCTGGTTCAGCTGTAATGGAGAGACAGAAGCTCTACAATCCTCCATGTTGTAATCTGCAAGAATATGTGAAGCATACTTTCTTTGGCTCATAATTAGTCTATCATCAGTTTTGATAAATTCCATACCCAGAAAATAACTTAGAGCTCCAAGATCCTTTATTTTGAATTTCTGGTGCAGTTGAGATTTTAACTTACTGATTTCTGTATTATCATTTCCTGTAATGATGATATCATCAACATATATATCGAGAAAGGTGAGTTTGTCATTTGTTTTCTTTGTGAAGAGTGAGTAGTCATTGAGAGATTGGGTATAACCAAGGTGCTTAAGAAAATGTCCTAGTTTTTCATACCACTGTCTGTGATGATTGTTTCAGCCCATACAAAGATTTGTGTAATTTACAAGCTTTGTTGGTCCTTTGAACAGTCAGCCCTTGAGGTATAGTCATGTAAACATCTTCTTTTAACCCTGCATGAAGGAAGCGTCGTTGACGTCTAATTGGTCAATTTTCCATCCCCTTTTTATGCTCAAAATGATTAATGCCCTAACTGTGGTTAGTCTAATCACAGGAGAAAAGGTCTCCTCATAGTCTAAGCTAAATTTCTGGGTAAAGCCTCTTACAACTAACCTAGCCTTAAAACGTTCTAGGCTGCCATCAGCTTTTAGTCTGGTATTATAGACCCACTTACAACTTATTGGTTTCTTATCATGATGTAAGTCTACAATAGACCAGGTTTTGTTGTCTTTGAGAGCTTGAAATTCTGTGTTCATGGCTTCAATCCATCTTGGGTCCTTTATGGCTTCGGTATAGGTAGTGGGTTCTTGGAGAGATAAGACTTAGTTTAAGAAAATGTTGGATGTGTATGGGAGAGAGAGGGAGGTGATGCTTCTGTTTGGTATCAAATTTGTAAGGGTGTCAAGGGGAATCATGTTGGAATCCATGAGAGCAAAGTTGGGTTCATGTAATCTGTTTTGAAGAATTTCAGAGAAGGGTCTGGTTGGGTGGAGAAGGAGGACTAAAAAACAGCCGTTTAGAGACGGAAATTGATACAAAAATATTTCCGTCTCTATATAGAGACGGAATAGAGATGGATTAGAGACGAATATAAATTAAAAGAATTGAGATGGAATAGAGTCAGAATAGAGACGAATTAGTGTGGGAATCACATGGCGGGACGCTTTTGGATTTGGCGCTCAGAATAGAGACGGAATGGAGACCGATTTTTCCATCTCTATAATAAAAGAAAATAGAGACGAAAATATTCCGTCTCTAACCGCAGGGTGAAACTGAACTCCCACTCAAATAGAGACAGAATTTTAAATCCGACTCTAATAGAGACGGAATTTTAAATCCGACTCTAATAGAGAAAGATATCATTACAAGAAAATCACAATTACTCACTTAAAAAAAAAGACATGTACCAACGGAAACCTATTCCAATGGATTTAATTATCTGTTGGCATAGAACATTTTTAAGAGTGGGACGGAGGGACATATACTTACGGATATATTTTTCGTGGGTATTGTAGATTCAGACGGTGGTACTATGTTTACGAATATATCATTCGTTGGCATAGGCAGACTTGAAAAATTACAACCGCGGCACGACATATACCAGTTAGGCGCCTGATGAAAACTGAGAGGGTTATCGAAACTAGAAACGCGCGCGATGAAAAATTTATCCAGTCTTCAATCGTGAAGAACTCCATCTCAGCTTCAGTTAATGCAAGGACAGGCGTTGAAGAACTCCATCTACTTCAGAATTTCCGCTCCAGCCCATTCAGAACTTTCACTCCAGCCGGTGACTTCTCCAGTAGGTGATTTGCTTCAATCGGTGACTTGCTCCAGTCGAGTCGTATACGTTCAATCTCTTCTGCATTTTACACTTTCTTCTGCGGTTACGGTAAGTATTCTCCTCATATTTATAAACCCTAAATGACAAGATACTTCTATTTGTGATGGTAAATTGATGAATGGGGTTAGCGCGTCACATAAATCTATTATGAAATTATTCTTGATTTTTCGCAAAAAACCACAAACAACTAACGATTTCTTTCTTGAAAATAGAATAGATCGATGAAAAAAAAACTGGTTCTCATCTTGAAGTTGAATTGTCGTGCTTCCAGTATAATTTAATCTTTCCATTCTAGGTATCCGGTATAATTTAATAAGTTAGCTGCACATAAGCGAAGGGTTTGGGGAGTTGCACATAAGCGAAGGGTTGGGTATGGTATAATTTAACCACTATGCATTCATTGACTCAGTATGTGTGTGTGTGTAATTGTTCAAGGAGAAAATAATCTGTTGTGGATGTGAATTGAATGACGCATCAGCTTCTTTCTGTCCGTCTGTGTAGTGCATTGGTTTGTAATGAATATGAATCGGTTTTAAGGAGATGAAGAATAGAGCAATGAAATCAATTTTGGAACGCTTTTCTTTTCCAAATTAGTTTGTGTAGTATTAAGCTTAAAATTTGATGTGTGACTCTGCTTGGAATCTACTGGGTCTAGGAGTGCAAATCGAGAGTATATTCTGATTGTTGGCCAGAATTGTCACTATGTTTAATGGGCTTAAATTGCTATTTGACTGTGCAGAACTTTTAAATTATGTGGAATTGTGCAGCAAAGCCTGACAATATCATTCTTGCTGCTGTAAAAAGTTGGATTAGTTTACACCTTTTTTTTATTTTTACCGTGGTTTATGTTTGTTTGAGTGGCTGCCTCCTGTCGGAGCGTTAATTCTCATCTTGCAACCCACTAAGTGCTTAGATCTATCGTGAGTGTGTCTGGCAGGAATTATTACAGTAGAAACTGGTGTGCTATCTCCAATAACTGCTGTCTGGTGTGTGGTTATATTTAGCTATTGATTTTTGCTTGATGGTGCTAGCCTGGTTACATAAGATGATTCATTGTTTAATTGTAGATTCTTTGCTGTGTAGAGTTACTCTTTATTGTTAAATCTTCTCAAGTTTTCTTGACATTTGATCTGGTTTTTCTTGTATCACTGAAAATGAGTATTGTTCAGTTCTTTCTTTTATCAGTAATTTGGTTAGTCTTATATTATATACTTTTCTAAACAGGGCATCGCTAGTCTTCACACCTAGATCGATGAAAAAACTAGTTTTCCTAAACCTGAACTTCAATCTGATCCTTAACTCTGAATTAATTTTTCTTTACACAAAGCTAATTTAGCAAAAGAAAATATTAGTGTACACACTAGGTGGAGAATCTTAATGGTACAATTTTTAGAAGCTGGTGCAGAAGATTTTGATCAACATTCGTTGGTTAGTGATGACATGAATGAAGAAGTAGCCATAGACGATACACTACATCAACATCAAGAACATCTTGAAGAAGACGAAGAAGATGATGTTCAAGATTTTGTTTGATGTTTAGTGATGAACGATAACTAGTTGTTGGAAAAAGTTACTTGTGGATATGTTCAAGTGTGTATTGATTCTCATTTGTTGTTTTTGTACTTTCTTACATCAATTTCAAGCATTGAACATTGAAGTGTTAGTCTTTGGTTGTAGTTTCTGCTCAAGTGGATTGTTACTGATCTTTCTAGTAAGCAATTCTTGCGTTGCGGTTATATAGTATGCTTTACTACTTCAAGATCAATTTTTAACTTTATATTTGTGCAACTAAAGTGTGTTATTTCCTATTTACAATGACAGGTGAATTATGGGGAAAAAAGACGTCTAAACATTGTGACTGTTCAACAAAGTGGCTGCGCATCAAATGTGTATGAACAACCACCAGCAACTCCTGGAACACAGTGTACTACCCATTGTACAAAGTGGTCTTTGGTTTAGCGGATGTGATCAAGGACTTCAGTCCAAGCTTCTCATTGGAAAAATTAATGATAGACAGTGGAGTTATCCAGGTATTAAGCAATGACCGTCAATTCAATTTTGTTCCTTTTTTCTGTGTTAATTGGACGGCTCACATAGACAAACAACTTGACTCGTCTTCAATTGTTTGAACCAATACTTGTTTGAAATTGTGTGGTGTCTTGTTTAGTCAAGCTTTGGATTATGTAATTGTCTGTTTGGATTGTTTGAAATTCTATGGTGTGTTGTTTAGTCAAGCTTTGGATTGTGTAATTGTCTGTTTGGATTGTCTGAAATTTTGTGGTGTGTTGTTTAGTCAAGCTTTGGATTATGTAATTGTCTGTTTGGATTGTTTGAAATTTTATGGTGTGTTGTTTAGTCAAGCTTTGGATTGTGTAATTGTCTGTTTGGATTGTCTGAAATTTTGTGGTGTGTTGTTTAGTCAAGCTTTGGATTGTGTAATTGTCTGTTTGGATTGTTTGAAATTCCATGGTGTATTGTTTAGTCAAGCTTTGGATTGTGTAATTGTCTGTTTGGATTGTCTGAAATTATGTGGTGTGTTGTTTAGTCAAGCGTAGGCAGTACTAAAACCTCCCAATCAGATACATACTTGTTGAAACCTTTGTAGACTAGGACTGTCTTCTGGTGATGGAATCTAGCAACGTTGTTTTTCTTGTTGTATAGATTTTCTTTACATTGATTTTTGGCGTGAAAAATGATCAACACTGTTTACCTCCTTCGCGCTGTGTAAAGATAGTTGATTGTCTTGAGATTGTATCTAAGAATTGGACATCATTTTAATGCAATGCACCAGGCTGGCTTCTTTAATTAGTTGTGTGCTGCTGCGGACCACAATAGTCCATTTCTTTATATTATTGGTAATATATCCTTGTAGAGTGCTTTGTATTTGAAATAACCATCCTGTTATGTGCTGTTGCGGACCACAATAGTCCATCTTGTTCACTTGAATTTTTCATCGTGCTTTTTTACAGGTTTCGACGGGTGCTAGTGGAAATGAACCATCCCCACAAGTGAGTACTCCAGATTTTAGCAATCTTTTACCCCCTAAAAACCACACCATCTTGCCTTTGTTTTTACTTACATTTTCCTAAAAAGTCACTCATTCCTCATCTGATGTAGTTGGTAACCTGAAATCTGAAGTGTTTGCTGTTGTATTTGTTTCTGGATAATCTCAGATGTTGGGCATTATTGAGCATTATTGAACTTGCCATGTTCACTAGTTCTATTGGGTATTGTTGAAATCTGAAGTATGTTAATATTTAGCTTAGTTCTATTTCGTAGTGGTCTTTAGTTTTCTTAATCTTTGTTTTTAAACTTTTTCAGCTGAGTTTGTAGTTTGAAGAAGGTGAAGCACACGAAGGTGATTTCTGCAATTTTACTACAGGTAAATCTTACTTTTTTTCCAATTTGTTCCTACTACCACCACCAACTACTACTACGACCAACACCTACCACGGCCAACTCCTCCTCCTACTACTACCGTCTATTACTATTACTACCGACTACTACTACAACTTTAGAAGAGCTGATGATTACTTCCTCTTGCTTGATCTCCTTCTCTGCTTTATTATTATGTGTATCAAATATCAATGATGGCAGCAGTCATCGTAGTGGTGTTCACTTCCTGTAACTTGTCTGCTACTGTATCGGCTTCAGCTGGTTGATGATAATTGCTTTACGTGTGTATAAATATATATGTTTTCCATTGTTTGTCTATTCTAGTTCTGCAGGAAGTATGAATGAACTTGCTGTATCTCGTCTACCAATACTTCCTTAGCAGCAAAATTAAGAAAACTGGTTGGTGCTGTTATCTTTGCTTTGTCCTCTCTGCCTTGTTTCTGCATCTGTTGAAGTCGTCTAACAATGTTCCCCACCAAGTTGTTATCTGAACCAGGTTCTCTTCTTTTCTCTCAATCTATCTGTCTAGAATGTTTAGAGAATCCTTAGCGATTCAACCTGTGGCCCCGTAGTTGATTTATATCCATTGGCTCTGTTTCGGTTTCAAAACTGAATACTCAGCAAAATGTTGATATGAAGGTGGCTTGACTATTAATAGATGAGATATATTGTGAGTAAATCAATCTTAGGAATATGGCATTGGTATTCAATTGATTTGTTGAGATAATAAGGGAAGTCATTATTATTCAAAGTAATAATCATCAAAAAAGACCCTGCTGAACAATGGATGTTGTCCTTTCGTGCTGCATCTGTTTGGTAATCTGCATCCCAAAACTGATGCTTAGTTGCATCTGTTTGGTAATTTGCACTTTGTGCTTCTTTTTACCATGTTGTGGTTGCTGCTACTGCTGCACTTTATGCTTCATTTTATCATGTTGTTGTTGCTGCCACTGCTGCACTTTGTGCTTTTTTTTACCATGTTGTTGCTGCTGCTACTGCTGCAGTTTGTGCTTCTTTTTACCATGTTGTTGTTGTTGCTACTGCTGCACTTTGTGCTTTTTTTTACCATGTTGTGGCTGCTGCTACTATATACTTTCCTCTCTTTTTCTGTTGCTGCTACTGCTACACTTTCCTCTCTTATTCTGCTGCTACTACACTTTGTTCTCCTTTTTCTGCTGCTGCTATCTCTAGTCATTAATGGAATTATCTTTGTTTTATGTAACAGATGTCTACAAGCAATGCAACAATGGGATAGTTGTTACCATCACCAAAGGTTCAATAGTTATTGAAGAAGTTCATATTTTTTACTGAGTTTAGTTGTATGAGTTCAAATGTATTACAATTTCTTTTAAGTGATAGAGTTCTACATATTGCAAAGTTGGAACTCTTTTAGAGTGTTACTAGTACAAGTGGTATAGTATGAGTGGTATTCATTAACTTCATTTGTACGGATGAACATATATGATACATCAAGTTTCTATAAATAAAGTTTACTTGTTTATACAAGTGGTATAGTATGTGGCTTAAACCTGTCTGTACTTTCTAAAGTCATTCATATTGCAGAAAGATATAAAGCTTTGTATCATGTTGTATGATATATATAGCAGGTCATGATTGAACATATTCTAATGATCTAAATGCATTCAAAATTTATGTTTAATAGCAGGTTTTGTTATTATTATTTATAGTTTGAAAAATATAATTTTTAAGTAATTATAAATTTTAAAAAAAATTATGGAGACGGAACAGAGACGGAAAATCAAACTCTAATGGATGATGAGGTTACAGAAATAGCGACGAAAATAATTCTGACTCTATTAGAGTCGGAATAGAGACGGAGCGACCCGACTCTAAAAGCATTAAGTAAGTTGTAGAAATCCGTCGCCAAACAGAGTTGGAAATATTTCGACTCTATTCCGTCGCGAAATATAAACTAGAGACGGATATTTCCGACTCAAATCCGTCGCCATTTCGAGTCGGAATTTTTTTTTTGACGCTATTACCTTTGCGACAAGCCTTTCCGAGTCAGACGCATTCCGACTCTATTCCGTCGCTATAACCTGATAGAGACGGAATAGAGACGGATTTTTCCGACTCTAAACTGCTATTTTTTAGTAGTATGGTCCGTGTAGATCTTCTCAGTTGATCAGAGTTTGCTCAGGATGATATGTTGTAGGTTCTAAGAAGGTTGAATTCTGGTTTTGACTTTCTAAATGATCTGGAAGAAGATGATCAGAAACAGGTGGGGAGGGACTTGGGGATTGTGTGTGGTTAATATCAGAAGCATGGTTGTTTTCTTCCTGTTGGTTATGGTGTTGTTTCTGATAATTATGAGTGAGATTTTTCTGAATATGATCACTATCTGCTTCAAAATATGGTTCGTTTGGGAAGAGTTGGTCAATATCATTATTATTATGTGTGAAATGTTTATCATGCCAGATTTCTCTCCATTCCTTGTCTAATAAGGGATATATGTTCTAAAAAAATGTGACATCTCTGTTGTTTTGGATCTCATTTGTGTCAATGTTTAAGAAGATGTATCCCTTAGTGTGCTTACAGTTTCCAAGATAAATAGATGTTGTTGATCTTGGATCAAGTTTACTTCTAGTGGGAGCTATGTTTGTTGGAAAACATAAGCACCCAAAATTTTTGATATCTTTATAATTAGAAGAGGAACCATATAGTTTTTCAAAAGGAAAGGAGTTGTTTATGGCTTTGGATGGGAGTCTATTGATAATATAGGCTGCATGATTTAAGGAATATCCCCGATATTTAGATCCAAGCCCAGATTGAAATAAAAAGGATCTTGTTACTTGCATGAGATGACTTTGCTTTCTCTCCACAACCCCATTCTTTTGGGGTGCGTGGGAGCAGCTTGTTCGATGTATTATACCCTTATGTTTGAAAAATTCAGATCCTTCATGAGAAGACCCTAATTCCTTAGCGTTATCACTTCGTAGGTGTAGACACCAAAAATTCTCACCTGTTCTTATATTAAAACAAAAATACAAAAGAAAATGTAATAATAAACATGTTTTTAGAAATAAGGCGGTCGTCCCCGTTTTCAATCAAAGGAGTCTCTTCTCCCCGATATTTAAATCTCACATTCCTATGGAAAAGGAGCACAAGCTTTTTATTGTAATTCGTTTTAACCTATTTCATTTTGTATACTTATTTTGTTGCTTTTGTTTTAAAATATTTCATAGTTTTGTTATTACGTTGCATTATTTTATGTACTCGGTTTTGATTCCTACTTTTATTCTATCCATGGCCATGTTATTATTTCCTTTAGGTTTTCTTATTATTTTTATCATCACCATCTCTATCATTTTATGTGACTTTTACTACTATTTTTATTTATTTATTTTATGCGCTTTATCTCCGTTTCACGGGCCTTATTTTCCATTACTTCATGTACATGTGCTATTCTTTTTATTTATATCTCATTACGTTTTGAATCTTAGTTTTAGTTATATTCCATAATTTCATGTCAGTAGATTAATTTTCTCACTTTATGGTATGGTTTCTTTTATAATCGTAGCATTTTTTTAAGGGTTATCCAGTCAGAATTAGAGCTTTGTGTTATTTTTCTTGTGTATATACTAAAATTCAACCCAGCATAACTGGTTAAGGTAGCAGAAAGCATTTTCTTATTTTACTTCAGCTCGCAATATGGTTCTTGTTTTATTTCTTGGCATTACTTACCAAATTCTATCATAGCTCAATCAGTAGGATACGCAAGAGGTGGGGGTGAGGTACCGAGTTTGAAACTCAGTAGGAGCATATGTATGTTGCCTTTTATTTTCGTCAGCCTTAGCCCCCAAATAGGGCCTTGTCCAACTCGGTCCAGACATGTCCCAATAGCCCATTTTTTTTTCATTTGAATCCCACATAAAGCCCATAACCATCTAGTAAAGCCCATTTATTTTATTATTCAGTCCATAAAACCATCAAACATTCCCCAAAGAAACCCTACACCTTTCTTATAAAAGAATAACGAGGAACCCTAGAGGGAGGATTTTAATCAGACACAAATCCCCAATATCCTCGTTTGAAATAATAAGAAGCTTCTTTCTGTCTTCTTCTTGAACTCGACCCAGAGAGTCCTCTTCGCCGCCTTTGTTCACCGGGAAACTCATCCTCCTTCATACACTCTCCTTCCATCAATACCCTGTTCCACCGGAAAATTTGAGCGTAACCAATCTCCCCGTTGTCGACAGCGTAAGTTGGCTTTATCACCCTTGCACTCAAAACTTTTCCCGATTTCGGTAATTTTCGTTTCTGTTCTTCCCATCACGATATTTCACAACACATTTTTCCCAAGGGCTCAAACCGATAACGGTAGATGTTTGTGGTTCAGTTGAGAAATCGTTTCCGACGTAAAACCCACCTCCGTTTCCTACTGCTCTCTTCTTCCATTTATTTTGGTAAAAACAGAAGCAGGCCTCAAATCATCAGTTTCGCAGGTCCTTGACTTCATAGATTTTGAACACTTAACTTCCATTTTAGATTCAGACTCATTTTCTCTCTTCGTTTTATCCTTCCGCGTACATTTAATCGCGGAGAGCGAATGTAGTTCCGGTAACCATCCCGATTATAACTTTCATTCACTCCTTGGTTTGCTGCTCTTCTTCCCCGTGTGTCACTTGTGGTCTGTCACTGCAAGTTTTACTGCTACTGCTTCTCGAGCAATATTTCCTAACCTGGTATGGACAGTGTAGTCCACGGACAGGATAAGTAAATAAGTGTACACCCCAGCCTTTTCGGAGTCTATGCGATGGACTTTACTGTGGAATTTAAGCATCTCTAATGTTATATTAGCTTGGTTCCCCATAGTCATGAATTCGTCTGCGCTTATGCCACTCTACTTCCAGTAGCGAACTGGTCCATCTCCAGTCTTAATTCATCTGTTTGCATATTACTGTGTAAGTTTCTACAACTGATATCAGACTGGTCTTTCTCTAGTTTTGAGAGTCACATCATTCATCTCTAACCCCTTGCGATTATACCTTGGTAATTATCTTGGTTATTGCGTTTGCCCCTGAACCACCATGATTCTGGGAACATATCTGCTAGAGGGTGAAGGTTATCGGTTCAAATGGTTGATTGTCAGTTCAAATAGCCTGATTTTGTTTTTGTTATCCACTTACTGGACTAATGCTGGTTTGAGTCTCTGGTGTGTTTTGAACCATTGCAGGAAATTACACGTGCTCCACTTTGGTATTGATTTCTGACCTTTTTAAGTGTTACTGCTTAGCATTGTGTGCCTGCTTTAGGTATTATAAGCATTCTAATGCATTTTGATTCCTGAAACATATGTCAGTAAGGTTTCTGTTCTTCCAACGTATTGTGAATCTGTTGTGCTTCGCCTGTCTCTTTGAACCCATATCGTTAAGTCTTAATTTCTGAAGCCTGTTCATATTGGCGTGAGTATGAGAAACGACAGAAACTTTAGGGATCAATAGTGGCAACCTTTAATCTGTTACACTATGTGTTGTACTTTAGTTGATAGCTCTGTCTAAATCCAAATTCATCTCACTGATAGCTGGCAATCCATTAAGGAATAGCGCTCCATCATATCTGTACAGTTAGGTTTAATAACGTTGGAGATAGTATGTTTACTTTAGATTATGTTCCTCTATACAACTGGAAAACCAGTTCAATGGTTTCAGCTAAAAGAAAAAGAATCTAAGTTAGGCTTTGATCTAGTTCCGGTTTGTTCAAAAGAATTCAAAATGACCACCTAGGTACTGTCTAATGTCTTGTTCAAGTAGGGTTTCATTTTTGAGAATTTCAACGTATGACCATGTGTATATTTGATATGCTATTGATCACCCAGTGTTGGTTGTAATAAGCAATGAACATAAATAGATTTTAAAATTGGATTAGCAATTCAAGTTTAGGGTTGACTATCACTCAGGTCACTAATGGATTTACTCTTCTCTGTTTAAGCAGTACTTGCAATTTTCATGATCTTGTAATTTAACTTCAGCTTGCCCCTTTTCTCTCGTTTGTGGCATGTGCTTTACTTATGTTTGTTGTTCTATGGATATATATTCACTCTTTACATTCGATTTTCTCCTTCTAAAATTTTATTTCATTGTTTGACTTTGATTATCTCTATCTAAGCCCTAGTTACTATGTCCTTAGGTCCAAGCCATTAAGATAGAGGGGGTCCTCTATACTTGATTGGTCAATGACCAATCTCTTGGTGGTGACTCCCTAAACCCTAAAACACACACTTAAATTTATGTATGTAACTAATAACCTCATTTCGACCTCGGGCCATCAAACTCTCTAATTCAAAGCTGCCATTAGCCCACTATTACAGACTCGGCCCGTTATCCACCATGGCTCAAATTGACTCAAATCATGGCCCATACCCAAGGCCCCTTTCGGCCCAAGCCCAAAATTGGTCCAAGCCCATAAAAGTCAAACCAATTTGACCTTGACCTGAACTTTGACCTTGACCCAAACTTTGACCTTGACCTAGCCTTGACCCGGTCTAGCTTTGACCAATCAGAATGTTGACCTTGACCAAACTTTGACCTTGACCTAACTTTGACCCAACCCGATTTTGACCCAACGCGAACTTCAATCTAATTCAAGCCTGAACCTCAATCCAATTCAAACTCGACCTCAATCCAAACCGAACTCCAATTCAATTCAAACCCAATTCATTTAAACCCAAACCAAATTCAATTCAAACCCATTTCATCCAGCCCAGTTCAATTCAAACCCAAATACATTTCATCCAACCCACACTCAACTTGTAAATTTCATTCAAACTCCCAAAACCTAAAAAGAATTTCAAACCATCATTTTATTCAAATGTCATCAAGTTTTCAAAGAAACCATTTTGTGGAATTTTAAAGGAAAAACTATTCTCACATCAAGAAAACTCTTCTCAAAACGTAGAAAGTTCTTCTCACATATACAGAAAGTTTTCTCCTAAAACATTTCTCAAAATTAGTGTTTCCTTATCGAGAATTCCGAACAACTTCAAAAGTTTTCAACTCAAATAAACTGTTTTCAGGGAACAAGAAATGTCTGACCCCTTCAAAACATTTCCTTCCTGGTAAGAACATCACTTGTCTCCCTTTCCAAAATAAAAATCCGAGACGGGGCACTGGGGTCGTAATCTCCCTTGTCGCAGTCTGGATCTCTTTAGGCGGGGCATTAGGGTGACAAACCTCCCCTAATTGCAGCCTAATTTTTACATGGCAGGGTGCTAGGGAAGTAACGACCTTCCTAGCTGCAGCCGGGATTTTAGAATCATCTAACTCCCTTTCACTCGATTTCAGTATTTCCGGTTTTTAATGTGTTTTAAAACCCAGGGGTTAGAGACGTTATTAGGGTTTGACCGAGAACATCTCATTCATGGTGTTTCTCTCTAAATTCTATTTTTCGACATAAATTCATTGCCCCATCTTTCGAGCCTTGGCACTTACCATTAATTAAGTGTCGTGTTCAAGGGGGGTACATAGGGTAATCCCTCGGGATTACTTGGCTTCGCCAGAGGAATCAGTTCCTAGGCTTCCTGATTCGAGTGAGAAGAACTTCATTTTATCTCCTGTTATGTGTTTAGAGCACCCGCTATCGATGTACAAGCAGGGGTCCATTCCCACTCGATCCTGCACTTAACAAGTTAGGGGTGTGGGGTTAGGGTCCACAGAGGTGTTGGACCCAGTTCCACAAGCAACCTTTGATCTAGGATCATTTTTAACTACCCATTTTAGCCCTATTCTCTTGAGCTGCCAATTCCCCATAAATCGGGTTCTATAACATTTGGCTTCATGATGGCCAAGTTGTCTACATACATTGCAGACACCTCTACGACTGGTCCTTGACTAGTACCCGACCTGTCATTTGTTTCTCCACATGGGTGTCCTAGGAATAGCTTCTAGCTTAACATGTTTTTCTTTGACGGTGGCTAGTTCCTTTTCTTTAGTGTTAAGAGAAACAATCAATTCATCGATTTCAGGTTGTTTTTCATGCTTCAATTTTTCATGAGCGGAGAGAATTTCGCTATAATCACTTTGTAATCTCATGAGTTCCCTCATGAGATTATCTATTTTATTCTTGTCCGAGCTTTCTTTCAATTTCTCATTTTCCTCCAGGAGTTCCTTGTTTTCATTTTCAAAAATCTAGTTGATCAATTAATATGAGGGAGAACTTTCTAAGTCCTAGAAGTTCAGCTTTTAGAATTCTTTGTTTGAGTTTGGAGTAGTTTACCTGGTTTTGATTTTCTTCCTTTGATTCTGATGTTTCTTTGTCTTAAGCGATCAAGTAAACTTCCTCAAGGCATAGATGAGCCTTCTCATTTTCTGAGAGATCGTTGTCTGAGGTTTGATTGTTGTCACTTAGTTCTGAGTCTCCCATACAGCAACGAAGGCTTCTTTCCTTGGCCCTTTGTTGAATGATAGTCGGTCAGGCTTCTTGACCCTGTCGTTGTCTTCTCGGGATCGCTAAGGACAGTCTTTGATATGGTACCCACGCCTTGAACACCCAAAACACTTGTCATTTGTTTTCTTCTGATCATCCGACTCCTTGGGCTCCTTGCCTTTCGTCATCTTATTTCTTATGAACTTTCGAAAGTACCTCTTAGCATAGAGGACCATTTCATCATTGTCGTCTCCTAACTCGGATCTTTCATTTTCAGCTGCTTGAAGGGCGATGCCTTTTCCTCTATCCTTAGATGAGCTTTCAGAGTTTCTTTGTTGTAGTTTTAACTCAAAAGCCACCAGGGATCCTAGCATGTCTGCCAAGGACATCTTTGAGAGATACTGTACCTCTTGCATGACATTGACTTTGCTATCAAAAGAAGCTTGAAGAGATCTGAGGAATTTTCAGATTTGATCCTCATTTGAGATTGTTCTTCCCAGTACCAACATTTCGTTGATAAGCTTGGTGAACCTTGTGTGCATTTCTGAGATACTCTCCTTTTCCTCCTTTTTGAATAGCTCCCAATGAGTCAACAGTAGCTCAATGCGAGTCTTTTTGATCTTATCATTCCTTCATACGTGACTTCAAGAGTTTTCCAAATCTCTTGTGCCGTTTTAGCTTAAGCTACCTTGGAATATTGTTCAGGTAGTAGTGTGCAGTGTAGAATCCTTACTGCTCGAGCATTGAAGATCAACTTCTTAATTTGATCATCCGTCATGTTGTCTACTGATATGTCTTGTCCTTGAGCATCTTGGAAGGTATATTCACCGCGTGATATAACCCTCCACATCCTGGGATCATCAGACTTTATGTGAAACTCGATTTTATTTTTCCAGTGAGTGTAGTTGTCTCCATGAAAAGTGATGGTTTATTCGGTGCAGAACCTTCTTCTGACGCTAGTAGACTTGTATGAGTCATTTTTTATCCTCTTCCAAAGTAGTTAGCTTTCTATAAGAGACCCGTTCTGATACCAATTGAAACTAATTAGTGCACCCGATGCGTCCCCGACCTGTCGTGGACGTATCTATGACTCGATTTGAACTTGATAGTTTAGGAATGGACACGAGATAAACTTAAACTGGAAAACACATTTCGATTGAGAATTTACACACAAAAAATTCACTCAGCCTCCCTTGCCCCACACACGGACTCCCAGGACAGTTTCAACTTTACCTCTAAAGTCGTCAACCCTCTCCTGACTATCGGCCTACGGTTCACCGACCGTTCCCCGGCCTGTCGTCTTATCAAATACCCGTTGTATTGATACTCAAACCCAGTCCTCTCTAGCTCACCAACTCTCTAGCACTTACACACACTCTAGTCTGACTCACGCTTGCTCAGTTTGTATCTCTTCTTTGTCTCTCTCACTAGCTTAACTTACAAAGGACATTAATGCACGTATATATACAAGTTAGTTAAGATGTAAACTAACATCCTATGAGTTGTAGACTCTAAGAGTAGAGTACTTTTTTTACGAATATAATAGCCGCACCCTACAGCAGATTTTCTTCCAACTTGATCTGGAGCCAACAACACACGTGTTGCCTTGCGAATGGGCAATTTGGTGGCGCGTCTCCCAAGTGGTCGATCACCACTAGCATCCTCAACTTGTCTGATCTTGTCTAGTCCATTAATGCTCATAAATGCTCTCTTCTGAAATTATTATGGCTATGTAATGATGTTCATTTAATAGCCTTTGCTTATCTTGTTATCTTGCACATTAATGAGCTTCATCTTGTCGTGAGCTAGTTGCTGGTATGAGTGTGACACATCTGAGTGAGTTTGTCGACGTTGCAAAAATCATTTTGGTCCTTGTTTAATGTCTGATGCAAGAGATACATGATAGTGTGGTTCTTGACTGCTTGTGTATTGCTAGAAGTTCTCCGGAGCTCTCGCCAATAGGTGCCCAACTGGTAGGGCACACGTCGTGATATGAGCACGCTTGCAACCTTGCGTGCTAAGCCACTCATGACTTAAGTACTCTTGCAATCTTGCGTGCTAAGTCACTTATTTACATGTTTATGTGAATTATGAGCTTAACAAACATGTTAGATAAACACCACAGGTTTGCTATCATCAAAACTAAAGGATCTTGACTTAACAGTACCTGGCATCAGCTGAATCCATCAACTGTAAATAACTGCCACCGTTTGGTCAACCGTGGTGACTTTTCACATATGCCGGATGGGAAGTACCCGACAACATACTGACAAAGCTCCTTTTCTGCTCTCTGCTTATGCCGCGCAGAAGATATCCGGCTTCATGTCTGACATTACTTGAATTTTTGCCTAGGAATTCGTTCCTTGCATAAAAAGCTTATAAAACATAAGTCTGTACAAATAAAATACTTTAATGCATAATACAACATAAATACTCATTATTTAACCTTATTTAGATTAATATACTCCTAAATCTAATGCATATAAAATATGATAAGTTGCGGCTTATCAGCCCGTTAATAATTTCTCTAACATCGGGCTATTTTAATATGATTACCCAACCCAATACCGCTTACCCAATAGGCTCTCCCAATAGAATAATAATAATGCCAGTATTATTCCTAACTTCTACCAAACGTAAAACTATATCCAATAATATAAAACAATTAAAACGAATAATTATATATTATTCCAAGCTCATTTTATACGGGTAGATCATTGGTGGATACTAATATGTGTTTTTTCGTGTGGGTGTGGGTGTGTGTTGAAAAAATGGGATGAGCCCTAATATTACTTAGATACCATAATAGAAATTAACAGTGAGAGAAAATATTTGAACCGGATGAGTCTAATATATATTACATCTAGGGCATGCGTGGTAAGTGGGTATGATAATTGTTGGAATGGAAATAGAATTAGGATGCGTTTGTTTCAAGCGGGAGAAACAGAATGGAATCAGAAAAGGGAATAAAGAGGAATGAAAACGAATCCCCTTTGAGTTTCCTAATTTTTTTGTTTGAGATGGGGGAAAAGAAATAAATAACTAGTCAACGACCGCCGGTCAATGGTCAACGGTTGCCGGTTGTGAATCAACAGTCATTAATTGCCGGTTAACATTCACCGATCACCGGTCAATGGTCATTAGTCATCGGTCAATGGTCATATGTCACCGGTTAAAGTGTAATGAGGAAAGGGAATCTCATTTTCTAGTAGGGGTGGGGAATCAAGATAAAGGGTTTTGGGGTAATCCCATTCCCTTTTCTAGAAATAGGAAAAACTAACAAATCAAACAGCAGTTCCGATTCTCTTTCCTGATTACCCCAAAACAAACACCCCCTTAGTTAGAAAGGGTATAGGAATATAAATAATGGAATGATTAGTGCACTTCCATTCCAAGGTTCAGTATTTATAAATTGTCAATGGGAAACAAATTTTATTGTTATTACTCCCTCCATCCTGAATTGACCGTCCTGTTTACTATTTGAACATGTTGTTTGAATTCAATATTTAACATATAAAATAAAATAATTTTAAAATTTTAAGATTTGCATGATTCCTTACATGATAACTATATTACAAAATTTAGTTTTATAAAATTATTTTATCTTATATGCTTAGTATTGAAGTGGAAAAACGTGTCATAAAGTAAACATGACGGTTAATTCAGGACGGAGGGAGTATCATGCATGGTAGGTTATACACATTTTATGATAAATTTGTTAATTCAACAATTCTAAATATATTTTGTTGTTACATTAAGAAAATGGTTAATAAAATAAAATAAAAGTATTTAAGCCAACTTAACTATTTTTTCTTCAAAATATATATATATATGCGCGCCACATTTTGATTTTCCAGAGTTAAAGTAATCTGATAGTTATAAATATAAAAATAAATTAATAGCTTTTCTTTGATAATAAAAATAAAATCAATAACTATATATATAAAAAATATTATAAAAATGTATTGTAAGATATTAAATATAGTAAATTGACGAATATGTAAGTAACAATGAAAATTGTAAATACTTCAATTAGAATTGATCAGATTTATTTGATTTCTAATATTTTTCCTTATCTTATTCATCTTGTCATTGGTGCATTTTTTATATCTTAATGGTTCGTTTGGGGACAGCTGCTGGGGGCTGCTGTTGGGTCCTGCTGCTGGAAATTGAGAAGTTGTAAGCTGATGGTTTTATAGAAGCTGCCAGCTGCTAGTTTTGGTGTTTGGTGAAACGTCTGCTGATGGTTTTAAAAAGCAGAGACAATTATTAGGTCCTGCTGCTGAAAATTGAGAAGCTATCAACTGATGATTTTGCAGAAGCTGTCAGCTACTGATTTTGGGTGTTTGGTGGAACCTTGTTGATTTTAGAAATTGAGAAGCTGTCTGCTGCTGAAGCTGTTCCCCAAACGAGCTCAATATTTTGGTTTGTCTAACTCCATGTAATGATTAATATTACCCCAAATGCTACTCACATAAAGTTTGAATTTTGTTATTTTACATTTACTTGATATTAAAATATTCATACCAGCAATTATCAAATTTTGTAAGTATACATTTAATTATAATATCAAATGATTCAAATTTAATTATCTTACTCCTGTAAAATATATGTAATAGAGTAATAATAAAAACTAGTTAGGAACTGAAAAAATTAATTACTTTCATGAAACAGTTAGAATATATAAACATTCGAGCTTGAAAATATTTATCAAATCCTAAAAGGTGTCACTTCACTTTTCGTTCCAGTGCTAATTAAGCAAATTCTACTGTACAACCGGAAGTACAGGGCAACGTGTATTCATCCGGTGTACACATGGAAAAAAACAACGTGGATTTGATATATTTAAAAGTTTTTTTCTTTCTTTTATAATTTAAAATTTGGATTTTTAATTAATTGAAATTTTGGATTTTTAGATGAAAATCTCAAAGTTTAAAACAAATAATTATGAAAAATTCCAAAACAAATAATTCTAAAAAATTTAGTAACCAAAGAATCTCAATTTTAGAGAAAAATCTGAAAGTTTCAAACAAATAATTCTAAAAAATTATTAACTGTTAAGTAAAAAAATCTTGGTTTTAGAGGATATTGTAATAATATTCCTTTATATTGGTCTGGAATTATAAACTGAGCAAATTTTATAAACAACATAAGATAAATTTTGAACATATGGTTTAAGCTATTGAACAAATGGTTGAAAATGTTAAACAAATGGTTGAAACCGTTGAACAAATGGTTGAAAATGTTGAATAAATGGTTGAGAATATTGAACAAATAGTTGAAAATATTGAACAAATGATTTTAAATGTTGAACAAATGGTTTAAAATGTTGAACAAATGGTTGAAAATGTTGAACAAATGGTTTAAAATGTTGAACAACGTGTATTGCTAATATGAACATGTAATTGATTAAAAAATGGCGAAAAAATAGAAATTGTATAATTATGTTGATATTATTTTATTATAAAATTTCTGATGAACAACTAGTATCAAGTTTTTGAATAGTTTATAAAAATAGTTGAACATATGGTTCAAAAGATTGAACAACCAATTTTATATTTGTAAACATGAACGGTAACTGTTAAAAAAACAACAAAACTTTTTTTGAACAAAGTGTGTTAAAAGTTTACCATGTATCTTTAAATTTTTAACACGGTAATCCAATTTCAAATTGTTAAATTGTACTAATATTCTTTTGTTATATAATTATCCATGAACAACTAGGCTGCAATTTTAATTTGAGCAAATTTTAGAAACAATATGAAATTTTTTTCGAACAAATGGTTTAAAATGTTGAAAAACATGCATTGCTAATATGAACATGCAACTGATGTTCAAAAAATGACAAAACAAATATAAATGGTAGAATTATATAGATATTGTTTTATGATAAATTTTTGGAAGAACAATTAGTATCAAATTTGTGAACAAATTGTAAAAAATAGTTAAACATATGTTGAAAAGAATGAACAACTAGTTTTATTACCTACCATTTACTAAGCACCCCCTAATATTATTGTTTAGAATATGAGGACTGAACTTGCACAGACCTAATGGTTAACCAAGCTATCATTTCGCCTCGTGGGCCGAAGTGAAGTGGAGCCTGTAATGTGTAGATCATTTAATTCAAAAGAATCGACTATATTACAAAATGTAAAAAAGATCGATCTACCTGAAAAGCCACGTGAAAAGGCCACGTAAATGGGGTGACAAAACGGGTTTGCAGGTCGTGTTAGGCTAAACCTAAACCCAACATAGGTCCTATTCTTTTGCAAGTGTTTCAACTGGTTTTTGATTTATCAGTTGGTTTATCAGGCTCAGTTCATTCTTTTGTTGTATTATGGGTCAGATACCATTTACTCATAAAGCTTATTCAAAACAGCATTATCAGTTAGTTAATCAGCTGGTTTACGCATTACCAGTTGCATTATCAGTTAGTTAATCAGCTGGTTTTCGCATTACCAATTGCATTATCAGTTAGTTTACATATTGTCAGTCACATTATCAGTTGGTTTATCAGTTCAAAACTCTAATACAAAAAGAACAACTTATATAAGTTTTTACACAATCATCTAATTTTGAAATCAGTCATCAGTCAATATCAGCTATCAGCTGGTTTATTGTTTTTGCAAAAGAATGGGGCCATATTTATTAAACGGGTTGAGCCGACTTAACTGGTTCAACTAATCATGTCCAAATATGAAATCCAAACCCAACCTGTTTTTTAAACGGGTTGACCTGTTTATTAAATGGGTTGACTCATCTGACCCAATTTACTAATCATGTCCAAATTTGAAACTCAAATCCACATATATTAAATTCAAAACGAACTTATCTAATTATATATAAGAAAATAATTTGACTAATTAACATTAGTTTGTCGTATTATTAACTTTACTTTGAATTAAAATACTTAATTTTTAATATTTATATCAAAATTTGATAAAATAATTAATCTATAATTTATAATATATATATTTAATATAAATTACTTAAACGGATTAGCGGGGTACATATGTTAAACCCAAACCTGACATTGTTATTAAATGAGTCGTGTTCGGGTTGACCCGTTTATTTAATAGACGAACATGGTTTGGTGTTATGCCTGTTAACAGGATTCATATTTAGGCTATGAATCCTAGTTACAGAAACAGGCCTGATCTTTATATGTTTTGGGCCTGCTCCCTCCCTTCTTCCCATGACTGGGCCCTTCTGTTGTACGTATGACCGCCTTCCTTAGAAGCTCTCTTCCTTGTTCATACCAGTTCCCGCGCATTGTGCCCAGCCCTCGCGAAGTGGCAAGTAACCGCGCGTCCGCGCCTGGATAACAAACTGTTCACCCGACACACTGAGTGAGAAACAAGCACGGTCAGTCGGTCACGAACAACAAATCGCTATTGAGAGGGAAAGCAGACGGCAGACGGCAGACGGCAGACGGCAGATGAATCATCTCAAATCAATGTCGGGAGCTGCCACCGCACCACCAACCGCTTCCGCAATAGGATGGTATGGACCATTAATCGATCTTTCTGCCGCTGGCTTTCACATCGGCGATTTTGTTCAACTGTTAGTCCTGGTCCATCCCTCAACTCCAATTCAGGTGAATTCAATTCTCTAGGGCTTCCTTCTCCTCATTTTGGGAAATGTTTAGCTGCTACGGAAACCCCAATTCGGATGCTCGTATTTTTCAATAATTATTAATTGATGTTTCTCTTTTGCAGTGTAAGCTTTCGAAGGAAGGTAACGTGACGAGGACGGATATTCATGTTGGCGATGATACTCGGTCTTTTTTCTCAGTCGTCTTTTGGGGTAAAGAGATGAGCTCCGTTGTTTCCCCCGGTGACTTGATTTTGTTGCAGAGTAAGCTCTTCGGTTGTTCCGGTTTTCTTTAAATACTCACTGTCGTTTTCCTTCTTTTGAAGTTAACATTTCCAGTATATCAATGCATAACGAGTTTAGAGTTTCAAACGGCATCACAATATTGGTATTATACATTTCCTGGGTTTATCAATTTTTAGCTAGTTGCAAGCGTTTTACTTTCGTTCCTTCTTCAGATTTATATGAGGAGTTTGATGTTGCGGAGGAGTTCTCTTCCTGGATGGCTGATCGGGTTGTCATATACTTCCGTTTTTTTTCTTTTTTATGGAATGTTGCACAAAAGATCGCATTCAATCGGACTCTTGTTTTGAATATATATATATATATATATATATATATAAGCCACAGAATTTTACTTCAATCTAATTCATACCATTTACTGATAAATCTAACATGTGAATCCTTAATTTTACCCAGATGTCAAGATCACTAGATTTGGGAATATTGTTGAAGCCAGGAGTATCTTCTGCTCTTCTGTTCATCGATTGGTCCATCCATATCGATCTATCTTCTCAATGGGTATTGTATGCTATTCTGTCCTTCTAGAAAGTCGGATTTACCGATTTGTGATTACCTGTCTTTGTGAATAAATGATGCCGTGCTCTTTGTCAGTGAGAAAAACGTAACTCACCAGTTGGAGATGATTAAACTTATCTGTTCTTGTCAAATGGAATGATTTTCTTTATTGTTTATGATCTTACAATTATGGTTTTTTTTCCTTCATGAATGTCTTGTTAAGAGGGTATACCTTAACATTTGTGGTGTATTCTTTGGTCAGGAATGGATGAATTGGTTGAAAGATGTCGAGGAGGGATAACACTGAAAGAGAAGCTTAAGAAGGTCATAGAGTGGGTTCGACGCCAATATAGTTCTACACTTCCCGATAAACCGCAAAACCCTCAAGTTAATACCTTTTCCCCTTTGTCTCATCAATTGCGAATTGATTTGTTTAGTTTTCTATTTATCTCTTTTGCACCTGACCTGTGCTGTTTCATATATAAGGTGCACCTACATTAGGATTTCATTTCTTTAATTTTTAACTAGTGAACATAAGAATTCTTCTTAATGACAACAATGTACATAATGACACATTTCATTTATTGATAGTTAACAAGTGAAAATTATATTATCCTCTCAATGAAATTGACAAAAATGAAACATATCAGAACAAGGCAGCACCGAGAAACTGGAAAGTGCAAGAGGAGCAGATAGAGCATAGATGCTCTTCACTTTCTGATTTATTGCATCTGGCCGTCCCTCCCACCAGTAAGGCGATCATTACAGCTTCGGTGAGTGAAATTTTGTTGCCTTCTTCTGTGCATTCTGAACCAGATAGGGAAAGGATGTTCCTGAGCAGGAGGGTGCAGAATAGAAATGAAAATTTGGTTGAAGATATCATCTCTCCAGGATGCTTGCTCTGTGGTTCTCTATTGACTTTGGAGTATGTATGAGTCTCTCTTTTCACGTTTCTTTGTTCTCCTTGCTCGATTGATATGTGTTCTCTTGCCTGACATGTACAGATCAATTTTTGTTAACAGTTCTGTGTGTAAAGAGAATAAAGGCAGCTCTTTTTACTGTGAGAAAAGCTTGAACCACTTGCACTTAATCGGCTCGATCTACAGACCCTTTATGGTAAGCCCTATTAACGAATCTGAATTTTAAAGTTGGCCTATAGGATTTTTACTTGGGTCATGACACTTGATTGAATTTTGTCGCTGAACCAAGTTTATGAGTATATTGCCTTGAAACTCTAATGAAAGCAAAGACTAGACAACATTATGTTTATGATATTAGTAAGAATTTCAAGGTCTCGACTCATGGAGGTCTCTCTGCAGCTGTATGTATGGGATAACTCAAACCACATGCCACTTCTTGTCAAGAACACTGCAGCTGAATTGTTGTTTGGAAACATCACAGCAGAGAAAGTCTACCAGTCGTACCAACACCACCAAAAACATAGTCAAAATGGTGGGAGGGAAAAAGATAGCATCAGAGAAGAAGATGAGAATGTGGCATCAGAGATGGAACAATTCCAGGTTAAGAGTAATACTTGTGCAAGACTGTACTCTATTTGGTTGGTCCTTGTTAGAATGTTAATACTTCAAGGGAAGAACAGTCCCCTCAAATTTCAAGTCTCAGTAAATCCAAGGCTTCAAGTAGAAGATGGGAGATTTGAAATGCATTCTGTGACCCTGCCTTGTCCAGAATCAAAATTAATAACATAATGATTTGTTGTAACATATGAAGTTTGTATTGTCACAGTTTCTCAATATTGAATTGCTTCATTAGGCTTTCATTCTGGTCTCTGTAAAGATACTGATGTTGATCATGGTACTGTCTCTAGGTCTAAAAGGAAACAAGGGAAATGTTATTATATCAACTGGTTTGAATTCTAAGGATCAGATCAAATGTGAAAATGATTGCAGACTAAAGTATGGTTCGGGAGAAAGGCATTTCATTCTACATTAGAATTTTGACTATCATTGTCCTGTGTATTTGTACTATTAGCTTTATAGCTAGAAAAGGGCCGTCCTGCACAGAAATACCAGACCTCTTATATGCTGTAGTCGGTCTTTGGTTTTCAGTTGGCCAGAAAGGATTTCGATTTGCTGTTCTTGTTATGGTACAGTTCTTTGCTTTGACGGGTTTTTACAGATCGAACAGAGGAAAATGACATTTTCACTTGTCTAAAATGGCAACGAAATAGCTGCACAGCACTGTAAATTTTGAGTTCAAGGCAACATTCGTGACAGTAACAACAATCTCACGTACAGAACTTGAATAACGCGTGAAAAGATACCTTGGTAAAAGTAGTGAAACTCAGATCACAATCACATAAGAGTTTGGAAAAGTGGGACAACATAAGAATGACAAAAGAACCAACTTGCAATGGTCTGTCCGTAGGAAGAATGTCACTGTCAGTTGATGACGAGACTAGGGAAGCGAAAAGCGCAAAAGATTAGGATTAGGTGGGAGGCAGAGAGCACAGAAATTCTGTACGTATCTTCAAAATTGTTGGGCTGGGCTAGTCACTAGTCAGCCCCGTGATCTCCCACTTCTTCTAGGTTTTTTTGTGTAATGATAAATTTCCTTCTTTTCGGCTCTTCAATTAAAGTTATAGTAGCATGTAGCAGTGCCTACTGGAAGTAATTTGTTCCCAGCAGTAGTTAAACTAATACAAAGTCAGTGCAGGATTGATGGGTTCAAATGAGAAGTAACGACATATATAAGATTAACATGTATAGTTCGACCTACAAAAGAACTATTCCATTAAAGGAGAAGAACAAAGACCGATCTCACGGAGTCTTAAGGATTAGAAACAAAGTTTCTTAAGACAATCACCAACCCGCTTAAACTCCTATATGTTTCCCACTAATTACTTGAAGACACACATCTCTTTCTACGAATTATTGATCCCTTTATAGCTATATATATGTTTATTATTCGATTTTACAGGCAACGACATAGTTGATAAACAATAAGAACAGAAAGTCAGTGAGGAAAATACAATCGCTCCTAGTCGATATGCCAATAGTCATTTTTTACATCTAATTAAATACAATCAATAGTCACCCTTCTAGTAAGGATGGTAACAAACAGAACGAAAGAATAAAAGTAAAATAGCAATATTTGACATTGTATACTATTTCAATGACGATGGCAGGACAATATTGTTAAAAGGATCAAGGACAAGTTGACAGGAAATCTTTACTAGTGTTTGATTTCTTTCTTCTTCTGTTTACAAAACTTGGTTGGTGAGGTTGGGGAGAAAGGGCAGGCTTTTTCAATTGTACTATAATACTGTAGATTTTTGAGATAATTTATTTTGAATTTGTACAATCAACTTTCGAGACAAACCAACAGGGCCGTCCTTCCGTCCGTCCTCCTCCTGCAAGAAGAAGTGCCCCAGTGGTCCACTGTTCTCAAGCTGCTGCAGTGCAGTCTCCTATTTGCTGTATATGGTAACTGAGTGATGGTACTCCATCCATCCATTCTTGGTGTTTTTACTGATACATTCTTGGAAGTAATGCAAAACAGAAGTCTATAATGGGAAAGAAAAGAGATTGAACCAAAAGCAAGTATTGATTTCTAAGCCAAACTTGGAAACAGTAGGTGACAGGAACAGCAGTCTCCTCCATGATAATATACTTGAGAGAAACAAAAATGTACTCAACGCAGGAAAGCACTACCTTGATACTCGGATCACAACAAGAGAGTTTCACAGAATAGAATAAAAAATGATTTAGTCAACAAAAGATGACAAAAGAACAAGGTTGCTGCCGTTAGTCTGCTGGAAGAAGATCATGGTTGTCAATAAGTGAAGAGAATATGGAAACTGGCAAAATATTGGGATTAGGTAGGAGCATACAAATGAAATACATATAATTATGTTTTCAAAATTGTGAGAGAAGACCCATTTTTTCTGGGTCCTTTTGTATGATAGTATATTTAATTTCCCGTTTTTGCGGCTAAGGAATCGAATTATGTGAAGAGGGTCAATTAGAAACTAGAAAGAATATGAATGTTCTAACATACAAAGGAAGAGCACAAAAAAAAATGTCTGTTCATTTCAAATATGAAGAAATGGGAAAGCAATGTTTTTTCTTTCGAATCAAGGAGCCACAAAAGAATAACCCACTAATGCGTGCTACACTGGAGTCATGTCCTTCCATTTTTTCAAATTTGTGGAAATAAGTTGACTATTAATTCTTTTTATCCTTAAATTATTGGTATCTACCAAAAAGAATAGAAGTAATTCTAACTATTACATATTCGTATGTATAAATAATTATTCATTAATTATAGCCACCAGATTCAATTGATACGATATCCCTTTAATATCTTATTATGTCATAATTTGACATCAACGTTGACGTTTATTATTATGTATAACAATTTTAGGTAGTGTTGTTTAGTTTATACAAACATAATTGGGAAAAGGTAAGCCTGTAAAAGAAAATTCTTTTAATACTTTTGTGTATTTAGTTCATGTAGGGGGATATTTCATCGGTCATTAGTCGTTTGTTGTTGGTCTATGGTTGCTAGTTGTTAGTCATGCAAATGCACTGTTTCGTATTGAAGTATATTGATGTTTTTTGTTGTGTCCCAGACTCCCAAATTAGGATGTTTTTTGGCTCCATTCATGAAGGCACGTTTTTCTGTCAGTTTTACTAGAAAATGCTCCACCCTAGGTATGGGCGTTTTAGCTCAAGTACCGGAAAACTCTCTTAATCATGTGTTTTTTTCTTAATACTCCAACATAAATGTAAAAAAAAAAAACCACACATTAGGTGATTTTTTTTTTCAAAATTAGTGTACATATGAAATTAGTGGTGGTGTGCCGGGAAGTAATAGGACAATTCCTCCTTCGGTAGACCTCGTTCCCGCTTTCTCCTGGCTCTTTTTGCCATGTATACCAATGACTGGAAATATTTTTGGCTCTGTTATTCCTGCTCTCCTAACTCTCCTCTTGCCATGAGTATCCTATCCATAAATTGTCGTGGGTTGGTGACACTAATTCTGTTCACGGAGTCCTTCAAGTAATTCACAATGAATCAATTGATTTCATCTTCCTGTTTGAAATTGAACTCTCTCGCATAGAAATGGGCCGATTTGAGAGGTAAATTCACAATTACACAAGCTCTGCAGTGGATAGTATTAGACGAAATAAAGAGGCCGCTTTATACTGGGGACGTATCTTTCTGGTTAGAATCCAATTCTTCTCTGATCATCATATAGATTTTTGTGTTGATGGTGGTTTGGGGTCCAATTGGTAAGGAATGAGAGTGTCTACGGTTGGTCTTCGGTGAATGATTGTTAGAGACCCTGGACTCTATCCAAGATCTTTGTCGATTATCCTATGTTCCATGGTTGATCTTTGGCGACTTCAACGAAATCCTTTATGGATTTGAGCATTGGGGTCGAGGAAAACTGAACACAGAATGTATACAGACATTTCACACTTGCCTTAGTAAGACATGATATTGGGCCTGTCCAAAATCTGATCGTTTAGGCCCATAAACTGCCTTAGTCCATTAGCTGTATAATTGTTTCTAGATTCCTGTACAACCCTAGTATAAATTTCAGTGTACAGTAGCCGATTCATCACGGCATTACATTCATTATAATACAGAGAAATATCTTCTACATATCTAAAAGTTCGTGTATGGTATCAGAGCCTAAGGGCGATTGTTTCTTCATCGTGCTTCTGCAGCGATCATGTCTACAATAGGAACACCGATCTCAAATTCATCCGGCGTCATTGGAGATAATCCCATCAAGAATACGGCCACTGGAGGAGGTAATTCTGCAAACAACAATACGATCTCAATGCCGTCACTTATATCACCGATGTCAAATTTTATTAAACTAAATGTTGAGAACTATCCCACTTGGAGAAAACAAATTGAACCCTACCTTAGGGGTTATGGATTGTTTGGCTGGATCGATGGATCCAAACCTCGACCTGCTGCTATTGTCGATGGACAACCCAATTCTGAGTGCTAACTTGGGATCAGTATGATCAGATTGTTCAATCTGTGATCAATACATCTCTGTCTGAAGCGATAATTGGGAATGTTGTTGAATGTAATACTGCTGCTGATACTTGTAAAGTCTTGAAAGATATGTTTGCAGCTCAATCTGCTGCAAGGGCAATGCAAGTTAGAGTTCAACTGGGTAATACTAGGAAAGACAATGATACAGTCACAGATTATTTTAAGAAGATGCGTGCTCTTGCTAGTACCCTATCAGCTGTTGGTGAACCCCTTACAGACTCTCAGTTTTGTTCCTATATCATCTCTGGTCTAGGGCCTGAATATGAGTCGGTTCAAACCTCTCTCACTATGTGCCCTGATCCTCTCACTACACAGCAGATCTACAACTCTCTTTTAACTCATGAATCTCTTCATGCCTCACAGAATACCTCTATTCATCTCACGGCTAATCTCACCTCAAACTCTTCCCACACAAAATATACCAACAAAAACAGCCGTCGGAACAACAATGACAAAAATGGCAACAAAGGAAAAGGAACACACAGAGGGGGAAATTCCAGTTATTCCACCAGTACTAACACGACTTTCAGTGGCAAACCAGACAACAGGCCACGTTGTCAGGTGTGTAACAAAGTTGGGCATATTGCTGCTGTATGTTTCCATCGGTACAATCATGCTTATCGACCCACACCATCCAGGACCTTCAATGCTACTTACACATCAGCAAGTATACCAGATAACAATTGATATCCTGATACAACGGCTACTGAGAACTTTACCAATCAGTTGAATGCTCTCAATCTAAACAGTCAGCCTTATACAGGCACTGATGAGGTTATACTGGGTAATGCCTCTTCTATCCCTATTCACAGTTTTCGTTCAGGCAGTTTAAAGACATCAAATAAAACATTCCTTCTGTCTAATCTCTATTATCTTCCAACTATCACCAAAAACCTTCTCTCTGTCAAACAATTTGCTCATGATAATAATGTGTACTTTGAATTTCATCCATCTTTTTTCTTGATAAAGGATCAACAAACGGGGATCACTCTGGTCAGAGGAGGGCTTAAAGATGGTCTATACTATCTACCACCACAGTCCACTATCACACTCAGCAACAAGCCCACCTCACAAGTTCATATCACATCAAAAGCGGCTTCTGCCACCTCGCATCTTAGACTTGGTCATCCCTCTTTAAGGGTGACCAAATACACTATCAATAAATTTAGACTGCCTGTTACCAATTCTGTTTTAGACTTAAATAATTGTGAAGGATGTTTAAAAGGCAAGATGCACTCATTGCCTCATCCGGACAGAAACACAGTTTATGTTAAGCCTTTTGAGTTGGTCTTTGTTGATGTATGGGGTCCTGCTCCTGTTTTGACTTTTAATGGTGGGAAGTACTATTTGGCTATTGTTGATGCTTGTTCACGGTTTACTTGGATTTATGTTATATCTCTGAAATCTTGTGTTACCAAGGTCTTCCAGGACTTTGTTGCGTATATTGCTAATCAGTTTCATACAAATATTCAAGCGGTTCAAAGTGATGGAGGTGGTGAGTTCATTCCTTTAAGCAAATGGCTGAAAGAAAAAGGGATTGTTCATAGAATCTCCTGCCCACATTCTCATGAACAGAATGGAATGGTGGAATCTCGACATAGGAGGATTGTTGAGAAAGGGTTGGCTCTTCTGGCTCAAGCCCAACTTCCTTATGAATTTTGGGGAACAACTTTTACTACAGCGGTCTACCTCTTGAACAAAACTCCTTCTGTTCTGAGTCTCAAAAGTCCTTATGAAGTGTTGTTTCATACTATTCCAGATTATGACATTCTTAAGGTGTATGGCTATTGCTGCTGGCCAAATATGAGACCATGGAACAAACACAAGCTTACATTCAGGACAATGAAATGTGTATTTTTGGGCTATGGTGCTACATCTACAGGCTATCTCTGTTATGAACCCATATCTCAAAAAGTCTACTTGTCCCGTGATGTTGTATTTGATGAAACCAATTTCCCTCACCCCCACCTAGCTCCACAAAAAACCTCGGCTTCTGACCAAGCCACAATTACCTTTTCTGCCATACCCTTGCCAAATATCCAATCTTCCCCGGATGTTTTTCCTGCCTCCAATGATAATCACAACCTCTCTTTCTCAGAACAAACTCCGCCTAGCCCTATCCTTAGTCCTCAATCCGCATCCACCTCTTCTCCCTCTCCCTCTTCTACTTCTAGCTCACACAACTCCCCACCTACTCCTGATCTACCTGCACAGAACCAGCATCCCATGATTACAAGGGCACGGGACAATATCAGGAAGCCTCTGGTGCGACAAGATGGCACCATTCCTTGGCCTCAGTTGCATCAGACTGCTACTACTTTCTCCACCATACCAGATGAACCTAATTTTAAGGAAGCCATGATGCATGACTTTTGGAGACTAGCTATGCTGGCTGAATTTGAGGCTCTATTGAAGACTAAGACCTGGGAGTTGGTACCCAAACCCTCAAATGCTATTATTCTTGGTTGCAAGTGGGTATTAAAAACTAAAAGGAAATCTGATGGCAGTTTTGAGAGGAGAAAGGCGCGGCTAGTAGCTAGAGGTTTCAATCAGACTGAAGGGATTGATTACATGGAGACCTTCAGTCCGGTGGTGAAGCCTACCACAATCAGACTTATACTTGCTCTTGCTGTTATGAATTTGTGGCCAATACATCAACTAGATATCCAGAACGCATTTTTACAAGGAGATTTACAAGAATGCATCTATATACATCAACCACCTGGCTTTGCCCATCCCCTATACCCCAATCATGTCTGTAAACTCAACAAGAGTATATACAGACTCAAGCAAGCACCCAGAGCTTGGTTTGCTAAGCTAAGTGAAGCTTTGATTTCTATGGGTTTCCGTGACTCAAAGGCGGATACTTCTTTATTCATCTATCAGGTGGATAATGAAATTATGTTCGCCCTAATCTATGTGGATGACATAGTTATTACGGCAAATTCATCAACCCTAATCACTCAGTTTATTACCCGACTGTCCTCCCTCTTTCCTGTCAAAAATCTAGGGCCGCTTCATTATTTTTTGGGGATACAGGTGGAGCGGGACGCAAGCGGGTTATATCTCTCTCAAGAACGCTACATCGGCAATCTTCTCCAAAGATCGAAACTTTCTAAATCCCAAAGCAGTGTCGACACCTATGGCAGCTAAGTCGAATCTACAGATACTGAAAGTCCCCGATTTCCAGATCTCACTTGTTTCGCAGTTGATAGGGGGACTTCAGTACCTCACAATAACTCGACCTGACATCACATTCTCAGTAAACAAGTTATGTCGCTATATGCATGCGCCTACTGAGAATCACTGGAAAGCATTGAAACGAATTTTAAGGTACTTGAATGCCACTTGGCAACTTCGATTTCATATCACCTCTCGATCACCACCACCTCCTTGTCTGCCTTGCTGATGCGGACTGGGCAGGCAACAAAGAAGACTGTAGATCCACCTCTGGCTTCTGTGTATACTTTGGAGCAAATCTGGTCGCTTGGCAGTCCAAGAAGCAACCCACTCTTGCTCGCTCAACCACCGAGGCAGAGTACCGCTCCATCACCCATGCCACTTGCGAACTGCTTTGGATTCAACAGCTACTCTCTGATATCGGTGTTTTTTCTCTCCTCGCCGCCAGTTATGTGGTGCGACAATCTGGGTGCGACCATCTGTCGGCAAACCCAGTTTCCACTCTCGGGTCAAAATGTAGCTTTAGATTTTATTTTGTCAGAGAAAAGTAGCTAATAAGTCTCTTTAATTCAGTTCATACATTGAAGACCAGACTGCAGATGTATTCACTAAATCTTTACCGGGTCCACGATTTACCAAACTACGATCCAATCTGCGATTAGTGCAGCCCGGATCGCGGGAGGATAGTAAGACATGATATTGGGCTTGTCCAATATCTGATCGTTTAGGCCCATAAACTGCCTTAGTCCATTAGCTGTATAATTGTTTCTAGATTCCTGTACAACCCTAGTATAAATATTCAGTGTATAGTAGCCGATTCATCACAACATTACATTCATTATAATACAGAGAAATATCTTCTACATATCTAAAAGTTCATGTATGCCTAAGCATCTTTGGTCTTCAAGATTTGGCACTAGTAGAAAAAGACCCTACCGCAGCGGTTGTTGGGTACCTATGGCAGCGGTGAAAACCGCTGCGATGGTGCGGTAGGTGAAACACCTACCGCAGCGGTTGTAGAACCGCTGCGGTATCTAACGCAGCGGTTCTTTAAAACCGCTGCGTAGACCTTTTTTAAAAAAACCTACTACGCAGCGGTTGTTAAAGAACCGCTGCGATAGACCTTTTTTTTAAAAAAAAAACCACCTATCGCAGCGGTTTTATAAGAACCGCTGCAATAGTTTTTTTTTTTTTTTTTTCCATTCCACCCTACAATTCTACCACACACACCCAAAATCAATCAAACCTGTTAAGATATAGCAATTAACAATGCCACCACAGTGGGGCATTAGATCAACCATTTCACCATTTAAATAGCCACCAAACCTATCTACGGGCAATAATCCACTTACATTTACAAATTTGAGCAAATTAATCAAACATCAACAAAATCTTTACAGAAACGACAATTGTTTCATGAGAATTTCAAAATCATCCTACTCAATCCTACCAAACCCTAAAGCAACCTACATTAACGCTCATGAATTCTGCCCATTCTTCGAGCACCTCGGTTATATGTCCTTCGTTGTAACCGTCTACCAACTCTTCAAAAGCCTTGAAACACAAAAAGAAATATGATTAGTTGCTAATAATACTTTGAGTTTAAGAATCAATGTTAAAAATTATCTACAAAACCAAAATATTTCGAGAATGCTACTTACCATCTAGAGACTTCTCTGGCAAGAGTCTCGGTCCCGCTATCAAGTCACTCATAAACCGAATGACATAGTAGCCACATTCCGAACCTCCCGGCTGCTGTGGACACTGCACATGTATATACGTACATATTCAAAATCGATTTAACACATAAATTATAATACTGTTCCTATTTTAAAACTAATGAACATATTACAAAATTTGAATAAGGACTACAAAAATACCTTGACTACATTCCACGGAATCTTCTTAATCTCTCTCCTCGGACTTGCGTCATTACAGATACAAAGGCACTAGAATTCATACGCACAGATAAAGTAAAAGTTATCAACCGGATGATTAAGAAATAACTAAAAATTGATAATTAATCAAGTTAAGTAAATTCATCACCTCATCAACATGTTATATATAAGTGGCCTCTTGGGACGCAGATGCTGAGTCAAGCTGCAGGACTCTTGGGCTTTTTATACATAGAACGAGCAAAGACCAGTGTCGGCTGTTCATAGATTACAATACAAGCAGAACTTAATTCAATCAATTACATAATACAAATATCATAATTTTTAAACTAACTTAACATTAGATAAAATTCTTACCCTTGATGAAGAGGCAGCATTATGTAAGATTTATCAGCAAGCACACGCATGTATCACATTCGACAAGTACTGGACCAAAGCTTGGGGGTCAGATCCCATATTAGCTTCGAACAGTAGTCAGGGCATAAGAACCCGAAACTACTATTCTCATGTACTTGGACCGCCTTGTCATCAATAAACCTGCACAATATAAAGAAACCAATATTATGAATTTAATTTTCAAATATACAGAGTAAAATGTGTACAACTATGCTAATTACTCACATGCAAGCCGATTTGAGAATCGACGCACTCAACCAATCCTTCGTGAACAACTCCACAAAATCAGTAAGATAGATTTCAAAACTCTGAGCGCCTCATAGTAAAAAGATCCGGTCTTGGTTCCATTGTAACCGAATCTCTTCCTGGCGGCGTCATCAATAGTGTGGAGTGCAACAGTTTCACAGCTGGGGGGTAAGGCATTCAGAACCGCCGGTTGTAGCAAATTCGATCTCATCACAACTCTAGTCGCGGATGCCATCGAAGGATTAGCTGGTGCAACAACAACTCTCTTTCCTTTTGCCTTATCAGAATTTGATTGAATGTGTTCCTAATATATTAATTTAATAAGTATATGTTTCTACTCTAGGATATGTTAAAGAATAAGTTTTTTCATGGGGTTACCTGCTGCTCCCCAAGCTAATCAATCTACAGGGCCACTGTACTGCATTGGATTCAGCTTGACGAAGGGTGGATATGTCTGCACTGGGCACCGGTATCTGACAATCCGCGTAAGCAGGCGCGTAACCTTCAACAAGCACCCGGCATGGTACTCTCGGAGCGCTGTTTCCTCACGGTGTCTCCAGCACAAGACTTGAAAAGTTTTCCCCACCCTACTTCGACTTCGTCAACGCCAATCACTTGGAACAATGTGCAGTCAATTGGTTGCTAAATTTTCAAAATTAAAGATTTTAGATGCACATAAACAATGTATAATTTGTTTTTTTTTGTATTTGTAGTTAACATGTTGTTCTAACCTTGAGAGATGAATATGGAAATGGGTTGACGGAGTGAACACTACTGGGAGGCACTGCTGGGGCTCTGATGCTTGTGCCTGATCTGGCGGTCTAGAAACCTCCTGACTCATCCTCTCAGATCGCATCATCTCCATAGCTTGAGCGATTGACTGCTGAAATTCATTTCGTAGTCGCTGCTCGAGCTCCGCATTCTGGCGTAAGTGCTCCTCATATGTAATGCTCCCTCCAGCACCGTGTCTGACCCAGGATTACCGAAGGCTTGGCGTATACCGACATGACCACCAAAGCCTACTGCACGACCCGGATGATCCTTCTTCCCGAGAGCGCGGGAAAGTGGATCATCCTGCCTAACGGGCTGCCAAGTGCCCTGGGTGATCTGGGAGCTTAACTCTTCCTGTTATGGAGTTTAATAAGTCAATAAGGATACTTCGGTTTATTTAACTGCTATTGTTACTCTATAAATATAATAAACATTTTTTAAACTAAAAATCACTTACCATTTGGTTGATGACTCTCTCGTGGCGTCATCATACTCAGCAGGTGCCGCCGGATTTGAAGGTTTCTTCCGTCGACTTAAGTCCCAAACCTTCATCCTTCGTTCGCTGACATTCGAGCCAGCTGGCAGCAACCCCTCTTTCTCCCACTGCGGCACACGCTGAGCAATACTTGTACTCCCCATGTGATGGGGGTAACGATTTTTTTTTGCATTTTGTTGTTGTTTCTCACGTATAGCCTACATATATGTATGAAAAGACAAATTATGCAAATAATATATGAAAAAGACGAATTAACCAAATGAACTCTAAGGACACTTTAAACATTTATCATACAAAAGAACAACTACTAGTGTGAAACTCACCTTGAACTCAGGGGTCAAACGCTTCGCAACAAACTCATTCCACTGCTCTTCAGTAATACCATCATATTTTTGCCACGGTGGTCTCCGATCATCCACATCTTCACCTTCTGCCTCCTCTATCTCTGCGGGCTCCTCACAGTAAATGTACTGCCTCGTGAGCAGAGATCTGAAGTCTTTGAAGTGTGGCAATCCCCTTCATCACATCATCCTTCAGAGAAGGATCTATACAGAATCGGTCCTATATGCACAAAAAAAATGGATTAGTGTAAAAAATAACTATATAAATCTTAAAACAAACTATTAAGTGTAACAAATACCTTGAGACGTTCAAATATCTGCTCCTTCAACGCCTGAGGCACTTGCTTCCAATTGTGGTTTATATTGAAATATGTACTCACCAAATGCCTGGCTAGAGCAGTGAAATCATTTTTCCAGTACCCGTGGGCTGATTAAATCATTGAACTCCAAAGGCTTTGTCGGGGGGCCTCTATTTGCTTTCAGCCCACGGGTTGCCCCTCGTTTTTTGGGTTTCTTGAGAGGCGGAGGAGCAACTTGTATCTCTTGTCCTTCCTGTGAAGGCCCTGCTGTCTCGGTCTGCTGTGGGGTGGTCTCTACGTCTGCTTTCTTTGATTTCTTTTTACCACCTCGTGTGGTGCGTTTTGCCGGTCTACTATCCCCAGTCAGGAGCAGCTGTCCTATAGGATCATCAATAGGATCATCATCCACTGAGGAAAAAAACACACACATTAGATCAATATTCATGGAACGATGTATAATTGCAAAAATAAACATAAATAATTAATTCTGATAACATTGTAACAACAATAATACGAATTATATAATGTAATTTCAACCAATGGTGTTACCTAGACATAGTAACATATATCATGATCTGTTTTCTACCCAAACCCCCTCATTATGGTCTGATCGAGCGTAGATGGTCTGAACATCATCATTTTGTAAATCATCAGTTGAATCATGCAACCCTGTATGCAACGATACAGTTTCATCTATCATCTCATTATCATCATCGTCGTTGTTTTCATCCTCAAACAAAACCGGTCTTCTCCCTGGAAGAACAACATGCCATCTACTAGCTTTTGGGTCTTCAACATAAAACACCTGGTCACAGTCTTTACCCAACACAAACTGATCTTCCTTATTAGTTGTAACACGTGAAAGATCAACCAAAATAAGTCCTTTATCATTTTGGAGTCCATGTCGGTTGTCCACCCAATTGCAGCGGAACAATAGAAACGAATCAATGTGATAGTTTAGTTCCCATATGTCCTCTATCACACCATAATACCAACTACTACTGCTCATTGGTTGAACCTGGTTACCTAGACCATATTCAGTCACCGATGCTTCAATTTTTACCCCACTGTTCTGATGTATTGATTTAGCATCTTGGCGTGCAGTGTAGTATGTGCATCCATTAATGTCATACCCTTCAAACGATACAACATCTGTTCCAGAACCAACAGCTAGACATCTGATTTCTTCACTGACATCTTCGGGGTTCAATGAAGCTTGCTCAAACACATATTCCTTAAACCATTGGACGAATACTCGATTTTGTTCTTTTTTAAGCCAGATACGGTTTTTGGTAGGGTTTTGTCGACTCAACTCAGCAATGTGAATATCGAAGTAGGGTTCAACAACCTCAAGGTGTTGTAGTACAAACAAATGTGCCTGATTAATAAGATCACGAGAGATACGAACAACCTTTTTGCCAATAACTCCTTTACCCTTAAATCTACCATGGTGACGTGGTTTGGGAATACCAATTGACTCTGCATCGTTCAAATAACTTGTCACGAATTCTGTGACTTCCTCAGTCACTGTTGCTTCGATGATACTGCCTTCCGGTCTATATCTGTTTTTCATTCTACCCTTCAGAATCCCCATATATCGTTCGAAAGGATACATGTAACGTAAGTAGACGGACCACAATATTTGATCTCTCGGACAATATGCACTACTAAATGCACCATTATGTCGAAGAAAGATGGTGGGAAATAAATCTCAAGCTGGCATATTGTCACAACAATTTCATGTTGCAGATCATCGAGGGTGTCTGAGTCAATTGCCTTGCAGCAGACAGCGTTGAAGAAGAAACATAATCGAGTTAGAGCATTTCTGACATTTTCTGGTAATATCCCTCGTATTGCAACTGGAAGAAGAATGCAACATTACACATGATAACATGAGATTTCATGCCTAACAGTTTCAATCCTTCATAGAAACTAGGTTCTTCCAGTTTGAAGAGTACCCAGATGGTTACCTTCAATGTGTGCAAACACTGCAAAAACTTAATTTTTCACTCTTAGAGAGGGTATAACACGCAGGAGGTAGATATGTTCGCTTCTCATCCTCTATTGGGTGTAGTTCTTTCCGTATGCGCAACCTTGCATATCTCTCCTCACCTTCAATCCGTCTTTCGTCTTGCCGGGTATGTTGAGCAAAGTACCACACACTGCCTCACCGACGTTGTTCACAATGTGCATGATATCCAAACAATGTCGAACAGGCAGATGCCGCCAATACGGTAGATCCCAAAAAATGGAATGTTTTTTCCAAATGTTTTTCGCGGCTTGGATGTGTTTCCAAAGACATTTTCAATGCTTTTACCTTTGCATACAACTCTGTTCAAACGCTTAATTCAAGGCAGACGAGCCACACGAGTCTCGGGCTCATTGTTGAACAGCTTTCGCTTTCTCGAACGGTAAAGGATGGTCCACTGGAAGAAACCGTCGATGACACATATAAACATTTTTGCCGCAGTGCTTCAGACGATCTGAACATGTGTCATCCTCACATACCGGACACGCTTTGAATCCTTTCACGAGTATCCTGACAAGTTCCCATAGGCAGGAAAGTCGTAACAGTACAGAACAACATCGCCTTCAGTGTGAAATTTTCTTTCGCATGAGCATCATATACCACTGTCCCTTCATTCCACAACAAGTTCGATCGTCGATCAGTGGTACAAGATATACGTCAATGTTATGACCAGGTTTCTTTGGACCAGAAATTAGGAGTGATAACATAATGTATTTTCGTTTCATGCACAACCATGACGGTAAATTGTAGATCACTAGTAGCACCGGCCAAGTGTTGTGCTGACTGCTCAACGTGCCATACGGGTTCATCCCATCGGACACAATCCAAGTCTCAGATTCCTATCCTCATCCCAAAATGATGTTTGAATTTTCTGTTGATATTTCTCCACTGAGGTCCGTCTGCAGGATGTCTTAATTTTTCATCAATTTTTCTACCATCCGCGTGTCATCGTAAGTTCTTCGCATCTTTCGGATTGGCAAACAACCGTTTGAATCTAGGAATTATCGGCAAGTACCACAATAATTTCACTGGACGATTTTTTTTCTGAAATGAGGAATCCTCATCCTTGTCCTTGTACTGGGACAACAAACATTTAGGACACTTGTCTAGATGTTCGTATTCACCCCTATAAAGCACACAGTTATTTGGGCAAGCATGAATCTTTTTATATTCAACTCCCATTGGACACATCCATTTCTTTGCCTCGTAGGTGGATGTAGGAAGACCATTCTCATCAGGAAGCAATCATGTATCAGCTCTAGAAATGACGTGAAACACTTGTCACCAACTCCATATTTCCCCTTTAAGTTGAACAAATTAAGTACAACAAGTCATTTTGTGTATTTAACGCACGAAGGGTACAAAGGTGTCTTTGATGCGTCCAACAATCTTTGATACTCTTCCGGCTTATCGACAAAAGTATCGGCAACATTTTCTAACATTTCATCCATTTGTTCATCATGGTGAGTGGTCTCACTGTCATCGAATCCTGAATCAATTAACGGTACCGACTCATTGATGGTATTGAAGGGTGGGCGGTACTTGCGTAACGTGGATCATGAGCACTTGATGATGTTGAAGCACTAGCTGCAACAGTTTTCATGAAAATTCATCTCTGTAATGTGGCATCCATGAATCCACGGGACTTAGATGAAATCTAATTTCCTCAATGTCTTCATATTTCCTTACAACCCCACAGTCAACACAAGGACATGAAATATTGTCCGCCTTTGTTCTGTCTTTGTGTTGCACTGCCGCTTTGAGAAAACTCTTTCAGCTTCTCATCAAAATAGTTATCCCCTCGATAACCGTACATCCAGTCACGCTCCATTCTATATGTGAAAACAAAAACAATGTTAAGATTGATTTGTCTTCAGTTTCGTCTGCATTTGTATATGGAGCATGTTTCTACTGGATGTACGGTTGCAACCAAACTCAGCACTGCTCTATGGTTACAACCTAACTAACGTAGGCTAAGTACTCTAAACGTTCCAACGTAACTAATCTAGCCTTATTCTAACAATTCTAACACATTTAATTTAACTTCAACAAATCATTGCATTATTAAACAAAAAATAAAGTTTAATTACTTACTTGTTTTAAGGTTGTACAGAGGGGAAGCTAGGAGATTGCTTTGGTGATGGGCTGGGAAAGTACTGGTACAAATCCAATAGCAGATTCAGAAGACCTGACAAAGAAAAGTAAAGATTGTTATAACAAATAACAAATAAAATTAATTAATAAGACTAATACGATTCTAGAAAAAATTCGGCATGACCTTTGCGTAATCGTGTTAATCCCATGCTTATCATTAAGCATTCACCAACATCTTATTTACCCCGACAAATAAATTCAACAATTGGCAGCAACCATCCTTATTCACAATCACTCAATATTAACCACAACCACTTTTTCGCATAATTAATTAAACAAACAAAGAGAAAAGATAGATGAAGATGTTACCTTTTCACTCTTAGTCCACAGCAGAATAAATAAGGAAGAAGAAGTAAGACCACCCCAATTACTGCAGACGCGGGGAAGCAAGGAAATAATATTGGGGGGGCAAGAAATCCATTATTATAAGCATTATCATATTAAGAAAATAAAAAAGAGAAAAAAGATAGATGAAGATGTTACCTTTCAGCTCATGCTGCACAACAGAAGCAATGAGGAAGAAAGAGACATAGAGACTACCCCAATTACTGCAGACAGCGGTGAAGCAAGGTAATAATATTAGGGGGCAAGAAATCCATTACTATAAGCATTATCATATTAAGCACGTATATACTGCAATGTAATGGGAGAACAGTGTTACATTTTTCTTACGCCTCTCTCTTCTTTCACATATAAAGGTTGTAATTTTTTTCAAGGCTCTTTGCGAAAAAAGTAATACAGTATACAAGTATTACTTTGATTTCAGCACCAAATTAGTCGTATCAAATTTGTCTAAAACAACATATTAAGCTAGTTTTTACAGGATTTTTTAATTAATAGTCTATTTTTTTGCAGGAATTATGTAACATTATAACAATAAACAACAAATATACATATGAATTCTCAAACTTTTCATGTCAACATACGACTTATATATGGTTTATGACATTGGTATCATGTAGTCATTATGTAAGGAATTCAACATATAATGTTTAGATCTAATTAGTTTAGTAAAAAATTCATATACAATAAATCTATTAAAACTTTTTTGAATTACAAACTTGTTTATTGGATCTATATAATGAAAAGTTAAAACTTATAGTGTGGAAAAAATTATAAATTATAAAATGGTATATAATACTTGAACTAAGTTATTTATATAGTAGATGTTTATATGCCTTATTTGTATATTGATTTGCAATTTTTTTTAATATCTTTCATAGTTTCATAGTCATGTTTATAATTCTAGTTCTATATTTATATAATTAAATTTATCATCCGTATCATTAACCCCGTTTTATCCGTATCCGTACTTCCATCCAATCGCATACTTCAGATGACCCGTATTAAACTCCCGTACCGTTTTTACAACTTTGGGTTGTATGCAGAGGGCACAAACAGCAAAATATCAACTCAGGCATTTTATCGAACACCTTATATGCAAACTATTTATACTTGTTCAATAATCTATCTATATTCAAATTATGCACACACAACTAACTAACAATCAATAACTATATTACAACTAGTTATTCAATCAACAAGACAATATTAACATAATTTCAAAGTTAGAAATCGGAATTCGAACCTAGGGTTCGCACAGCACCGACGAACGACGCCTGCGACCTCCTGGACGACTTGGGACGGCGACGGCGACGGCGGTGGCGCGCGCGGAGGAGAAGGTGGCGGTGGTGGCGGAGTCGCAGGCGTCGAGAGAATCGCCGTCGTCTTCTTCGTCGTCGTTCTCGCGAGATTACAGAAGAGAATGAGAGGAGAAGATGAACTGGAGCTGATTTGGGGGAAATAAACAACTCTATCGCAGCGGTTCCTACAAAGAACCGCTGCGATAGAGTTGTTTTTTTTTTAAACGACCCTAGCGCAGCGGTTGTTACTTACAACCGCTGAGATAGGTTTGCGGGATTTTAAAAAAAGGCCTATCTCAGCGGTTGTTTTTACAACCGCTGCGGTAGGGGCGCTGCGATAGACCATTTCTGTACTAGTGTGGGCTTTGCAGGTGACATCTTTACTTTCACTAATCTATGCTAAGGGCCTGAGGAAAGCGTTCATAGTTGGTTAACAACGGAAGATGCCAATCACACTCTCAAAATAGTTTTGAGCAACTCGTTTCGCCAAGATGGATGGTGTTGGAGGAAACATAGAGCAAGAATTTCTCTGTCAAATCAGTATACCACCTTGTTTCTACCATCAATCCTACTAGAGAACCATCTACTTCATACATAAGCCAGATTGGGAATGCTATGAAGAGAATTCGAAAGTGTAACATTCCACAACGTATCAACGTATTTGCCTAGAAAACCTTGCAAGTTACGTATTGTCCCATGTCGTGCTTTTGTCCTTACCAGATGTCGTGATACAGTTGTGGAGTGGTGCTCCTTGTGTTGTGGTTATGAGAATATAGTTCATGTGTTTTTGCATTGTCCAGTAGCTAGGAGATGGTGGCTGGTTAAGGGCATTAAGCGCCCAACTAGCATTGTGATAACAGTGACAAATCTGAGTTGCGCAAGACGAAAGAACAAAGCAAGAAAACATAGTTTTGAAGAAAGTGTGATTCGCTCTATTGGAAGGGTTGAGGAGAACATTCAACCTTGGTGTTTTACTTACAAAGGACAAGGATAGGTTTCTGACTAGAGCCCCTTCTCTACTAATTACCACACCAAATAAAACGACTAACACTAAGTATATATACACTAACACACCAACGGTAAACTAAACTAATAAACTATATACTGCTCAAAATAACTTAACCGGGCTATATAATAATAAGAGTCATAACATACTAATAGCCCCCTTCAAATCATGCAGAAAAGCATGATTTGAAACACAAGTAGCAATCAGGTGGTCACCCACTGACTCAAGCCCATCCTTCTGAGCAACAGTGGGTAATGCCTTCCAGGAAGTGATTTGGTCAACAGATCCGCAAGTTGATCCTTAGATGCCACGTACTCAACAGAAATCAGGCCACTCCGAAGTTTTTCTCTCACAAAATGCACATCCAATTCAATGTGTTTGGTCCTTTCGTGTAGGACAGGATTCTTGGCGATATGTATTGCTGCCTGACTGTCCGACTTGACTGGTACTGGAACAATATCAGCAACTCCGAATTCACTTAGCAACCTTGTCAGCCAACTTAGTTCTGCAGTCACTTGCCTCATAGCCCTGTATTCTGATTCTGCAGAAGACAAGGCAACAGTAGTTTGTTTCTAGATTTCCAAGACAAGGGACTACCTCCTAAACATATAAAATAACCGCTAACAGATCGCCTACTATTTGGGCAACTAGCCCAGTCAGCATCACAATAAGCAATAAGATTAAAATCATGCTCTCTATTGAATAAAAGACCATACTCAGAGGTTCTCTTAATGTAGCTCAAGGTATGCAAAGCTGCTTTAAGATGCAAGTCAGTAGTAAAATCAAGAAACTGACTCAAAACTTGTAAAGCAAAACTCAAATCAGGGCGGCTATGTGAAAGAAAACTCATTATGCCTACTAATCTTCTATACTCACTAGGGTTTTCTAATGGCTTCCCTTCCTTTCTTCTTAACTTAACATTCATATCCAGAGGTGCTACAGCAGATTTAGACTAAGGACAACAGAATTCTCTTACCAAGCTTTCACAATAGGCTTTCTGTACAAGAACAATACCATCTGAAGTATGCATAAGCTGCATTCCCAAAAAGTTATTCAACTCACCCAAGTCTTTAATTTTAAACTTATTATCCAGACTAGCCTTAATCGTATTTATCAGCCCAATGTTGTCACCAGTAATCAAAACATCATCAACATATACAACCAGAAAACAGAATTTTCCATCAGAAACCTTAATGAAAAAAGCATAATCATTCATTGATTGTCTAAACCCTAAACTCTTAAGGAAGTCACTGAGTTTCTGCTGCCACTGTCTAGACGCTTGCTTTAACCCATACAATGACTTTCTTAATTTGCGTACCTTTCCAGAACCTTCTAACTTATGTCCTTCCGGAATTTCCATGTAAACATCCTCAAAAAGATCACCATGCAGAAAAGCATTATTAACGTCTAGCTGGGCAATTTTCCAATTTCTTTTAGCTGCTACTGATACTAAAGTTTTAATAGTGGTGAATTCTTATACAGGTGAAAAAGTCTCAAGATAGTCTACCCCGTACTTCTGTGTAAAGCCTTTGGCAACTAATCTAGCTTATTCCTCTCTAAACTCCCATCTGCATGATATATAATTCTATAGACCCATTTGCATTTCTCTCCAGGGCATCAAATTCTTCTGACATTGCCTGAACCCATTTAGGGTCTTTAACAACATCAGAATATGTAACAGGTTCAAACTCTCTATGTAAATTCGCACTAAAACAAGTATGGACTGAAACCTCATTAAGAATGTCATGCAAGTTGTGATTATTGTCAGTCATGAATAGTTTCGATGAAGCTATAGTATCATTTTCATCCAAACAACATGGTTGGCATAGAAATCAGAATCTTCACAGCTCACTAAACTATCTTTAATAATTCTACTTGACAGAATATGGGAGAAGAGACCAGAATGATACTTATCTTTTTGTGTTTCTGTTGTTGAGGATTGGCCCACAATGTAGTCCTCTAAATATCTTGGGGCATTCCTTTCTCTGACAGATCGCCTCAAAGTAGCATCTTGTTCTATGTGTTGGTGGCTTCAGCATCTGAAGATGTTTCTGGTGGTGTTGGCTCATTGTCTGTCGCTTGAGGTTCCAATTGGATTTCTGGATCAAGCGACTGTTGTTCTGATGACTGATTTTCTGATGGACTACCTGACTCCATTTCTGCTTCACCGGGGTGCTCCTGTCTTATATCAAAGTCCTGTCTGTTGTCTTCATCAGAGTCACTCACAAAAGGGTTAAACGTGTTTCTGATATTATAATCATCCCTTTCCTTGTTGAAACATTCATCTCTAAAAGGGAAAAGATTTTCATGAAAAATAACGTCCCTATTATAAATGATCTTGTTGTTATCTAAGTCAAGCAATTTATATGCTTTCTTACCTTGCGGATAACCAAGAAAAATAGCCTTGACAGACTTTGAGGCAAATTTATCATGCTGTGGCTTGTTGATGTTAGCGAAACAAAGACACCCAAAGCATTTTAAATCATTATAATTTGGTTTAACATTGTAAACAATTTCAAAAGGACTTTTATTATCAACACTGCTCAGAGGCATTCTATTGATTAAATAAGCTGCAGTCTCACTACACTGTCATCCAAAACTTTAAGGACAGATTGGAATAAAACATGAGTTCGAGCCGTTTCAAGCAGGTGTCTATGTTTCCGTTCCACAACCCATTCTGCTGTGGGGTGTAGGTGCATGATGTTTGGTGTATAATTCCATGTTTGTTAAGGTAGTCAGCAGCATATTTAGAACTTCCCAGTTCATATGCATTGTCTGTTCTTAAAACTTTGACTTTCCTCTTGAATTGAGTTTTAATCATATTGAAAAACATGATAATGATGTTAAAGGATTCGCTTTTGTTTGAGCATAGGTGTATCCATGTTGTTTTGCTTTTATCATCAACCATGGTAAGAAAATAAAATTTTTCATCATAGGTACCTACCTTATATGGCCCCCATAAATCAGCATGTATTAATTCAAACAATTCATATTTTTTGTCTATGCTGGAATTGAAAGGCAGTCTGTGACTTTTGGTTCTACAGCAGGATTCACAAACAAACTGTTTTCCTTTGTACACAGAATCAATAAGATCAAGCTTAAGGATTTTGTCCTTAGGAATGTGTCCTAATCTGTGGTGCCATAGATTCAGTTTATCACTACAATCAAATCCTAAACTAATAGATCTATTTTTACAAGCTAAAGAAAAATGACCCCCTTGATTCTTCTATCACATTCACAATCCAGGATATAAAGACCACGCCTGAAACTTCCAATTTTGACTGGATCTTTCTTCTTAGAGTCTTGATAGAAACATGATTGGGAGTCAAAAATAAAATTTCCTTTCAATGACTCAGATAACTTGCTAACAGATATGAGATTGAACTTGAAGGCGGGCACATGAAGAACATTTCTTATTGTAATCAGAGAATTAATCTTTATATCACCAATTATTTTTACAACTTGGGGGTGCCCATCTGGCATTCCCACTGTATGAC
>CM041780.1:139333759-139410930 GCA_023374045.1 Limonium bicolor | reverse complement strand
TTCTTTCTTTATCAGGGCTTCAAACATTTTCAAAATATCTCATCGGAAGCTCCAAAAATTATATCATCAACATATACTTGCACAATTAAGAAGTCTTTCTTATTGTTGTAATAAACAAAGTTTTGTCTGGTTTACCTCTTTTGAATTGTTTTTCCAATGATAGGAAGACAGGCGGTCATACCAAGACCTGGAGCTTGTTTGAGCCCATAAAGAGCTTGTCAAGCTTAAGAACCATGTCCTTCCTTCTTGTGTTTCAAAACTGGAGGTTGTTCAACATAGATTTCTTCCTTGACATATCCATTTAAGAACACACTCTTAATGTCAAGTTGAAATAGTTGATTCCCTTATGTGCAGCAAATGCAATTAATAGTCGAATGGACTCCATCCTTGCTACTGGAGCAAAGGTTCTTGGAAGTAATTCCTTCTTGTTGACGATATCCTTAAGCTACCAAACGAGCCTTGTTCCTGACTACTTTTCCCATCTCATTCAGTTTGTTCCTAAAAACCTATTTTGTCCAAGCACTCCTTGATGAGTGAGGTCAGGCACAAGATGTCATACGTTGCATCTTTCAAACTGATTTAACTCTTCTTGCATTGCATTGATCCAGTCTGGGTCTTGAAGAGCTTCCTTTATGTTCTTGGGTTCGATGGATGAGACTGTCATTGAGAGGGCTAAGAGATCAAGAGTTTGCGCTCTGGTCTGAATTCTTTGGAGATATCTGATATGATGTTCTCCAATGGATGATCTTTCTATAGAGTTCGTGATGATGAATTTTTGATGGTGATTGAGGATTCTCGACATCATTACTTTCTTCAACAACATTATTGACCTGTTGCTGACCTGTCGAGCAAGTTATCATCAGTCGGTGAGTTACTTGATGTTCTCAGTGAGGTTTTGTTCTGCTAGATCAAACCCAAATCCTTCATTCTCTTCAGCTTCTCTGATTTCATGGTCTTTGTTCTCATCAAAAACCACATGGACATTTCTTCTACTTTCATTGTCCTTTTGTTGTAAACTTTGTATGCCTTGCTTCTCTCTGAGTATCCAAGGAAAATGGCCACAATCACTTATGGCATCGAATTTCCTAGGGAACTCTGGTTAGGGTAGTATGGACATAAACACTTACAACCAAAGACTCTAAAGTGACTTATGTTTGGTTTCCTTTCTTTGATGAGCTCATAGGGAGTTTTGTTGAGAATTGGCCGTATGAGCGTTCTATTGGTGATGTAGCATGCACTTGACACTACTTCAGCCCAGAAGACTTGAGGAAGATTGCTTCCCAATATCATGGCTCTAGTTACTTCTTGTGAGTTATATTCTTACGCTCAACTACCCCATTTTGTTGGGGTGTTTTGGGTGCAGAGTATGTGTGACTTATTCCAAGTTGATCACACATCTCCCTAAATTGTTGATTTTCAACCTCTGGCCCGTGATCAGATCGGAGAGCCTTGATTTGTTGGTTGAGTTGTATTTGGACTTTTCCTGCAAATGCTTTGAAATTTCTTAAAGACTTCATCTTTGGAAGCAATGAATATTGTCCAAACAAATCGTGAGTAGTCATCAACAATTACATATACATACCAATTTCCTCCAAAACTTCTTATTCTCATAGGACACATAAATCCTGTGTGAAGCAATTCAAGTGGTTTGGATGTGCTAACCATGTTCTTTGATTTGAAGGAAGTCTTAGTTTGCTTACTTCTAACACATGCATCATATAGATTTATCTCAGATTTCTTTTTAATCTCGGGGAGACCTCTTACCAACTATTTCTTGACAAGTTTTCTTAACAAGGAAATGCTAACATGCCCTAGTCTCTTGTGCCATAGAGTGGAGTCATCTATTGATGCAGTCAAACATGGAAGATTGGACTGTCAATATCCTTTAGACTAGTTACATACACATTTTTCCATCTTTTTCCCTTTAACAACTCTTTACCATTTTTCTGATTAACTATGCTACAATGTGTAGAATAGAAATGAACTGAGTTGCCTTTGTCACAAATTTACATTATCAATGACATAATCTGAAGTGAAACCAACCTTACCTACACCGATGATTTTTCCTTTCTTATTATCGCCAAAGGAAATGGTTCCTTGGCTTCCTGATTCGAGTGAGAAGAACCTCATTTTGTCCTCTTGTCATGTGTTTAGAGCACCCGTTGTCGATGTACCAACAGGGGTCCGTTCCCACTCGATCCTACACTTAACAAGTTAGTGGTGTGGGGTTAGGGTCCACAGAGGTGTTGGACCCAGTTCCACAAGCAACCTTTGATCTAGGATCATTTTTAACTACCCAATTTAGCTCTATTCTCTTGAGCTGTCGATTACCCAAAAATCGGGTATAGCATTTGGCTTCATGATGGCCAGGTTGTCTACATACATTGCAGACACCTCTACGACTGGTCCTTGACTGGTACCCGACCTGTCGTTTGTTCTCCACATGGGTGTCCTAGGAAGAGCTTCTAGCTTAGCATGTTTTACTTTGACGGTAGCTAGTTCCTTTTCTTTAGTGTTAAGAGCAACAATCAATTCATCGATTTCAGGTTGCTTTTCATGCTTCAATTTTTCATGAACGAGAGAATTTCGCTATAATCACTTTGTAATTTCATGAGTGCTCTCATGAGATTATCTATTTATTCTTGTCCAAGCTTTCTTTCAATTTCTCATTTTCCTCCAGGAGTTCCTTGTTTTCATTTTCAAAAATCTCTAGTTGATCAATTAATATGAGGGAGAACTTTCTAAGTCCTAAAAGTTAAGCTTTTAGAATTCTTTGTTAGAGTTTGGAGTAGTTTACCTAGTTTTGATCTTCTTCCTCTGATTCTGATGTATCTTTGTCTTGAGCCATCAAGCAAACTTCCTCAAGGCATAGGTGAGCCTTCTCATCTTCTGAGAGATTGTTGTCTGAGGTTTGATTGTTGTCACTTAGTTCTGAGTCTCCCCACGCAGCAACGAAGGCTTCTTTCTTGGCCCTTTGTTGAATAATCGTCGGTCAGGCTTCTTGACCCTGTCGTTGTCCTCTCGGGATCGCTGAGGACAGTATTTGATATGGTGCCCACGCCTTGAACACCCAAAACACTTGTCATTTGTTTCTTCTGATCATCTGACTCCTGGGCTCCTTGCCTTTCGTCATCTTATTTCTTATGAACTTTCGAAAGTACCTCTTAGCATAGAGGACCATTTCATCATTGTCGTCTCCTGACTCGGATCTTTCATTTTCAGCTGCTTGAAGGGCGATGCCTTTTCCTCTATCCTTAGATGAGCTTTCTAAGTTTCTTTGTTGTAGTTTTAACTCAAAAGCCATCAGGGATCCTAGCATGTCTGCCAAGGACATCTTTGAGAGATCATGTACCTCTTGCATGGCATTGACTTTGCTATCAAAAGAAGCTGGAAGAGTTCTGAGGAATTTTCGGATTTGATCCTCATTTGAGATTGTTCTTCCAAGTACCAACATTTCGTTGATAAGCTTGGTGAACCTTGTGTGCATTTCTGAGATGCTCTCTTTTTCTTCCTTTTTGAATAGCTCCCAATGAGTCAACAACAGCTTAATGCGAGTCTATTTTATCTCATCATTTCCTTCATACGTGACTTCAAGAGTTTTCCAAATCTCTTGTACCGTTTTAGCTGAAGCTACCTTGGAATATTGTTCAGGTAGTAGTGTGCAGTGTAGAATCCTTACTGCTCGAGCATTGAAGATCAACTTCTTGATTTGATCATCCGTTGTCTACTGATATGTCTTGTCCTTGAGCATCTTGAAAGGTATATTCACCGCGTGATATAACCCTCCACATCCTGGGATCATCAGACTTTATGTGAAACTCCATTTTGTTTTTCTAGTGAGTGTAGTTGTCTCCATGAAAAAGTGGTGGTTTATTTGGTGCAGAACCTTCTTCTGACGCTTGTAGACTTGCATTAGTCATTTTTTATCCTCTTCCAAAGTAGTTAGCTTTCTAGAAGAGACCCGTTCTGATACCAATTGAAACTAATTAGTGCACCCGATGCGTCCCCGACCTGTCGTGGACGTATCTATGACTCGATTTGAACTTGATAGTTTAGGAATGGACACGAGATAAACTTAAACTGGAAAACACATTTCGATTGAGAATTTACACACACGAAATACACTCAACCTCCCTTGCCCCACACACGGACTCCCGGGACAGTTTCGACTTTACCTCTAAAGTCGTCAACCCTCTCCTGACTATCGGCCTATGGTTCACCGACCGTTCCCCGACCTGTCGTCCTATCAAATACCCGCTGTATTGATACTCAAACTTAGTCCTCTCTAGCTCACCAACTCTCTAGCACTTACACACACTCTAGTCTGACTCACGCTTGCTCAGTTTGTATCTCTTCTTTTTCTCTCTCACAAGCTTAACTTACAAAGGACATTAATGCACGCAAATATACAAGTTAGTTAAGATGTAAACTAACAGCCTATGAGTTGTAGACTCTAAGAGTAGAGTACTTCTTTTTCTACGAATACAATAGCCGCACCCTGTAATGGTATGAAATATACCATGCGGAAGGTTAAAGTCTCTACCGAAGGCCTGCTAGCGGAAGGACTACTATCGGAGACCAATTGTCGGAAGGCCTGCTACCGAAAGGCCCCGATGCGGAGGGATCTACCAAGAGACTCTACCGGAGGTCAATTGTCGGAAGGCCTATCGATGGAAGCCCTACTACCGGAGGACCCGCTATCGGAAGAGTTGCTATCTAAAGGATCGCTACCGATAGAGTAACTACCGAGGGATTATTGTTAAAGTGACGGTCCGGAAGAGTAGTCCAATGCGGAAGCAGTATTTCAGTCCGGAGACCCGTAAAAGGACTGATAGTTATGTTTATGTAACACCACCACATGTATAGGGGCAAAAGGGTAAACTTAGTGATAGAAAGTCTATAAATAGGAGTAGAAGGGCTCATTTGTAGAGGCAAGTTAGAAAAGAGAGGGCTCATCCCCAAAAGCTCTCTAGAGTTGTAAACCAAAGGATGAATAATAACTCTGTCTAGAAGTGGACGTAGGCCGGATTGTTGGCCGAACCACTATACATCTTGGTGTGGAAACAATGTCAGGAGAGCATACTCTGTACCGTTTCATTTGGCGCCGTCTGTGGGAAGAACAACCAACAATGGTGACCACGATTAGCCACGGCGGGATATAATCGTTCGATCGGAAAACATAGAATGGAGGATTTTATGAATCTCCATACGTAGAATTTCACCAAGAAGCGACGACACGAAAAGTAGCAGCGATAATCAACATCACTTTCTGCATCAATTACATCGCTCAGAAGCCACGGATACCGGTAATCACTAGGAAGGCCGAAGGCGTGGTTGGATCTGAACAAGGAGAGCATTGAAAACCTAAATGATTTCGGTCTGAACGGGCACCAACTGAGTCGTCAATCCATTTTTCATTCTCGATGAAAATTTAGTCATGTACGGTGAACGACGAAGTAGCGCGTCCAAACGCCTTATTCGATCAAGGCATGAAGCCGAAGGGATCGGATACATCCAAGAACTCCATTTCTCGAAGCGTGATGAAAAAGCAATGCTCAGGAAAGTAAAAACGCAATTAATAGTCCAAGAACTTTCGCGAGCATCCTCTCCTTTGATCTAATGCGGAAAAAATCTTTGTCGCACGATCAAGGGAAGCAGCTGAAGAATTTCAAGACAAAGGTACGATTGACTATCATTTTCGTCAGAAAAGAGGAAGTCGGCGATCTTCAAGTGAAGATTAGTCAGTTCCGATTGCCGAAGGCCATGTTTTCGGAAGCGAACGAAGATTGACTTTAGCATTAGCTTCTCCCACAAGTCGATGATGATCGGAGCTATATCCCGGTCGGAAACAATCGGAGAGCGCCCGGCCAAAAAGTTTTGGGTGAGGTCCCGCGCATGATGAATTCAAGCCTGGGCAGAAGAATTATGTGAAGAAATTATAAAATCAAGATGATTAGGTACGAAGCTTCTTTCCTTATCTTCTTTTTTACCTACCGACTATAGGTATAGACCTCGAGTGCAGTTAGCAAATATTTTTTGGATAGTTTAGTCTGTATTAGCGTATATTGATGCTGCGGTGGTGAAAGCAAATCTTTCACTACGATTGTCATAATACTTAGAGTAAAACGATTCCCAGCATTCGAGATATTGAAAACTATTCTAACTGCTTCCGTTTTGAGTTTTATAAAAACGTTTTATAGTGTGAGACTAGTCTTAAGATGTTTTTGACTACCATCAGTAGATCTGTTGCAGTAAGTTGACGTGAATCAGAGCCTGACTATGTTCAAAATTGTCCTGTATTTGCGTCCATGTATGAGCCGTAATTGGAATTAAATTTAAATATGTTTGAACTATTTGAACTTGGTTTCATGAATTTTTCTTGTATGTTTATTGGGCTGGAATACAGTCCTCGCTTCAGTTATACACCATCCATTACCTCTGTTTAGGCACAACAGTTTTTTCCTTCAAATACAAGTTTTTTTTTTATCTGATCACATGGTCACACTGTGTTCCTGTGTTCATAAGATGCTACAGCAGCATGCTCTAAATTCTTCTTATACCGCTGTTTTGGAAACTCCTTAGCACACTATAGAGGTAATCATAGCTTCAGTTACGTCATGACTTATAGCCAATTTCATAGCAAAAGTTGGTTACTGTACAGATCGGTTACAATCTGGTTGAATACCCCACCTGGGGCTGATTCACCTGATACACAACATTACTCTCGTTTAAATCTCTTCTAAGCCTTGCTTACTTCTGATGTGATTGTGCATTCTGCAAATACGCAAACTCAGTCATCTTTTGCGACTAGTAAGATCTGTTGCAGCGGTTCGTTAAGTCTTGTTTGGGTCGTGCAGATTGGATAGGTTGGTTTTCATAAAAACAATTTCCTGACACCATTATGTTCTATTGTTACTCGCTATTACTATTTGACGCTGTTGTATATTTCATAAAAACCAGCACGGATATCATCATTTTTTCTACGGAAGTCTTTAACTTGTGGACTAATGCTAAATCCCTGTGTGTTCTTACTGCTATATACCGTTGCTGCTCTGAAAAATGGTGGAACGGGGGCGGAAGCTCCTGCTTTCCGCTCAAGATCATGGCAACTGATGGAGCAGGACAAGATAACTTCCGGTGAATCTGATAAAGTGATAAAAGGAAAGGGAAGGAGGAGTTCATTATCTTCCCGGAAGAAAAAGGTGACCGCTGCTGCAAATAGGAAATATTGCTTTAATTCTGCTGCAAAATTTTCCCACCGGTACGAGTATTTTCCACCGGGGATGACCTCAGAAAACTCTCTACCGGAATCAGAGGGGTAAACTCCCCAAACTCGGAACGATACTAATCTACCGAGAGTCAAATGGAGAAAATCATCTCTATTGGTCTTCACCAGTAAAAGACCTATTTCTTCATCGGTAGGTCTACACCGGTAACAGTTTGGTCCTTCTCCAGTAGCAATCTCTCATCTTCACCGGTGGCCAATTCCCACCCCTGCCGGCAACAAATGTGTTACATCCACCGGTGTTAACTCTCCACCTCCACCGACAACAGTATGGTGTTTTACCGGTAATCATCACCTAAAACCTTTTCCAGAGGGTCTGGAAGCTTTTCAGCAACGATCAAGTCACGGGGAGTATTGGAAGCAGGCTTGAAAACAAGAATGGAATTCCTCTCCGATAGAACTTGGAATTTCTCTCCGATACAACTTGGAATTCCTCTCCGATAGAACTTGGAATCTCCGAACTTGGAATTCCTCCGATAGAACTTGGAATTCCTCTCCGAACTTGGAATTCCTCTCCGGTAGAACTTGGAATTCCTCTCCGTAGAACTTGGAATCCTCTCCGTAGACTTGGAATTCCCTCCGGTAGACTTGGATATCCTCTCCGGTAGACATTTGGATATCCTCTCCGGTAGACATTTTGATATCCTCTCCGGTAGGTATTTGGATATCCTCTCCGGAAGAAGCCCTTTGTACTACCAAGAAATTGCAGATCCAACGGTGAACAGAAAACAATGAATTAGCGAAAGCCTCACACCGACATACTTTGGATTAATGCGCCCGTGAGGAAGTTATCAGAACTGGATAGAAGCTCCTACCGGAACAGGACACAAGTTGCTACCGCCGAAGACGTAATGTTTCTACCGGGAGGGAAATTGCTACATATAAGCAATAAGTATTCTTCTAATCTGGAGAATTGCTGCGAAGAAACTGTCCAATAATACCTCTCGGACAGAACAAAGTCGCACCCCCACTGATGGCATCCTCTCATCTACATCGGTAATAGTCTTCTTAATGCAAAACAAAGCTCCTTGCTGCTACTCCTGGTTTGACACGATGAACAAACGTCATAGTTCATCTCGAAGACCAATTTTGGAAAACAAGGAGGTCGAGACCGGTACAAATGTGGGAAGGAACTGCTACCGGGAGAGCAGTCCTACCGGTAAAAGAATTTTGCAAAGTCGAAAATTCCTCACTAGAGGTACAGCGGGAGAACAAGGGCTACAGTCTGAAACAATAGCCCCAGAAGAATGCTAAATATCGGACAACATTGCGGAGATAGTTTGCACAGAAATACGGGGCTGCGGAGAGTATATGACCATGGCCGATTGGCAAGACCGGTAAATAAACAGAATGATAAATTGGGGAGGCCCTCGCAAAATAGATGCAATCTATTTGGTTTCCGCAACAAGATTCGGTCAACTCACCCCAGACATGAACTTCTAGTGAATCTCGAACACCGGTAAAATCATTCCAACCGGTAAAAAAGAGGTACCACCTTTTGATATTTCATTGTGAATATTCTTGTCACTGGAAGTTTACAAAACTTTCTCTAGAGGATTGATCACCCTCTAGTTTTCAAAAAAAAAAGAGAAATATTTTAAAACAATTTCTGATTTACTTAAAACCAGACCAGCGAGTCTTGGGAAAAGAAAAGCAAGAAAAAGAATGTATCCGACGATCTACCATCAAAGAATGGTAGTGTAATGTATCCGACGATCTCACTGTCAGCGTCCTGACAGTAGAGTGATAAACCGACGATCTCACCGACTCAAAGTCGGTAGAGTGATGAACCGACGATCTCACCATGTGTACAGTGGTAGAGTGTGAAAGCAAAAGTGTAACTAAGGGGTTACCAAAAGAGATCTTGGCAAAAAAACAACAAAAAGAGCAGTCTAAAATTCTTCATTATCAGAATCTCCAACTTTTGGGAAGCAATAGAATTTATAGTAATTCTTTTTGTTCACTTCAGACTTGTGCTATCCATATACTTAGTCAGGCTACTCTAAGCAACCTATAGGATGTATATTTGGGTTTTTTATCCCCGTGATTAATATACTCTAACTAACAAAAGCTTTTTGGGAAGTCCGGTCACTCCGGGCAGCCCAAAAGACAAATATCTTTTAATCTGTTAAAATTAGGTATGCAGGTCCAAGGAATAACGTGGTTCAAGCAGGAAACTGATTATGAAGTAATATCCCATTATTATTATTATCTCGGACTTCTTGAGATTATTATCTCGGACTTCTTGAGATTATTATCTCGGACTTCTTGAGATTATTATGGTCTTCTGGAATTATTATGGTCTTCTGGAATTATTATGGTCTTCTGGAATTATTATGGTCTTCCGGGATTATATGGCCCTTCGGAATTCCAGATCTTGGGATTTCTTGTTATGGCACGGTCAAGGAACGGAGACCTTCTCTAAGGAGTACAAGTGGGACTTCATCGCCCCCGGAACCTGTGGGACTTCTTTGTTTCCGGCAGACAAGCTCTTACATAGGCTAAAGTTTTTAAGTTCTTTTCCTTTTTAAGGCAAAAGAAAAAGAACTTGTGGGACTAGGAGATATAGATATATAGAAAAGAAAAGAGTACAAAGTGTAAATTTTATCTTCTTTTGTAAGTTCCACTTTTTAGTGCTAAAAAGTAGAACTTGTGGGACTGATGTAATGGTATGAAATATACCATGCGGAAGGTTAAAGTCTCTACCGAAGGCCTGCTAGCGGAAGGACTACTATCGGAGACCAATTGTCGGAAGGCCTGCTACCGAAAGGCCCCGATGCGGAGGGATCTACCAAGAGACTCTACCGGAGGTCAATTGTCGGAAGGCCTATCGATGGAAGCCCTACTACCGGAGGACCCGCTATCGGAAGAGTTGCTATCTAAAGGATTGCTACCGATAGAGTAACTACCGGAGGGATTATTGTTAAAGTGACGGTCCGGAAGAGTTAGTTCAATGCGGAAGCAGTATTTCAGTCCGGAGACCCGTAAAAGGACTGATAGTTATGTTTATGTAACACCACCACATGTATAGGGGCAAAAGGGTAAACTTAGTGATAGAAAGTCTATAAATAGGAGTGGAAGGGCTCATTTGTAATAGAGGAAAGTTAGAAAAGAGAGGGCTCATCCCCAAAAGCTCTCTAGAGTTGTAAACCAAAGGATGAATAATAACTCTGTCTAGAAGTGGACGTAGGCCGGATTGTTGGCCGAACCACTATACATCTTGGTGTGGAAACAATGTCAGGAGAGCATACTCTGTACCGTTTCACACCCTACAGTAGATTTTCTTCCAACTTGATCTGGAGCCAACAACACACGTGTTGCCTTGCGAATGGGCAAGTTGGTGGCTCGTCTACCAAGTGGTCGGTCACCACTAGCATCCTCATCTTGTCCGATCTTGTCTGGTCCATTAATGCTCATAAATGCTCTCTTCTGAATTTATTATGGCTATGTAATGATGTTCATTTAATAGCCTTTGCTTATCTTGTTATCTTGCACATTGATGAGCTTCATCTTGTCGTGAGCTAGTTGCTGGTATGAGTGTGACACATCTGAGTGAGTTTGTCGACGTTGCAAAAATCCTTTTGGTCCTTGTTTAATGTCTGATGCAAGAGATACATGATAGTGTGGTTCTTGACTGCTTGTGTATTACTAGAAGTTCTCCGGAGCTCTCGGCAACAGGTGCTCGACTGGTAGGGCACACGTCGTTATATGAGCACGCTTGCAACCTTGCGTGCTAAGCCACTCAAGACTTAAGTTCTCTTGCAACCTTGCGTGCTAAGCCACTTATTTACCTGTTTATCTAAATTTTTGAGCTTGACAAACATGTTAGATAAACACCACAGGTTTGCTATCATCAAAACTAAAGGATCTTGACTTAACAGTACCCGACATCAGCTGGATCCGTCAATTGTAAATAACTGCCACCGTTTGGTCAACCGTGGCGACTTTTCACATATGCCGGATGGGAAGTACCCAACAACATACCCGACAAAGCTCCTTTTCTGCTCTCTGCTTATGCCGTGCAGAAGACATCCGGCTTCATGTCCGGCAATACTTGAATTTTTGCCTAGGAATTTGTTCCTTGCGTAAAAAGCTTATAAAACATAAGTCTGTACAAATAAAATACTTTAATGCATAATACAACATAAATACTCATTATTTAACCTTATTTAGATTAATATACTCCTAAATCTAATACATAAAATATGATAAGTCTGCGGCTTATCAGCCCATTAATAATTTCTCTAACATCGGGCTATTGTAATATGATTACCCAACCCAATACTACTTACCCAATAGGCTCTCCCAATAGAATAATTATAATGCCAGTATTATTCCTAACATCTACCAAACGTATAACTATATCCAATAATATAAAACGATTAAAACGAATAATTATATAATATTCCAAGCTCATTTTATACGGGTAGATCATTGGTGGATACTAATATGTGTTTTTTTGTGTGGGTGTGGGTGTGTGTTGAAAAAATGGGATGAACCCTAATATTACTCAGATACCATAATAGAAATTAACAGTGAGAGAAAATATTTGAACCGGATGAGTCTAATATATATTACATCTAGGGCATGCTTGGTAAGTGGGTATGAGAATTGTTGGGAATGGAAATAGAATTAGGATGTGTTTGTTTCAAGCGGGGGAAACAGAATGGAGTCAGAAAAGGGAATATAGAGGAATGAAAACGAATCCCTTTTGAGTTTCCTAATTTTTTTGTTTGAGTTGGGGGAAAAGAAATAAATAACTGGTCAACGACCACCGGTCAATGGTCAACGGTTGCCAGTTGTCGGTCAACAATCATTAATTGCCGGTTAACATTCACCGGCCACCGGTCAATGGTCATTAGTCATCGGTCAATGGTCATATATCACCGGTCAAAGTGTACTGAGGAAAGGGAATCTCATTTCCTAGTAGGGGTGGGGAATCAAGACAAAAGGGTTTTGAGGTAATCCCACTCCCTTTTCTAGAAATAGGAAAAACTAACAAATCAAACAGTAGTTCCGATTCTCTTTCCTGATTACCCCAAAACAAACACCCCCTTAGTTAGAATGGGTATAGGAATATAAATAATGGAATGATTAGTGCACTTCCATTCCAAGGTTCAGTATTTATAAATTGTCAATGGGAAACAAATTTCATTGTTATTACTCCCTCCGTTCTGAATTGACCGTCCTATTTACTATTTAAACATGTTGTTTGACTTCAATATTTAACATATAAAATAAAATCATTTTAAAATTTTAAGATTTGCATATGATTCCTTACATGATAAACTATATATTACAAAGTTTAGTTTTATAAAATTATTTTATCTTATATGCTTAGTATTGAAGTGGAAAAACGTGCCATAAAGCACGACGGTTAATTCAGGACGGAGGGAGTATCATGCATGGTAGGTTATACACATTTTATGATAAATTTGTTAATTCAACAATTCTAAATATATTTTGTTGTTACATTAATAAAATGGTTAAAAAATAAAATAAAAGTATTTAAGCCAACTTAACTATTTTTTCTTCAATATATATATATATATATTGATTTTCCAGAATTAAGTAATCTGATAGTTATAAATATAAAAATAAATTAATAGCGTTTATTTGATAATAAAAATAAAACCAATAACTATATATATAAAAAATAATATAAAAATGTATTGTAAGATATTAAATATAGTAAATTGACGAATATGTAAGTAACAATGAAAATTGTAAAGAATTCAATTAGAATTGATCAGATTTATTTGATTTCTAATATTTTTTCCTTATCTTGTCATTGGTGCATTTTTTACATTTTTTATATCTTAATATTTTGGTTTGTCTAACTCCATGTAATGATTAATATTACTCCAAATGTTACATACATAAAGTTTGAATTTTTTTATTTTACATTTACTTGATATTAAAATATTCATACCAGCAATTATCAAATTTTGTAAGTATACATTTAATTATAATATCAAATTTAATTATCTTACTCCTTTAAAATATATGTAATAGAGTAATAATAAAAACTAGTTATGAAATGAAAAAATTAATTACTTTCATGAAACAGTTAGAATATATAAACATTCGAGGTTGAAAATATTTATCAAATCCTAAAAGGTGTCACTACACTTTTAGTTCTGGTGCTAATCAAGCAAATTCTACTGTACAACTGGAAGTACACATGAAAAAAAACAACGTGGATGTGTTATGTGGATTTGATATATTTAAAAGTTTTTTCTTTTTTTTATAATTTAAAATTTGGATTTTTAATTAATTGAAATTTTGGATTTAGATGAAAATCTCAAAGTTTAAAACAAATAATTATGAAAAATTCCAAAACAAATAATTCTAAAAAATTTAGTAACCGTTAAGTGAAAGAATCTCAATTTTAGAAAAATCTGAAAGTTTAAAACAAATAATTCTAAAAAATTATTAACTGTTAAGTAAAAAAATCTTGGTTTTAGAGGATATTGTACTAATATTCTTTTATATTGGTCTGGAATTATAAACTGAGCAAATTTATAAACAACATAAGATAAATTTTGAACAAATGGTTTAAGCTATTGAACAAATGGTTGAAAATGTTAAACAAATGGTTGAAACCGTTGAACAAATGGTTGAAAATGTTGAACAAATGATTGAGAATATTGAACAAATAGTTGAAAATATTGAACAAATGATTTAAAATGTTGAACAAATGGTTTAAAATGTTGAGCAAATGGTTGAAAATGTTGAACAAATGGTTTAAAATGTTGAACAGCGTGTATTGCTAATATGAACATGTAATTGATTAAAAAATGACGAAAAAATAGAAATTGTATAATTATGTTGATATTGTTTTATTATAAAATTTCTGATGAACAACTAGTATCCAGTTTTTGAATAGTTTATAAAAATAGTTGAACATATGGTTCAAAAGATTGAACAACCAATTTTATATTTGTAAACATGAACGGTAACTGTTAAAAAACAACAAAACTTTTTTTGAACAAAGTGTGTTAAAAGCTTACCATGTATCTTTAAATTTTTAACACGGTAATCCAATTTCAAATTGTTAAATTGTACTAATATTCTTTTATTATATAATTATCCTTTGAAATTTTAATTTGAGCAAATTTTAGAAACAATATGAAATTTTTTTTCAAACAAATGGTTTAAAATGTTGAAAAACATGCATTGCTAATATGAACATGCAACTGATGTTCAAAAAATGGCAAAACAAATATAAATGGTATAATTATATAGATATTTTTTATGATAAATTTTTGGAAGAACAATTAGTATCAAATTTGTGAACAAATTGTAAAAAATAGTTAAACATATGTTCAAAAGAATGAACAACTAGTTTTATATTTTTAAACATAAACGTTCACTTTAAAAATAGAGTAAATTACTCAAATCCCCTGTAAGGATTGTGCATAATACAGTTAACCCCTTGTGTTTATCATAATTATTGGTAACCCCCAATCATAACTCTTTTATCAAAGCGTTAACTAATATTGACCCATCAACTTAATCACATTATTAATGACAGCTTGGACAACAAAACTGTTTAATCAACATCGTCTAACTCTCTCTCATCCCAGTTCAGATGCATTTTTGAGGTAGGGTTGACATTTTTCGGACAAGAAAAATGCTGACTAAGGTGTGATTTTTGTCCAACAAGTCATTATTAGTGTGATTAAGCTGATGGATCAGCACGTAGTTAACGTTTTGATAACAGAGTTATAGTTTAGGGGCTCATAGTTAAAGATACCGTAACCTCAAGGTGGTTACCAATAATTATGATAAACACAAGGGGGTTAACTGCATTATGTCCAATCCTCAAGAGGGTTCCGAGTAATTTACTCTTAAAATATGAACTAACTTTTGAACAAAGTATGTTAAAACTTGAACAAGCAATACATAGTATCTGAACACAAACTTGAAAGTTTTAAAAAGGTAATCCAAATTTAAACAGAGAATTAAATTGTATTAACATTTTTTTACCCGCGGACAATTGGTTGAAGATGAAAGTAATGTGAGATAAGTAAAATCTAGGCCTGGCAAAAACATAATGAAAACGAATATACGACGTGGAACACGACACGACATTAACATGTATAGGTATTTAATTTTATATACGAAACTAATTTCGTGTCGTGTATCGTATATACATGGTTTATTAATGTGTCGTGTATCGTATATAATTGTATACATATCGTGTATACACGAAATACCAGTAAATAATTTGTATACACATATAATTCGTGTACACGTGTAATTCGTGTACACATGGATAAATTTCGTGTTACTTATTTATTTAATTAATTAGTGTAAATATGATGTTTTGGGCCCTTCCTTGTTCATACCAGTTCCCGCGCATTGTGCCCTGCCCTCGCGAAGTGGCAAGTAACCGCGCGTCCGCGCCTGGATAACAAACTGTTCACCCGACACACTGAGTGAGAAACAAGCACAACAAATCGCGATTGAGAGGGAAAGCAGACGGCAGATGAATCCTCTCAAATCAATGTCGGAGCTGCCACCGCACCACCAACCGCTTCCGCAATAGGATTGGTATGGACCCTTAATCGATCTTTCTACCGCTGGCTTTCACATCGGCGATTTTGTTCAACTGTTAGTCCTGGTCCATCCCTCAACTCCAATTCAGGTGAATTCAATTCTCTAGCGCTTCCTTCTCCTCATTTTGGGAAATGTTTAGCTGCTACGGAAGCCGCAATTCGGATGCTCGTATTTTGCAATAATTATTAATTGATGTTTTCTCTTTTGCAGTGTAAGCTTTCGAAGGAAGGTAACGTGACGAGGACGGATATTCATGTTGGCGATGATACTCGGTCTTTTTTCTCAGTCATCTTTTGGGGTAAAGAGATGAGCTCCGTTGTTTCCCCCGGTGACTTGATTTTGTTGCAGAGTAAGCTCTTCGATTGTTCCGGTTTTCTTTAAATACTCACTGTCGTTTTCCCTCTTTTGAAGTTAACATTTCCAGTATATCAATGCATAACGAGTTTAGAGTTTCAAAGGGCATCACATTATTGGTATTATACATTTCCTGGGTTTATCAATTTTTAGCTAGTTGCAAGCGTTTTACTTTCGTTCCTTCTTTAGATTTATATGAGTAGTTTGCACAAAAGATCGCATTCAATCGGACTCTTGTTTTGAATATATGTAAGCCACAGAATTTTACTTCAATCTAATTCATACCACTTACTGATAAATCTAACATGTGAATCCTTAATTTTACCCAGATGTCAAGATCACTAGATTTGGGAATATTGTTGAAGCCAGGAGTATCTTCTGCTCTTCTGTTCATCGATTGGTCCATCCATATCGATCTATCTTCTCAATGGGTATTGTATGCTATTCTGTCCTTCTAGAAAGTCGGATTTACCTGTCTTTGTGAATAAATGATGCCGTGCTCTTTGTCAGTGAGAAAAATGTAACTCACCATTGGAGATGATTAAACTTATCTGTTCTTGTCAAATGGAATGATTTTCTTTATTGTTTATGATCTTACAATTATGGTTTTTTTTCCTTCATGAATGTCTTGTTAAGAGGGTATACCTTAACATTTGTGGTGTATTCTTTGGTCAGGAATGGATGAATTGGTTGAAAGATGTCGAGGAGGGATAACACTGAAAGAGAAGCTTAAGAAGGTCATAGAGTGGGTTCGACGCCAATATAGTTCTACACTTCCCGATAAACCGCAAAACCCTCAAGTTAATACCTTTCCTTTTCCTTTGTCTCATCAATTGCGAATTGATTTGTTTAGTTTTCTATTTATCTCTTTTGCACCTGACCTGTGCTGTTTCATATATAAGGTGCACCTACATTAGGATTTCATTTCTTTAATTTTTAACTAGTGAACATAAGAATTCTTCTTAATGACAACAATGTACATAATGACACATTTCATTTATTGATAGTTAACAAGTGAAAATTATATTATCCTCTCAATGAAATTGACAAAAATGAAACATATCAGAACAAGGCAGCACCGAGAAACTGGAAAGTGCAAGAGGAGCAGATAGAGCATAGATGCTCTTCACTTTCTGATTTATTGCATCTGGCCGTCCCTCCCCAGTAAGGCGATCATTACAGCTTCGGTGAGTGAAATTTTGTTGCCTTCTTCTGTGCATTCTGAACCAGATAGGGAAAGGATGTTCCTGAGCAGGAGGGTGCAGAATAGAAATGAAATTTGGTTGAAGATATCATCTCTCCAGGATGCTTGCTCTGTGGTTCTCTATTGACTTTGGAGTATGTATGAGTCTCTCTTTTCACGTTTCTTTGTTCTCCTTGCTCGATTGATATGTGTTCTCTTGCCTGACATGTACAGATCAATTTTGTTAACAGTTCTGTGTGTAAAGAGAATAAAGGCAGCTCTTTTTACTGTGAGAAAAGCTTGAACCACTTGCACTTAATCGGCTCGATCTACAGACCCTTTATGGTAAGCCCTATTAACGAATCTGAATTTTAAAGTTGGCCTATAGGATTTTTACTTGGGTCATGACACTTGATTGAATTTTGTCGCTGAACCAAGTTTATGAGTATATTGCCTTGAAACTCTAATGAAAGCAAAGACTAGACAACATTATGTTTATGATATAGTAAGAATTTCAAGGTCTCGACTCATGGAGGTCTCTCTGCAGCTGTATGTATGGGATAACTCAAACCACATGCCACTTCTTGTCAAGAACACTGCAGCTGAATTGTTGTTTGGAAACATCACAGCAGAGAAAGTCTACCAGTCGTACCAACACCACCAAAAACATAGTCAAAATGGTGGGAGGGAAAAAGATAGCATCAGAGAAGAAGATGAGAATGTGGCATCAGAGATGGAACAATTCCAGGTTAAGAGTAATACTTGTGCAAGACTGTACTCTATTTGGTTGGTCCTTGTTAGAATGTTAATACTTCAAGGGAAGAACAGTCCCCTCAAATTTCAAGTCTCAGTAAATCCAAGGCTTCAAGTAGAAGATGGGAGATTTGAAATGCATTCTGTGACCCTGCCTTGTCCAGAATCAAAATTAATAACATAATGATTTGTTGTAACATATGAAGTTTGTATTGTCACAGTTTCTCAATATTGAATTGCTTCATTAGGCTTTCATTCTGGTCTCTGTAAAGATACTGATGTTGATCATGGTACTGTCTCTAGGTCTAAAAGGAAACAAGGGAAATGTTATTATATCAACTGGTTTGAATTCTAAGGATCAGATCAAATGTGAAAATGATTGCAGACTAAAGTATGGTTCGGGAGAAAGGCATTTCATTCTACATTAGAATTTTGACTATCATTGTCCTGTGTATTTGTACTATTAGCTTTATAGCTAGAAAAGGGCCGTCCTGCACAGAAATACCAGACCTCTTATATGCTGTAGTCGGTCTTTGGTTTTCAGTTGGCCAGAAAGGATTTCGATTTGCTGTTCTTGTTATGGTACAGTTCTTTGCTTTGACGGGTTTTTACAGATCGAACAGAGGAAAATGACATTTTCACTTGTCTAAAATGGCAACGAAATAGCTGCACAGCACTGTAAATTTTGAGTTCAAGGCAACATTCGTGACAGTAACAACAATCTCACGTACAGAACTTGAATAACGCGTGAAAAGATACCTTGGTAAAAGTAGTGAAACTCAGATCACAATCACATAAGAGTTTGGAAAAGTGGGACAACATAAGAATGACAAAAGAACCAACTTGCAATGGTCTGTCCGTAGGAAGAATGTCACTGTCAGTTGATGACGAGACTAGGGAAGCGAAAAGCGCAAAAGATTAGGATTAGGTGGGAGGCAGAGAGCACAGAAATTCTGTACGTATCTTCAAAATTGTTGGGCTGGGCTAGTCACTAGTCAGCCCCGTGATCTCCCACTTCTTCTAGGTTTTTTTGTGTAATGATAAATTTCCTTCTTTTCGGCTCTTCAATTAAAGTTATAGTAGCATGTAGCAGTGCCTACTGGAAGTAATTTGTTCCCAGCAGTAGTTAAACTAATACAAAGTCAGTGCAGGATTGATGGGTTCAAATGAGAAGTAACGACATATATAAGATTAACATGTATAGTTCGACCTACAAAAGAACTATTCCATTAAAGGAGAAGAACAAAGACCGATCTCACGGAGTCTTAAGGATTAGAAACAAAGTTTCTTAAGACAATCACCAACCCGCTTAAACTCCTATATGTTTCCCACTAATTACTTGAAGACACACACATCTCTTTCTACGAATTATTGATCCCTTTATAGCTATATATATGTTTATTATTCGATTTTACAGGCAACGACATAGTTGATAAACAATAAGAACAGAAAGTCAGTGAGGAAATACAATCGCTCCTAGTCGATATGCCAATAGTCATTTTTTACATCTAATTAAATACAATCAATAGTCACCCTTCTAGTAAGGATGGTAACAAACAGAACGAAAGAATAAAAGTAAAATAGCAATATTTGACATTGTATACTATTTCAATGACGATGGCAGGACAATATTGTTAAAAGGATCAAGGACAAGTTGACAGGAAATCTTTACTAGTGTTTGATTTCTTTCTCTTCTGTTTACAAAACTTGGTTGGTGAGGTTGGGGAGAAAGGGCAGGCTTTTTCAATTGTACTATAATACTGTTTTTTGAGATAATTTATTTTGAATTTGTACAATCAACTTTCGAGACAAACCAACAGGGCCGTCCTTCCGTCCGTCCTCCTCCTGCAAGAAGAAGTGCCCCAGTGGTCCACTGTTCTCAACCTGCTGCAGTGCAGTCTCCTATTTGCTGTATATGGTAACTGAGTGATGGTACTCCATCCATCCATTCTTGGTGTTTTTACTGATACATTCTTGGAAGTAATGCAAAACAGAAGTCTATAATGGGAAAGAAAAGAGATTGAACCAAAAGCAAGTATTGATTTCTAAGCCAAACTTGGAAACAGTAGGTGACTGGAACAGCAGTCTCCTCCATGATAATATACTTGAGAGAAACAAAAATGTACTCAACGCAGGAAAGCACTACCTTGATACTCGGATCACAACAAGAGAGTTTCACAGAATAGAATAAAAAATGATTTAGTCAACAAAAGATGACAAAAGAACAAGGTTGCTGCCGTTAGTCTGCTGGAAGAAGATCATGGTTGTCAATAAGTGAAGAGAATATGGAAACTGGCAAAATATTGGTATTAGGTAGGAGCATACAAATGAAATACATATAATTATGTTTTCAAAATTGTGAGAGAAGACCCATTTTTTCTGGGTCCTTTTGTATGATAGAATATTTAATTTCCCGTTTTTGCGGCTAAGGAATCGAATTATGTGAAGAGGGTCAATTAGAAACTAGAAAGAATATGAATGTTCTAACATACAAAGGAAGAGCACAAAAAAAAAATGTCTGTTCATTTCAAATATGAAGAAATGGGAAAGCAATGTTTTTTCTTTCGAATCAAGGAGCCACAAAAGAATAACCCACTAATGCGTGCTACACTGGAGTCATGTCCTTCTATTTTTTCTAATTTGTGGAAATAAGTTGACTATTAATTCTTTTTATCCTTAAATTATTGGTATCTACCAAAAAGAATAGAAGTAATTCTAACTATTACATATTCGTATGTATAAATAATTATTCATTAATTATAGCCACCAGATTCAATTGATACGATATCCCTTTAATATCTTATTATGTCATAATTTGACATCAACGTTGACGTTTATTATTATGTATAACAATTTTAGGTAGTGTTGTTTAGTTTATACAAACATAATTGGGAAAAGGTAAGCCTGTAAAAGAAAATTCTTTTAATACTTTTGTGTATTTAGTTCATGTAGGGGGGATATTTCATCGGTCATTAGTCGTTTGTTGTTGGTCTATGGTTGCTAGTTGTTAGTCATGCAAATGCACTGTTTCGTATTGAAGTATATTGATGTTTTTTGTTGTGTCCCAGACTCCCAAATTAGGATGTTTTTTGGCTCCATTCATGAAGGCACGTTTTTCTGTCAGTTTTACTAGAAAATGCTCCACCCTAGGTATGGGCGTTTTAGCTCAAGTACCGGAAAACTCTCTTAATCATGTGTTTTTTTCTTAATACTCCAACATAAATGTAAAAAAAAAAAACCACACATTAGGTGATTTTTTTTTTCAAAATTAGTGTACATATGAAATTAGTGGTGTGCCGGGAAGTAATAGGACAATTCCTCCTTCGGTAGACCTCGTTCCCGCTTTCTCCTGGCTCTTTTTGCCATGTATACCAATGACTGGAAATATTTTTGGCTCTGTTATTCCTGCTCTCCTAACTCCTCTTGCCATGAGTATCCTATCCATAAATTGTCGTGGGTTGGTGACCCTAATTCTGTTCACGGAGTCCTTCAAGTAATTCACAATGAATCAATTGATTTCATCTTCCTGTTTGAAATTGAACTCTCTCGCATAGAAATGGGCCGATTTGAGAGGTAAATTCACAATTACACAAGCTCTGCAGTGGATAGTATTAGACGAAATAAAGAGGCCGCTTTATACTGGGGACGTATCTTTCTGGTTAGAATCCAATTCTTCTCTGATCATCATATAGATTTTTGTGTTGATGGTGGTTTGGGGTCCAATTGGTAAGGAATGAGAGTGTCTACGGTTGGTCTTCGGTGAATGATTGTTAGAGACCCTGGACTCTATCCAAGATCTTTGTCGATTATCCTATGTTCCATGGTTGATCTTTGGCGACTTCAACGAAATCCTTTATGGATTTGAGCATTGGGGTCGAGGAAAACTGAACACAGAATGTATACAGGCATTTCACACTTGCCTTAGTAAGACATGATATTGGGCCTGTCCAAAATCTGATCGTTTAGGCCCATAAACTGCCTTAGTCCATTAGCTGTATAATTGTTTCTAGATTCCTGTACAACCCTAGTATAAATATTCAGTGTACAGTAGCCGATTCATCACGACATTACATTCATTATAATACAGATAAATATCTTCTACATATCTAAAAGTTCATGTATGGTATCAGAGCCTAAGGGCGATTGTTTCTTCATCGTGCTTCTGCAGCGATCATGTCTACAATAGGAACACCGATCTCAAATTCATCCGGCGTCATTGGAGATAATCCCATCAAGAATACGGCCACTGGAGGAGGTAATTCTGCAAACAACAATACGATCTCAATGCCGTCACTTATATCACCGATGTCAAATTTTATTAAACTAAATGTTGAGAACTATCCCACTTGGAGAAAACAAATTGAACCCTACCTTAGGGGTTATGGATTGTTTGGCTGGATCGATGGATCCAAACCTCGACCTGCTGCTATTGTCGATGGACAACCCAATTCTGAGTGCTAAACTTGGGATCAGTATGATCAGATTGTTCAATCTGTGATCAATACATCTCTGTCTGAAGCGATAATTGGGAATGTTGTTGAATGTAATACTGCTGCTGATACTTGTAAAGTCTTGAAAGATATGTTTGCAGCTCAATCTGCTGCAAGGGCAATGCAAGTTAGAGTTCAACTGGGTAATACTAGGAAAGACAATGATACAGTCACAGATTATTTTAAGAAGATGCGTGCTCTTGCTAGTACCCTATCAGCTGTTGGTGAACCCCTTACAGACTCTCAGTTTTGTTCCTATATCATCTCTAGTCTAGGGCCTGAATATGAGTCGGTTCAAACCTCTCTCACTATGCGCCCTGATCCTCTCACTACACAACAGATCTACAACTCTCTTTTAACTCATGAATCTCTTCATGCCTCACAGAATACCTCTATTCATCTCACGGCTAATCTCACCTCAAACTCTTCCCACACAAAATATACCAACAAAAACAGCCGTCAGAACAACAATGACAAAAATGGCAACAAAGGAAAAGGAACACACAGAGGGGGAAATTCCAGTTATTCCACCAGTTCTAACACGACTTTCAGTGGCAAACCAGACAACAGGCCACGTTGTCAGGTGTGTAACAAAGTTGGGCATATTGCTGCTGTATGTTTCCATCGGTACAATCATGCTTATCAACCCACACCATCCAGGACCTTCAATGCTACTTACACATCAGCAAGGATACCAGATAACAACTGATATCCTGATACAACGGCTACTGAGAACTTTACCAATCAGCTGAATGCTCTCAATCTAAACAGTCAGCCTTATACAGGCACTGATGAGGTTATACTGGGTAATGCCTCTTCTATCCCTATTCACAGTTTTGGTTCAGGCAGTTTAAAGACATTAAATAAAACATTCCTTCTGTCTAATCTCTATTATCTTCCAACTATCACCAAAAACCTTCTCTCTGTCAAACAATTTGCTCATGATAATAATGTGTACTTTGAATTTCATCCATCTTTTTTCTTGATAAAGGATCAACAAACGGGGATCACTCTGGTCAGAGGAGGGCTTAAAGATGGTCTATACTATCTACCACCACAGTCCACTATCACACTCAGCAACAAGCCCACCTCACAAGTTCATATCACATCAAAAGCGGCTTCTGCCACCTGGCATCTTAGACTTGGTCATCCCTCTTTAAGGGTGACCAAATACACTATCAATAAATTTAGACTGCCTGTTACCAATTCTGTTTTAGACTTAAATAATTGTGAAGGATGTTTAAAAGGCAAGATGCACTCATTGCCTCATCCGGACAGAAACACAGTTTATGTTAAGCCTTTTGAGTTGGTCTTTGTTGATGTATGGGGTCCTGCTCCTGTTTTGACTTTTAATGGTGGGAAGTACTATTTGGCTATTGTTGATGCTTGTTCACGGTTACTTGGATTTATGTTATATCTCTGAAATCTTGTGTTGCCAAGGTCTTCCAGGACTTTGTTGCGTATGTTGCTAATCAGTTTCATACAAATATTCAAGCGGTTCAAAGTGATGGAGGTGGTGAGTTCATTCCTTTAAGCAAATGGCTGAAAGAAAAAGGGATTGTTCATAGAATCTCCTGCCCACATTCTCATGAACATAATGGAATGGTGGAATCTCGACATAGGAGGAGTGTTGAGAAAGGGTTGGCTCTTCTGGCTCAAGCCCAACTTCCTTATGAATTTTGGGGAACAACTTTTACTACAGCGGTCTACCTCTTGAACAAAACTCCTTCTTCTGTTATGAGTCTCAAAAGTCCTTATGAAGTGTTGTTTCATACTATTCCAGATTATGGCATTCTTAAGGTGTATGGCTATTGCTGCTGGCCAAATATGAGACCATGGAACAAACACAAGCTTACATTCAGGACAATGAAATGTGTATTTTTGGGCTATGGTGCTACATCTACAGGCTATCTCTGTTATGAACCCATATCTCAAAAAGTCTACTTGTCCCGTGATGTTGTATTTGATGAAACCAATTTCCCTTACTGAAATACCCCGACCTTAAATATGGCGATTAAATGATCCTAATAGGTAATTAAGAGCCTAATAATGCTTAAGTAATATTGGTAAAGAAAGATAAATCCAAAAGAAATAAAGAAACGCTTAAAAGCGTAAAACGCTAAATAAGCGTTAAATGACCATAGGAGGTATGAAACCTCGGTTAGCGTATTGTAAGGATTCTAAAGGCTTAATTAAGTCTAAATAAATATGAGGGAACAAATCCCGAAGAAAACGGATCCTTAGAATGGATTAAAACCACTAATGAACCTTAAAGCACGTTTTTCGAGGTAACCGGGAAAACGTGTCTTTAAGCGGGTCAAACAGACTCGTGACAATCATGGTCAACTAAATAATCATTAATAAATATTAGTGAAGCTTTAGGACCAATAAAATCAATAAAACGAGAGTTTAGTAAAAACTGTCAAAAACGGGAAGTTGTGGGGTAGAAGTATAAATAGCACAAACTTATGTGTCCAATATGGTAAATAAAATTTTAAAACCCCATAGTTGCTGTGTGTGTCCGATTTTACATATATACACACACACACTCTACTCTTATTAGCTAAAGACAAAAGCAATTAAAAATCAAAAAGTAAACACTCACCTCACTTTACCACTCTCTCTCCTATCTCATTCTCTTCTCTCACGTAAGATCCCCCTCCCTCACTCTCTCTTTTCCTTCTTCTTCAACCCATGCGATTTTCATGGAGTTTTGAAGACCCACACACAAAACTCAACTTCTCTCCTTTGTAACTCTCTCCCAACTTCTCCAAAAATTATAAAAATACCACCATTGTAATCCTCTCACCAAGAGCTACATTTTCATCTTTCCAAAATCCAAAAACAAGCACTTTCGATTTTATGGGTATACCCCATTTGGAGTTTCAACACCACCATTAGAAGGCCCTCCTTCTCCTTGTTCTTCTAAGGTAAAAATATTTCGAAAACTCCATCTTTTCTAGCCTCAAAGGCAAAACGAAAATGTGAACTAAAGCCTTGCTTACTCCTTGTGTGTCCAGCCGATTTTGGCATTTTGGTGGTGTGAGAAACCTTGTTCTTGAGCTATCCCAAACAGCTCTTGTACTCTTGGAAGGTAATAAATTTTCTAAACCCTAAAACCTAGATTGAAACTTGATTAATGGTTACGGTTAGTTCTTAGTATTGAATGGTGTATATAAATGGTTGTAGTCTTTAGAGGATTGAGATTTCAAACCTTAGAGTAGAGAGAGAGAAGAGAAGAAACAAGAAGGAGAAAGAGAACTAGAAGGAGAAACAAGGTAAGAATGCTCTTTGTGTAGCTTGGTATATATGTGTATGTAACAGTTTTTGGAAGATTAAAATGAGTATTGGAAATGGTAATGTACTAGTAGTGTAATGTGTAAGAGGATATGAATGTTTTAAGCCCTTAAAAGATATGTTTAAACTTGGTAAAACAGATTGGGAATGAGAGTTTATGTGCAGGAATTTTTATGAGTGTTTTAGTATTGGTATTGTATATGGGAGCTTGTATATTTTTGGCTATTGAAACAGGTGAAATAAGTGTTGAATTGTGAACTAGAATGGATGTGTGAGCTGAATATGTATGTGGGCAATGTTAAAATTATAGGGGAACCTCTGCCCAAATTTGTATGGAAATTAGAGGACTTGGATGTATAAGGAGAGAGAACAACCTAGACAATAACTAGGTGTGTTTTGGTAGTAGTTGTGAGTGATTAAACATGTTGTAACAGATTTTGAATGGAACTAGATAATGGGGAGAACTTGAGTGGAAGGTAATGCAATTAGGATGCTAGGAATGGTATTGATAGAGGGAGTATTGAATGGTGGAAGTGGGAACCAAAATCTGTAGCAAAGAGGTATTAGATTGCATTGTGGAACTAAGAAGAAATGGTGTGCAAGATTTGGTAAAATGAATGTTGGACTTGGGTATAGATGGTACAATTGCTTGGAAATGAATTGGCATGGTAAGAGGAGGTATTTGGGATGCTAGGAGTGACATTGGTAGAGGAAGTATTGGATGGTAGAAGTTGGTTTAAAAATCTGTAGCATTGAAGAAAGAAAATTGGTATAAGTGCAGGAATGAAATGAGGAAAAAATTGTGTAAGTTGATTTAGGATTGAGAAACGAATTTGATGGATGAACTAAGGTGAATTAGAGGATTTAATTAGTGTTTAAACATGTAGTAAACATGTGGAAATGAGTAGGAAAAGATTGGGTGAGAATAGAGCTGAATTTGGAATCCAAGTAGATAATTAAAAGGGGTTCTGCAGCCGACCTACCCAGGCGACCTACCCTAGACTGGGTCGGTCGGGCCGAATTCTGTAACCTGGGTACTCTCTGCAGCCGACCTACCCAGGTGACCTACCCAGGGTGGGTCGGTCGGCCTTTATAAAAAAAAAAAAAAATTAAATTTAATTAGATAAATATGTAAATACATATATATATATATATACACATATATATATAAATACATACATATATATATATATATATATATAGATATATATATATATATATATATATATATATATATATATATATATATATATATATATATATATATACACATATATATATACATACATATATATGTGAATGAGTAAGGCGTTAATGCTAAAGTAAAGAAGGTAAGAAAGTTGTGAATATAAAGAACATTAAGTTATACCGAAATAACGGGATAACGGGGTAAGTACGGGAGTAGTAACTATGCATGTATTGTAATGCTTAGTATTAATTGAATCATTTGACATGTAGTCATTGGTTCGAGAATAAGGATCGAGGAACAAGAGTGAACCAAAGGGACAAGGGAACACCCGGTAAAGTAAATTCCGGTAAAAAGGTATGATTTCTTCATGCCCTGTATCCTAATCTGGTTACCCCGATTTGTATGCCTATTTGATCACCTAATAAGATAAATGCACGAATCGGACTATAACTGCACCTACTTGTGCTTGTTTACATTGTTCTCGATATCTGTCTTGAACAATAGTTTGTATAATTCATGAAATATATGAATGATGATGATGTGTAATTGTACCTTGTAGTGTATTGTATATTGTGTTGTATTTGTATGGATATGTATGTGTATACGTGTATTGTATTATTGTGGCTCGGATGTTGACTTGTGCTAATTCCTAACTATCTAACTCCTAACTTAAGTGAGTAAATTGGAATGAGTACAAGTCCGATATAGCTTCGGCCACGCGTGAGGATGCGGAGTCACAAGAGGTTGGCTGCAATTCCTGACTCTTAAACTGGTCCGCGGCCCAAATCCCTTAAATGGGTAGCATCCCGGATTAGTGAGTCAAGTAAATCCCGGAGGTGGGACGGTGTAGTCCCCAGGGCCGGAGGTCCCGACGACTTAACTTGAGTAAGAGTAAGAGTAAGTAAGTATGGATCCGTAAGTAAGTATGAGTATGAGTATGTATGCGTATGTATGAAGTAACGAGTAAAAGAGTAATCTCCACCTGATTAACCCGGGTGGACCAATGAAGCTAACAAGTATTGTATATTGTGTATATAATGCGTATGTGTATTCGGAAGAAGGTAAGTATGTATTGGATGATTGTATTGTGTTCCTTGAATGTAATGAAATGTATGTGTGTATGTATGCCTTGTGAAAGTAATGTAGTATTGAGTATGAAAGCATGTATGCATGTTGTGTGAATAAATGAACCGCATGTATTCGACCAAGTGGTCGGCGTACCCTCACTAGTACGCGGGGTATGCGGTTATCATGCTCGGCGAAAGCTGACCCCTTCGGGGGACATTTTTTAGTGTGCAGGTACCCGAAGCGAATGTGGTCAAGGCACGAGACCGGTGACTACATTGGATAGTAGTAGTAGAATGTAGAGGTGTATCAACTAGCACACCCTTTGTATTTAGAAAGTAATGTAGTAGTGAGGAATGGGTAGTAAGTAGTCTCTTAGGGTGTATGTATGAACTTGGAAGGGATATGATAATTGTATAAGGATCCTCGTAAACTCGGTTAAGTATATTGTATTGTATGGATTGAAGAGGAGTAAGTACTGAATGGAGTATTGTTTAATTGATTGATGAATGGAGTATGTATTCTAGATGCGTAGTACTCGGGATTCCGGTCCATCAGACCGATGCTGTATGTAGAGGTAGTAGCCTTGTTAGTCACGTGGGTGACTAACGGCATTGTATCACCCATTGTATGTAAGTATATTTCCGCTGCGTGTATCTGATATGTATGGAGATTGGATGGTAAGCACTGTACTAATGGTAGGGGTGTTACACTTACCCCCACCTTGCTCCACAAAAAACCTCGGCTTCTGACCAAGCCACAATTACCTTTTCTGCCATACCCTTGCCAAATATCCAATCTTCCCTGGATGTTTTTCCTACCTCCAATGATAATCACAACCTCTCTTTCTCAGAACAAACTCCGCCTAGCCCTATCCTTAGTCCTCAATCCGCATCCACCTCTTCTCCCTCTCCCTCTTCTACTTCTAGCTCACACAACTCCCCACCTACTCCTGATCTACCTGCACAGAACCAGCATCCCATGATTACAAGGGCACGGGACAATATCAGGAAGCCTCTGGTGCGACAAGATGGCACCATTCCTTGGCCTCAGTTGCATCAGACTGCTACTACTTTCTCCACCATACCAGATGAACCTAATTTTAAGGAAGCCATGATGCATGACTCTTGGAGACTAGCTATGCTGGCTGAATTTGAGGCTCTATTGAAGACTAAGACCTGGGAGTTGGTACCCAAACCCTCAAATGCTACTATTCTTGGTTGCAAGTGGGTATTAAAAACTAAAAGGAAATCTGATGGCAGTTTTGAGAGGAGGAAGGCGCGGCTAGTAGCTAGAGGTTTCAATCAGACTGAAGGGATTGATTACATGGAGACCTTCAGTCCGGTGGTGAAGCCTACCACAATCAGACTTATACTTGCTCTTGCTGTTATGAATTCGTGGCCAATACATCAACTAGATATCCAGAACGCATTTTTACAAGGAGATTTACAAGAATGCGTCTATATGCATCAACCACCTGGCTTTGCTCATCCCCTATACCCCAATCATGTCTGTAAACTCAACAAGAGTATATACGCACTCAAGCAAGCACCCAGAGCTTGGTTTGCTAAGCTAAGTGAAGCTTTGATTTCTATGGGTTTCCGTGACTCAAAGGCGGATACTTCTTTATTCATCTATCAGGAGGATAATGAAATTATGTTTGCCCTAATCTATGTGGATGACATAGTTATTACGACAAATTCATCAACCCTAATCACTCAGTTTATTACCCGACTGTCCTCCCTCTTTCCTGTCAAAAATCTAGGGCCGCTTCATTATTTTTTGGGGATACAGGTGGAGCGGGACGCAAGCGGGTTATATCTCTCTCAAGAACGCTACATCGGCAATCTTCTCCAAAGATCGAAACTTTCTAAATCCAAAGCAGTGTCGACACCTATGGCAGCTAAGTCGAATCTATCAGATACTGAAAGTCCCCGATTTCCAGATCTCACTTTGTTTCGCAGTTTGATAGGGGGACTTCAGTACCTCACAATAACTCGACCTGACATCACATTCTCAGTAAACAAGTTATGTCGCTATATGCATGCGCCTACTGAGAATCACTGGAAAGCATTGAAACGAATTTTAAGGTACCTGAATGCCACTTGGCAACTTCGATTTCATATCACCTCTCGATCCACCACCTCCTTGTCTGCCTTTGCTGATGCGGACTGGGCAGGCAACAAAGAAGACTGTAGATCCACCTCTGGCTTCTGTGTATACTTTGGAGCAAATCTGGTCGCTTGGCAGTCCAAGAAGCAACCCACTCTTGCTCGCTCAACCACCGAGGCAGAGTACCGCTCCATCACCCATGCCACTTGCGAACTGCTTTGGATTCAACAGCTACTCTCTGATATCGGTGTTTTTCTCTCCTCGCCGCCAGTATTGTGGTGCGACAATCTGGGTGCGACCTATCTGTCGGCAAACCCAGTTCTCCACTCTCGGGTCAAACATGTAGCTTTAGATTTTCATTTTGTCAGAGAAAAAGTAGCTAATAAGTCTCTGTTAATTCAGTTCATACATACTGAAGACCAGACTGCAGATGTATTCACTAAATCTTTACCGGGTCCACGATTTACCAAACTACGATCCAATCTGCGATTAGTGCAGCCCGGATCGCGGGAGGATAGTAAGACATGATATTGGGCTTGTCCAATATCTGATCGTTTAGGCCCATAAACTGCCTTAGTCCATTAGCTGTATAATTGTTTCTAGATTCCTGTACAACCCTAGTATAAATATTCAGTGTACAGTAGCCGATTCATCACGGCATTACATTCATTATAATACAAAGAAATATCTTCTACATATCTAAAAGTTCGTGTATGCCTAAGCATCTTTGGTCTTCAAGATTTGGGCTTTGCAGGTGACATCTTTACTTTCACTAATCTATGCTAAGGGCCAGAGGAAAGAGTTCATAGTTGGTTAACAACGGAAGATGCCAATCACACTCTCAAAATAGTTTTGAGCAACTCGTTTCGCCAAGATGGATGGTGTTGGGGGATACATAGAGCAAGAATTTCTCTCTCAAATCAGTATACCACCTTGTTTCTACCATCAATCCTACTAAAGAACCATCTACTTCATACATAAGCCAGATTGGGAATGCTATGAAGAGAATTCGAAAGTGTAACATTCCACAACGTATCAACGTATTTGCCTAGAAAACCTTGCAAGTTACGTATTGTCCCATGTCGTGCTTTTGTCCTTACCAGATGTCGTGATACAGTTGTGGAGTGGTGCTCCTTGTGTTGTGGTTATGAGAATATAGTTCATGTGTTTTTGCATTGTCCAGTAGCTAGGAGATGGTGGCTGGTTAAGGGCATTAAGCGCCCAACTAGCATTGTGATAACAGTGACAAATCTGAGTTGCGCAAGACGAAAGAACAAAGCAAGAAAACATAGTTTTGAAGAAAGTGTGATTCGCTCTATTGGAAGGGTTGAGGAGAACATTCAACCTTGGTGTTTTACTTACAAAGGACAAGGATAGGTTTCTGACTAGAGCCCCTTCTCTACTAATTACCACACCAAATAAAACGACTAACACTAAGTATATATACACTAACACACCAACGGTAAACTAAACTAATAAACTATATACAGCTCAAAATAACTTAACCGGGCTATATAATAATAAGAGTCATAACATACTAATAGCCCCCCTCAAATCATGCAGAAAAGCATGATTTGAAACACAAGTAGCAATCAGGTGGTCACCCACTGACTCAAACCCATCCTTCTGAGCAACAATGGGTAATGCCTTCCAGGAAGTGATTTGGTCAGCAGATCCGCAAGTTGATCCTTAGATGTCACGTACTCAACAGAAATCAGGCCACTCCGAAGTTTTTCTCTCACGAAATGCACATCCAATTCAATGTGTTTGGTCCTTTCGTGTAGGACAGGATTCTTGGCGATATGTATTGCTGCCTGACTGTCCGACTTGATTGGTACTGGAACAATATCAGCAACTCCAAATTCACTTAGCAACCTTGTCTGCCAACTCATTTCTACAGTCACTTGCATCATAGCCCTGTATTCTGATTCTACAGAAGACAGGGCAACAATAATTTGTTTCTTAGATTTCCAAGACAAGGGGCTGCCTCCTAAACATATAAAATAACCGCTAACAGATCGCCTAGTATTTGGGCAACTAGCCCAGTCAGCATCACAATAAGCAATAAGATTAAAATCCTGCTCTCTATTGAACAAAAGACCATACCCAGAGGTTCTCTTAATGTAGCTCAAGGTATGCAAAGCTGCTTTAAGATGCAAGTCAGTAGGAAAATCAAGAAACTGACTCAAAACTTGTAAAGCAAAACTCAAATCAGCGCGGCTGTGTGAAAGAAAACTCATTCTGCCTACTAATCTTCTATACTCACTAGGGTTTTCTAATGGCTTCCCTTCCCTTCTTCTTAACTTAACATTCATATCCAGAGGTGCTACAACAGGTTTAGACTAAGGACAACAGAATTCTCTTACCAAGCTTTCACAATAGGCTGTCTGTACAAGAACAATACCATCTGAAGTATGCATAAGCTGCATTCCCAAAAAGTGATTCAACTCACCCAAGTCTTTAATTTTAAACTTATTATCCAGACTAGCCTTAATTGTATTTATCAGCCCAATGTTGTCACCAGTAATCAAAACATCATCAACATATACAACCAGAAAACAGAATTTTCCATCGGAAACCTTAATGAAAAGATCATAATCATTCATTGATTGTCTAAACCCCAAACTCTTAAGGAAGTCACTGAGTTTCTGCTGCCACTGTCTAGACGCTTGCTTTAACCCATACAATGACTTTCTTAATTTGCGTACCTTTCCAGAACCTTATAACTTATGTCCTTCTGGAATTTCCATGTAAACATCCTAAAAAAGATCACCATGCAGAAAAGCATTATTAACTTCTAGCTGGGCAATTTTCTAATTTCTTTTGGCTGCTACTGATACTAAAGTTTTAATAGTGGTGAATTTTACTACAGGTGAAAAAGTCTCAAGATAGTCTACCCCGTACTTCTGTGTAAAGCCTTTGGCAACTAATTTAGCTTTATTCCTCTCTAAACTCCCATCTGCATGATATTTAATTCTATAGACCCATTTGCATTTTACTGTTCTTTTTCCTGCTGGTAACTTACTATGTCCCAGGTTTATTTCTTTCCAGGGCATCAAATTCTTCTGACATTGCCTGAACCCATTTAAGGTCTTTAACAGCATCAGAATATGACAGGTTCAGACTCTCTATGTAAATTCGCACTAAAACAAGTATGGACTGAAACCTCATTAAGAATGTCATGCAAGTTGTGACTATTGTCAGTCATGAATAGTTTCGATGAAGCTATAGTATAATTTTCATCCAAAACAATATGGTTGGCACAGAAATCAGAATCTTCACAGCTCACTAAATTATCTTTAATAATTCTACTTTACAGAATATGGGAGAAGAGACCAGAATGATACTTATCTTTTTGTGTTTCTGTTGTTGAGGATTGGCCCACAATGTAGTCCTCTAAATATCTTGGGGCATTCCTTTCTCTGACAGATCGCCTCAAAGTAGCATCTTGTTCTATGTGTTGGTGGCTTTCAGCATCTGAAGATGTTTCTGGTGGTGTTGGCTCATTGTCTGTCGCTTGAGGTTCCAATTGGATTTCTGGATCAAGCGACTGTTGTTCTGATGACTGATTTTCTGATGGACTACCTGACTCCATTTCTGCTTCACCGGGGTGCTCCTGTCTTATATCAAAGTCCTGTCTGTTGTCTTCATCAGAGTCACTCACAAAAGGGTTAAACATGTTTCTAATATTATAATCATCTATTTCCTTGTTGAAACATTCATCTCTAAAAGGGAAACGATTTTCATGAAAAATAACGTCCCTATTATAAATGATCTTGTTGTTATCTAAGTCAAGCAATTTATATGCTTTCTTACCTTGCGGATAACCAAGAAAAATAGCCTTGACAAACTTTGAGGCAAATTTATCATGCTGTGGCTTGTTGATGTTAGCGAAACAAAGACACCCAAAGCATTTTAAATCATTATAATTTGGCTTAACATTGTAAACAATTTCAAAAGGACTTTTATTATCAACACTGCTCAGAGGCATTCTATTGATTAAATAAGCTGCAGTCTACACACTGTCACCCAAAAACTTTAAGGACAGATTGGAATGAAACATAAGACTTTGAGCCGTTTCAAGCAGGTGTCTATGTTTCCGTTCCACAACCCCATTTTGCTGTGGGGTGTAGGTGCATGATGTTTGGTGTATAATCCCATGTTTGTTAAGGTAGTCAGCAGCATATTTAGTACTTCCCAGTTCATATGCATTGTCTGTTCTTAAAACTTTGACTGTCCTCTTGAATTGAGTTTTAATCATATTGAAAAACATGATAATGATGTTAAAGGATTCGCTTTTGTTTGAGCATAGGTGTATCCATGTTGTTTTGCTTTTATCATCAACCATGGTAAGAAAATAAAATTTTTCATCATAGGTACCTACCTTATATGGCCCCCATAAATCAGCATGTATTAATTCAAACAATTCATATTTTTTGTCTATGCTGGAATTGAAAGGCAGTCTGTGACTTTTGGTTCTACAGCAGGATTCACAAACAAACTGTTTTCCTTTGTACACAGAATCAATAAGATCAAGCTTAAGGATTTTCTCCTTAGGAATGTGTCCTAATCTGTGGTGCCATAGATTCAGTTTATCACTACAATCAAATCCTAAACTAACAGATCTGTTTTTACAAGCTAAAGAAAAATGACCCCCGTGATTCTTCTATCACATTCACAATCCAAGATATAAAGACCACGCCTGAAACTTCCAATTTTGACCGGATCTTTCTTCTTAGAGTCCTGATAGAAACATGATTGGGAGTCAAAAATAAAATTTCCTTTCAATGACTCAGATAACTTGCTAACAGATATGAGATTGAACTTGAAGGCGGGCACATGAAGAACATTTCTTAGTGTAATCAGAGAATTAATCTTTATATCACCAATTATTTTTACAACTTGGGGATGCCCATCTGGCATTCCCACTGTATGACAATTCTCAAGGATGTTATAATTATCGAATAGCTTCAGATCACCACACATGTGGTCTGAGGCACCTGAATCTAAGATCCAGTCTGTGGGTTTGAAAATAACTTGTTTTTCAGCATTTAGTAAGTTATCTCCCTTTTGGTTTTGATTTTTCTTTCAGTTTGGCCTACAACATAATTATTATTACATTGTGTATTGATCAAAGAATCCTTGTTTATGCAAGTCACGCAAGATTCGACACAAGGACTTTTCATGCAAATCAAGCACAGATTAGAGCAGGTTTTGCATTCACTATTATAATTCACATGAGTCATGCAAGTGTTATTGTAGGGCATTTTTATGCATGTTAAAATGGTCTTAGGGCAGAAGTCGTTACCAACAAATCCAGTTTGAGGAGCGTCAGGACCTTAGCCTTCCTTGTTTGGATTGGTTTTGCTCATGTATTCACAGAGTTTGTTCATCTGTTCTTGACACAGAATTCCTCCAAACGGATCTCTAGTAGCCACCTTTGGATCTTCATCCTTTCCATCTAGGGTTCCAGTTGCATTCGCACTGCTTCTTTTCGTTTTATTGTTTCTCCAATTCGGAGGAAACCCAATTTTCTGGTAGCATCGCTCCTCTGTGTGTCCCGATTTGTTGCAATATGTGCACTGCAGGTTGGTGCGCCTAGGGTTTTGACCCATGAATCTTGATCCTGGTTTCTTTTTCTGCTCAACGGAGAATGACAACGAGTTAACTTCATTCAAACTGGTAAGATGCTTCTGTCGTTCTTCCTGAACGAGGAGAGAAAAGACTTGGTCGATGCTTGGCAGGGGAGTCATCATAAGTATATTTCCTCTAATCACGCTGAAGCGCTCATTTAATCCCATAAGGAATTTTATCAATCTCCTCTGTCGAACATACTCAGCGAATTTCTCGGATGCCTTGCAGGTACACGAATCACAGGAACAAGTAGGAACTATGTCAGTGGCGTCGATTTCGTCCCATAGTTTCTTGACTCTTGTGAAGTAGTCGATGATGGACTCACTTCCTTGAATCGTTGTGGCCAGGCGGTGTTCTAGGTCATAAATGCCGGTGGCGTCTGAATGCTCCCATCTTCCACATAGTTGCTTCCAAGCTTGGGCGGCGGAGGGTGCGAATAGGATACTTTCTCCTATTTTCTTTTCTAGAGCCATCTGTAGCCATGACCGCACCATGGAGTCGCAACTATTCCAAGCTTGGATCTCGGCAGCATTTTCGGTTGGCTTCTTCAAGGTCCCATCTAGAAACCCCAACTTGTTCTTGGATCCCAGCGCGAGTGTGATTTGCATTTTCCAGCACACAAACCCTTGACCATCAATTTGCTCGCGAGAATAAGACCTGGGTTGTCTCCGCTTGCTAGGTAAAGTGGATCTCCAACTTTAGTTGTGAAGCTTGCGGAAGAACTCCCGGAAGGATTGGGGTTGTCACCTGAGGGATCGACATTCTTGTTCGGTGTTTCATTCGCCATTCTTGCACTTCTTTAAGAACAAATTGATGGCAAGACGAGGATTGCTGAGACGGTGAATCGAAGAAGGGACAAAGAAAAATTAAAGGGCACAGAATCGGTGCTCTGATACCATGATAACAGCGACAAATCTGAGTTGCGCAAGGCAAAAGAACGAAGCAAGAAAACACAGTTTTGAAGAAAGTGCAATTCGCTCTATTGGAAGGGTTGAGGAGAACATTCAACCTTGGTCTTTTACTTACAGAGGACAAGGATGGGTTTCTGACTAGTGCCCCTTCTCTACTAAGTACCACACCAAATAAATTGACTAACACTAAGTATATATACACTAACACACCAACGGTAAACTAAACTAATAAACTATATACAACTCAAAATAACTTAACCGGGCTATATAATAATAAGAGTCATAACATACTAACTAGCATTGTTGATGATACTCAGGAAACTGTGATTTGCACGATGTCAATTCGACCTTGGTCATGTTGCTTATTTTGGCATAGGAATGGATCAGGCACAATCTTTTATTGAAAGGGCATCAACCGTTTGAAACCCTATGATCCACGTAGCAAATGATGGCTACTCCACTTCGAACAATGTTGTAGAAGTGTTTGTTGATGATAGTGTTGGAGCCCATGGATTAGTATGGAAGTGGTTTGTAAGGCCGGGGATGGAAGTATTCTCACCGCAGGGACTGCGAAGGGATCAATTCCTTGGGATCTATTGGTGGTTGAGTGATGTGAAGACTCTACTGTTTGGGGTGGATTTAGCTAGCTTGCTGGGAGTCTCGATTGTTCATTCTCCGACTGCCTTTCAAATATATGTTTTGTGAAGGTGATGGTGATATTAAATTGGAAGTCAAGCTTGTTTTGGAGGATGTTTTGACTTCAACTACTTTATTTTAAAGAGTCATATATGATCCCATATTGATCGAGTTTCTCATACTTACTCTTGTCAACTTAGGTAGAGAAGGGAAACGGTTGGAGTACGGTTGTAATAACATTCCAAAATTTTATCTTATCTCTAGTCTCGAGTTAATTGAAGGTTGTGCAGGTGTTTTTTTTTTTTTGTTAAATAAAAAAAGACGTTAGTGGTACGGAGCGTCTTGGCTACATGTTCATGTAGCCACATATGGCTACATCCCTGCTAAGTATGCTGTACGCGCGTTTCTTTCGTTTTTTTAAGCGCTTCGGCTTTTTGCTTTTAATTTTTTTCTTTTTTTATCATAAAAACTTTACATTATTGTAACTTTTAATACATAAGTCCAAAATAAAAAAAATTATATCATTGTTCACTTAAAATCAAGCTCTTCAAAACAAGACCAGTATAATTTGACAACTTTTAAAAAAATTATTTTCACATATATAATATACAGAACGTAAAAGAAAACTTGTACAGATGGTCATACAAACCTGTACAGATGTTCATTAAAACATGTAAATCCACACGTAAAAACATGTACATCCTTACATTAAAAACATAAAGATGGTCACATAAATCTGTACGAATCATTAAATATGTACATCCTTAGATTAAAATATGTACATATAAGGTAGAAAATGTGTACAGATGGTCATACAAACATGTACAGATGTTCATTAAAGAACATGTACATCTTCACATTCAAACATGTACTTCGTCACATTAAAACATGTACATTGTCACATTAAAATATGTACATACATCCTCACATTAAAATATCATCATATACATGTAAAAATACATTTGTCTTTGCTACAATCGGATGTAGCAATTGTGGCTACATCCGCTGACGTGGCAATTAGATTTATTTTTTTTACAGAAAAGTATAATGGATGCTATAAGGGTTATAGTGCATATAACGTAAAAGAAAACTTGTACAGATAGTCATATAAACCTGTACAGATATTCATTAAAACATGTACATTCTCACATAAAAACATGTACATCCTCGCATTAAAAACATACATATGATCACATAAACCTGTACGAATCATTAAATATGTACATCCTCAGATTAAAATGTGTATATATAAGGGAGAAAACATGTACATATGGCCATACAAACATGCATGTACAAATGTTCATTAAAAAACATGTACATTTGAACATTTGAACATGTACATTGTCACATTAAAACATGTACATTCTCACACTAAAATATGTACATACATCCCCACGTTAAAATATCATCATATACATGTAAAAATAAATTTTTTTTAAAAGTTTTCAAAACATATCCATGACTGGTCTTGTTTTGAAGAGCTTGAATTTAGATGAACAATGATATATATTTTTTCATTTTGAACTTATATATTAAAAGTTACAATAATTTAAAAATGTTGTAATAAAGAGGAAAAAATAAAAAAAACTTTAAAAAAATGAAAAAAATAAAATCCTCTTAACGGGGACGCGCGCAAGAAAAGCTGGGAAGAAAAGAAAAAAAATTGAGGATGTAGCCAAGGCTACATTTAGTTGTAGCCAAGAATTTGGCTTAGTGGTATCACTTGCAAGAATTGTGTGAGCTATCTTTTCAATTGCCATCTGCTTTATAATCTTTAATATAAGTTATGGACCATACAAAAACAAAAAGCCATTATACAACATTTTAAAGGTACGCGGACAAGAATCTATATAAACTCCAAAGGAGGCTAGCTGCATTAATCAATGACAATGAAGTCAATATTCTCTCCCGGAATTAAAGTTCAGAAACCGTCTTTCAAGCTTTTTTTTTTTTTGATAGTTGGAGGTCATTGGCCAAAATCACATTAATACATGTCTTACACATCATATCCATATCTTCTGTATGTTTTCTCTTTCTTTTACATCTTACACACCCAACTTGAGGTTTCATACTAAATAAAATTTCCTGCACCATTTAAAACCCGTTCCTTCATCTGATCATGTCTCTCAGTATTATGACTTAATATATATTATGGCCAACCGCGTATATATATCTTCTGTAGTCAAATGCTGTGCTATTGAATTATAAGATATTATCACTTTCAACAAGTCATGATGTGCATCGATCATCAATTTCTATGAAACTTGCATTTATTGTTGTTAGTTGGTTGGTTCCTGATGCTTGCCGATCTAGTAATCCAATTATCTTTCATAGCCAACTCAGTCTCTGTCTCATCAACATATACTCAACAGACAATTATTCACCTGCATTAAGTTACTGAGAAATAATTACTCTTATCAAGTCTGTTCCAAATCTAATAACTTGAGTTAACTTTCAGACTAGTAAAAATCCATAAAAATAGATTAACTGAACAACGAAGATGTTGCTTTTTATAAAAAAAGAATATACTATATAATACTCTCTATCAAAAAGTCACGGGCGGACTGAAGAGGGGTCACGTGACCCATGACTTTTGTAAAAAAAATTAATTATAGTAAGTTTTAATGTAGCTTTTTATGAAATAATAGATATTTTATGTCTTAGTAACCTCACAAATTTCATAAAAAATTAACTATTGAAATTTCTATTTATCAGTGACCCTATAATTTTCAATCTCTGGATCCGCCACTGCAAAAAGTGATTGTTAATATATGTATAATTTAACAAGAGTTAATATGAGAGTCATGATGGAAATTATAGCATAGATAGTAAATTCTATTGTAATAGAGGTTAATTCCAATCCTTAAAGAAAGACAATAATATCAATCTTTTTAATCAAAATGGTTATTTCATTAGCATTTAATTCAAATACGTGAGGATACTTAGAATCTATATGAAAGTTGTGATCATATTCATTACATGAAGATTTAATTTTGGCAAAAGTAACATGAATGAGGTGTACTTCTCTTAGAAAAAGACATTACTCTATATATTCAGGGAAAGACGTACAGATCAACTTTACTTTCAGCTAAAAAGTTCTTATTTGCTGCTCTAAACGGTAATAATAATCTTTGCATGCAGGACCGCATGATTCACCGCCCAACACAGATCAACCACTCGTTTGATCATGATATTACTTTCATCGATCCTTTAATCAAGAAAGTCATATAACAGAAAGATACAAAAGTCACTTCCAATTGTGTTCAACTTCTTTTACTCAGTTAAGTTTCGAGGAGAACTTTTTTTACTCTGCAAAGAAAAGCTCAAAGCACACTGCTAGCTATTCATCTTCTGACCGGTCGGGTTTTCTTTAACTTTTATAGATGGTGGATTCGTGAAACTTATATCTCAGTTGTGATATAGCCATACTTGCTACAAAAGTATCTCCAGTGCCTTTGCCTAAAGTGTAAGCCCCATGTGAAAACGTGGAAACGTTTCATGGATAGACTAGAAAAGGAAAAGGGAAAGCCTTAATTTGTGAACTTATGTCTCTCTCTCTCTCTTATGTCCGAATGTAATCGTGGAAGTTCCAACACCCATACGAGGTAAGAAAGAGGGTGTCTTACAAAACAAGTAAATGATTTCAAGTTGTGCGTTTGTGGTCGACTTTTTTTCTTTAGCAGTTTTTTTCTGGAGATAAATCAAATATAAGGGTGTCTTAGATATAGCAAGTGAATCATGACAGATGTGCCTTTGGTCGAGCATTTGTAATGGCTCCATGGGAGATATTATATTCCTGTTTGAACTTCTCATTTATTATTTGGATATATAGTTTGAGTTCAATATTTAATATATAAGATGATATAATTTTTTTATAAATTTAAGTTTTATAATAAAATTCTTATAAAAAACTATTTGATATAGATTTTTTTTATAAATTTTTTATATATATATTTAATATTGAAATAGAAAAAGTGGAAAAAAAAAAAACAAACAGCGAGTGAGACGGATGTAGTAACGTTTAAGATCACTATATAGCTACTTTTAAAAGTGTTGCTTGCAATTCTATGATTTTATTGAGACATTTCATAAATTTTCCAGTTGATTTTAAATTCAAATTGTGTATATATTGATTTCGTCGTTTTTTCATATTACTATCTTAATTGTACATTTGTTAGGTATTATACTTTTGTTTTTATTTTCTCTTTTTTTTTTCTTGAGTATAACTAAATAGGTATACTTTGTTTGCAATATTTAGGTAACTTTAAGCGGTTTGCACAACCCTAAAACGAATAGTAGGAGTAGAAAAGCGAGGTTATGTAAAGTGTTTTGACCAAAATAAATCAACAGATCAACCACACATGTTTTCCACGAACACTCATACGGTTATATATGTTCAATTTTTGTGTTATGTTTTTGACTTATATTGATCCGGTTTTATTTCTATTGAACGTTGTGAAAACTCTATCAAACAGGATCTAAACCATAAGCTCTACATAACCCAGTAAACAATTGTCACTTTAGGAATAAAATTATTTGTTTCCTCATCATTTTGTTCTTTGTCCTCCACTCTAACTGATCGTAGGGAGCCACCATAAATTGAAAAAATGATTTTTTTTTTTTTTATCTACAACCCAGTTCGTCCGATTATATTCGGATCGAAAAAAAAAAAGATTTTTTAAAGTATGAAAATGTAAGGCTTTATGTTATGTTTGGTGAATAAGTTTCCACGGATGGTATCAAAATACTAGAGTTTATTTTGTTTACGGGATTGGTCAAACTCATATCTGATGTCAATTATTATGTTGACATAACAAGAATAAAAAAAACTAAAAAATCAGGAAAATTTATATAATTAACCATATAAGACCTAGTCCACATTATTACGACAAAGATAAGCCTACCATTTACTACCACCAACATGTGACACATAGCACATAAAACGCATACACAGCTTCTGGAACTGTTTTTACAAAACAAAGCAAATAACGATACACAACTTAGAACGACAACCAAACTTTACTTCGGTCGAGCGTATTTTTAGCCATTTTAATGATAGATACATGTTTTCGAAGTGATGACGTGTGCTGATACGATACAGACAATACACCAGACAGGATACACCATCACCACCACCGCCATTACTACTTGCCTGCCTTAAATATTAATTTCCATCAGATAAGCCTACCACCACCACACTCATTCCTTCACTCAATTAATATCTTGACATCCTTTTCCAAAATTATGGCCACTTCATTAACTCTAATTAAGCAAACCCAATTAATTGTCACACGTTATTTTAAAACATAGTCAAATAGCTTGATGTGGACAGCTAATCGCTTAATCAAATGGCGGCCACTTACTATAACATTGTACTACTTAATGCTGTACGAATATACAATCCACCCTTTCATCGTGAATACATGCATACAAATATAAAATACACAAATCATCGATGCAATTAAATTGATGTGTGATATATGGCCAACCCTTCGACGTGGTTTTGTATGATTTGAGTTTCCTAATTTGAAGAAGAAAGTGGCGGAATGGCCATCTTATCCACACAAAATGAAATTTCAAGATAAGAAGCAAAACGTATGGCGGGTATTTTATAGTAATCTTAAAATTATGGCTAGCTAGAACCATGTTCATACCGGATCCGAATTGATAGCAACAGGTGTGGAACTGATAGACCGATCGAAATTAAATTAGTCTAGGGGCCGGATCATTGTTAGCGTCACCCATAATGGGTGATGATGGACTCTTTTATTTTTCATTACTACAATGATGGTTGGATATGATAGTTAGCTGATGGAATATAGAGATGAAGATCAAATTGTAGAATTTTTTTGTTATGTTGATTTGTTTAACTTCCTCGCTGGAAGCACCCTCATACACACGCTCTACACAGTAACTCAGGAGATATATCACACACAACGCACCCTTGGTCGATGTACACCAATCAAAACACACTCACTCTTCATTCATCCTCTACACCACTACTAGAGTCACCCACCACTAGAGACCCCTCTCACTCTCTAGACCATCGCTAGAGACCTCATAGATAACTTTTTTGTCTCACAGTATACTTCGATTGTCACCTCGCTCACTGATGTGTTTACAGACTCATGGACACTCTAGCAATCATACAACAACTCATACATACTAATTACTCTAGTAAATGCTCTCAACCTCCAACATTAGAATTTATTGTTTCGTCAATGCGCAAGTGAGAATGTCTATCTCACTCTGTATTTTTTTACTATCCATGTGCCCTGGAATCTAGAATCCAAAATGCTGAGATTAAATCTTCATTTGAATCCATAAACCTCATTGGCTGATGAAGATCATTTGAGGCAGTTGTCCCAAGATAAAAAGCGACTGCACATGTTAACAATGACATGTGCCTTACCTTGGTATATGTTCTACATGACTGGTGAGAATGGTTTGATTCATTCTATCTTGTGCCTCGAGATGTCTTGGTACTTAGTTCTCAAGGTAGAACTATTTTTAGAGAGGTATACTCTCAAGGTTGAAAGTGATAACACTGTTGAAAGTGACTTGTCATCTTTTTTCTTTATCTATCCGATTGTTGTCTTAAATAGGTTGATGGAAGGTTTGAGATTTTTCATAGATTAGCCTCAGATCATCATCACATGATTGGAGAGGTCATCTATGGTCCAGAAGAGTTGATCTTTTTGAAGTCACACATTATTGAATTTTTTTGGTTGCTTCAGAGGGATATCTGTCCCACGTCTCAGTGATGTCCAGCAGAACGCTCAGTGATGCACTTAGGGAACACCATAAATAAACGTTGAAAGTTTCCACATCTTTCAAAGTTTCCTGCACACGTCACACACTCTTGTTAGTCATCAAATCTCATAGTTGTTATCATCAAAACACTTAAGGGTCATACTTTAACATGGAACTATATGTAGAACTGCCCTAAAATCACCTTGGAACCGATCAAACTGAAATACCCCGTAATTAAAAACAGTGATTAATTAGGCTAATTATATTTTTAAAAGCTTAATTACACTAAATAAATACTAGGGAACAAATCCCGAAGAAAACGGACCTTTAAAATGGGTAAAAAGCATAAACGAACCTTAAAGCGCGTTTTTCGAGGAAACCGGGAAACGTGACTTTAAGCGGGTCAAATAGACTCGTAATAATTTTGGTCAACTAAATAGTCACTAATAAATATTAGTGAAGCTTTAGAACCAATAAAATTAATTAAACGAGAAAATTCCGGAAAACGGGTACCGGTTAGTAAAACTGTAACAACCGGTAAGTTGTGGGGTGAGAATGCAAATAAACAAATTAGTGTGTCCACTTTGCAAATAAAAATAAAAGTGTGTGTGTGTGTGTGTATATGGGGCCGGTCGATTTTCTTCCCCCTCTCACTCACTCTCTTCACTCCTTTAACTCACAAAAGGACAAAGAAATAAAGAAAGAAAAAAAGAAGACTCTCTCTCCTACTCTCTTACTCTCTTCCCTCCCTCACGTATACACCCCTCTCTTTTCTCTCTTTTCTTCCTTCTTCTTCTCTACCTTGCGATTTCATGGAGAAAGAAGAAAGCCACAAAACTCTCACTTCTTCTCTCCTCTCTTTGAGTGCTCAAACCTTCTCCAAACTCAACAAAAATTACACCACTAGAATCCCCTTGCAAAGGAGAACATTCTCCTCCTTTCAAAAATCGAAAGCTCAACTTTCATTTTTGTGGGTGTTCACCATTGGAAGATTCAAGCCCACCATTAGAAGCACCTTCACCTCCTCTTCATCTTGAGGTAAAAAGAATTTCGAAAATCCATCATTCTAGCTCTCATTAGCATTTTAAGAATTTTCAGTTTTTGAACTCTTGGTTCCTTGTTGCTTCCAGCCGATTTGGCTTCTCTTTTGGGCTAGAAATCTTGTTCTTCTTTCACTAGTCAAGAGCTTCATCCCTCATTGGAAGGTAACACTCTTTTCTAAACCCTAAAACCTAAATTCTAGGGTTAGTATAAAATGAATGCTAATGGTATTGTGTATGTATTATGGGCTGTAGCACTTTTGTGTGTGAGAAACCCATTGAAACCGAGAACAAAGAGGAGAAAGAGAAGAAAGAAGAAGAGGAAAGGAAAGAAGAAAACTAACAAGACAAGGTAAATACCCTTACCTTGAGTTAGTTTGTATATTGTTTGTAACAGTTTTTGGAGAATCAAAACAGTAATGTGTATGATAATGAGTAATGAGTATGTTGATATAATGAGGAATGGTATTGAAACAGTTTTGAAGTTTTAAATGAAGTTTAAAACTTGGGAAAACTTGGGTAGTATGTGTATGTGTGCAGGAATTTTAATGTGTGTAGTAGTGTTGAATGGTGAGTATAATGTGTTTGTAACAGGTTGTGAGAATGTGAATTGTGAGCTGAAATAATGTGTGGAGAAAGTAAGAATTATAGGGGAGACCATGTCAAAATTTGTGTAGAAAGGAGAGGACTTAAGATGTTTAAGAAGAGGAAGTATTTGGAGAGTTAAGAGGAGTGTTTTGTAGTTTGCAACAGATTTTGAGAGAGGTTTGTAATGGGATTAAACTAGAGTGTAAGGTAATGCATTTCGGATGCTAGGAATAACATTAGTTGAGGGAGTATTGGAGTATAGGAGTTAAGGTGGAAATCTGTAGCATAATAGAGGAAACAAAAATCTGTAGCATAAGTGAGAGGAAACTAGCATGAGTGTTGAAATGAAATGAGAAAATGTGTAAGTGATGTAGGATTGTGTAGTAAGTTTGGGGGATGAATTAAGGTGATTTAGAGTGTTTAATTAGTGCTAAATCATGTGGGAAGTATTGGTAAAGATTAGGGAAGCAATGGGTGAAATTGGGAAAAGAAAACAAGGCCTGTAGCAAAGTTCTGCTACTGTCCGACCCACAGCTGGATCGGACGCTGGGTCGGACAGGCCTGAACAACGAAAATAACTTTCTGGAACCGTCCGACCCAGAGCCGTGAGTCGGACAGGGCCTTGAGAAACCAACGGTAAACCTTTCTGGAACCGTCCGACCCAGAGCCGTGAGTCGGACGTGGGTCGGACGGGCCTTGATAATCGACAAGAAATCTTTCTGGAATGGTCCGACCCAGGGCCGTGAGTCGGACGTGGGTCGGACGGGCAAAAATTTTCTTCATCGAAGTTTCTGACTTCGTCCGACCCAGAGGTTGGGTCGGACGTGGGTCGGACATGGCTTGGATGACAAATCGAAACTTTCTGGAATGGTCCGACCCAGAGGGTATGGGTCGGACGGAATAGTGCTGGGTCGGACGGGAGTAATTTCAGAGGACGAAAACCTACTGGAATGGTCCGACCCAGGTTGGGTCGGACGGTGGGTCGGACGGCCCAAACACTTACAAAAAAAAAATGTTTTAATTATATGACTATAGTAATCATATATACATATATATATGCCTATATACCTATATGCATATATATGTAGTAATACACCATTGATGAAGTAATAATGGTAAGGAAATAAGTAAGTTTGTAAGAAAACAAGTTTATGAGTAGTAAAAGAAAATGGTTTATAACCAAGTATGAATGTAAAGAAGTAGTAAGTATACATTGAAAGTATCAATGAGGGAGTAAGTTAGATCAATAATAGATCATTGATCATACTACTTCATGTATGTATAGGAATCAATAGTTGATCTCCAAAGGAACCGGTAGAACGTATTCGACGGTGAACGGTATGATTTCCTCATGCCCTGTATCCTAACTTGGTTACCCCGATTTGTGTGCTTATGTGATCACCAAGATAAATGCACGAATCGGACTTATATTGCACTTATTGTGTTTGAACTATATTGTTCTTGTTTATGCTCTTGAACATTTAGTTTGTATAATTCATGAAATGAATGAATGGAAATGAAGTGTATGTGTAAGTATGAGTACTTGTGTATGTATGTATGTATGGAAGTAAGTATGGACTTCTACTAATTCCTAACAACCTAACTCCTAACATGAGTATTGAGTAAAATGGAATGAGTAGAAGCCCGATATAGTTTCGGCCACGCGTGAGGATAAGGAACCACAAGAGGTTGGAACCGAATCCTGGCTATATCTTTTCCTTGGACCAATCCCTTGAATGGGTAGCATCCTGGATTAGTGGGCCACCCTAAAGCCCGGTGGTGGGATGTAGTAATCCCTGCCCGGAGGTCATACCGACTTAACTGGAAGTAAAGTATGTAAGAAGTATTGTATTGTATTGGTCTTGACTATTGTAAGTCATTGACCCGGAGTAAAAGTATTGAACACCCGATTAACCGGGTGTGTAATAAGGCTAACAAGACCTTTGTATGTATTGGAGAATTGTATCTCCGTGATGCGGTGAGTATGGTAAGTATGAATGAATGACTTGTATTGTATTCCTTGTATGTATTGTATGTATGTATGCTTGGTAAAATGAATGTATTGTATTGTATTGTATAAAGCATGTATGTATGTATGAATGAAACGAACCGCATGTACTCGACCAAATAGTTGGCGTACCCTCGCTAGTACGCGGGGTATGCGGTTATCATATGCAGCGTAAGCTGACCCCCTAGGGGAATGTTTTTACTCCACAGGTACCCGCGAGGCGTGAAGGTAAAGTAGGTCAAGATGTGATTCTTTTTGGAGTAGTAGTAAATGGAAACGGTGTACTGAGTTGTACACGGCTAAAGCCTTTTTGTGTAGCCGGTGTACCATGTGGTACACCTTTTTGGATATTGAATTCTTGATTGGATAGAAAGGAGTAGTTGTATAAACTCTTCATTTTTGGGAAGTAGTCTTGGAATGTAATTCATATATTCGGTATACTCGGGTAATCAAATGTAAGTAAGTATTTGGTATTGTAAAGTAAGTAGTATGTATGTATTCATTCTAATCGTCAGACCGATACGGTAAGTAGTAGTAGCCTTGTTAACCTTGGATGGTTAACGGCAATGTATCACCCGCCGGGAGTAGGTAAGTATTCCGCTGCGAGTAAGGTAATTATGGGAAGGATTAGAGGATAATGGAAGGATTAGCGGTTGGGGTGTTACAAAAAGTGGTATCAGAGCGAAGTATCGCTCTGATGATTAGAATCTTAAGAGTAGTGATTACCGAGTTAGGATTTCAACCCGTCTTAAGACGGATATTTAGAACCTAACTAGGAACTACCGTTAGCAATAACGGATACCACTAACGTCTGCAAAGACGATACCATTGTTTGAATGAAGACCATGAGGTCATAGTATCACAACATCTAATGTAATCCACACTTGTTCAGATGTCAGGACGGGGTCGAGGCCGACCTAGAGGAGAGACATCTGATGGACCGGGCGCGCAGACGATAGCTGAGATCGTCGCCGCCACGGTAGCGCAGATGCTACCGCAAGTAATAACGGCTGTACAACAAACACAGCAAACCAGCAGCAGCAGCAGCAGCCCGACCCACCTCATCCCCGAGAAACGAATTGGGTAAAAGCTGTCGCCGACCTTCGACCTGCTTGCTTTAGAGGCGAGAGCGACCCCGCCAAGCTCGAGGCCTACCTCTCCGAGATGGAGACGGCCTTCGAGACACTTGAGACTCCCGCTGGAGTTCGAGTGAGGATAGCTGCGTACTACCTCAAAGACGCGGCTATGGACTGGTGGAAGCTCGTTAAGGCCGAGCACATAGCTGACCCTGCTTTCGGATGGGAAGCATTCACCTCTCTCCTCCGATCTAAGTACTACCCCGAGCATGTCAAGACCAAGAAAAGGCTTGAGCTCGATGCACTAAAAATGACCGAGAAGATGACGGTTGATGAATATTACCGCACCTTCACCTCTCTTCTCCGACTTCTACCCGACCTTGGGTATACCGGCCAAGTCTTGGTCGACCGCTTCTACGGCGGATTGAGCCATCGACTCCGGTATGGCATGGGCTTCACTCGGTTTTACCTCCCCTTCAGGAGTGTGTACCCCCCGCAAGCTGCAATCTCGAGTTGAGATCACCTGCCAGCTGAGAGATGAGGAACAAGCGCTGAAGCGCAAGGTGAGCGGCAAGGGTAACCCCTCCGATGAACAAAACCAATCCAACCCTGGAAGAAAAGGAAGGGAAGCATTCCCATCAAAAGAATACATCCGGAGACGGCGGTGCCCATGCTGAGAAGGGCAAGGCAACTGAGCCTTTACAGATTGCCTACACCGCACCAGTGGCAGCGAAGCCACTGAGGTCTCAGCCCTACAGGGGTAAGAAACCGAAACCGAATTAGTACACTTGTGAATTGTATGTATATAGAGTATTGTAAGTATACCAAACCTTGCTAACTTGAAAGCTATAGGTTCTGGATTTGGCCAAGGAAAGAACCAATCTGATGGCCGCAGCTACATCTGCCGTAACTGCAACAAGGATCATCCCGGCACAGATTGCCAAGGAAGGGAGATCCGCTGCTTCACTTGTCAGAAACCGGGCCACCGTGCCAATGCATGTCCGGAGAATTCTAAGCCCAAGGGCAACTACCAGGGCTACAAGCAGCGTGAGGCAAGGAGGTTGCATCTGGCGATGCTCATGCCCAGCACACCTCACAGGGACAGGGGTCCCGAGGTCCGCAGAAGGGCGCACCGCAGAGGCAGCCGGCCTTACACATCATAGACCGTGATGGGACCGGGACTAAGTCCGGCCCAGGTAACCACTGTAACCTTTAATCCTTGAAGAGCATGACTAAGTATTAAAGTAATTGTATGAATGAAAGCATGAATGCGTAAGTACTTGAAGTATGAAATTGAGCATGAGTAAGTAACATGGAAGTATGTATTGAGCATGAAATGAATTAGTAAGCCTAGAACTCATTCTAGATGAATTTACCACCTTAGGGAAATTCCATATCTGTTACCCAATACCTTCAAACTCACCTCATGAAGAGACCGACATCGCCAATCACCACTTCAACAACGAACAGTGTCAGGTCATCCGCCCAGGTATGATCTTATTAAAAGGATACCTGACACCCGAAGCACAAATTTCAATCATCCGACGATGCAACGAGTTAGGAACGGGTCCAGGAGGATTTTATACACCCGAATTCCCCGTGGAGCTACAATGAAGCTGAAAATGATGTGCTTGGGAAAGGACTGGAACCCTTATACCAAGACATACCAAACAACGCGAGCAGGAGACGGAGCAACACACCTCCAGCAATACCCCCAGAATTCCAAACGCTTGTCACACAAGCTGTAGAAATTGCACAACAATGTGAAGATGAACCAATCCCTGCACTTGAAGCAGATCTGTGTATCGTCAACTTCTATGAGAAAGAAGGACGACTTGGCTTACACCAAGACAAGGACGAGACAGCGGAATCTCTTGAACTAGGAGTGCCCGTAGTGTCTTGGTCCATTGGTGATGACGCCGTATTCTTGTATAGCGAGCGGAAGCGTGTGGACCTCGCAGAAAAATTGGTATTGAGATCAGGAGATGTTCTAATCATGGGTGGAAAATCAAGGTTGCTGTATCACGGGATCCAGAAGATCAAGTTGAATACGGCACCACCGGCAATAATCAATGCCACACACATGATACCAGGACGCCTGAACCTTACCTTTAGAAGTATTAATCTTGTAGTAGCATGTAATCCAGTAGTAACGTGTATTAGAGACACAGTATGTATGATGGTTGGTTATTCAATAAAAGCAGTGTTGGTTATTAAATTCCACTTGCGTTCCACCATCTTTACTTATAATCTCATGAATCAATAGGTTGTGGACTCGGTACCGAAGGTAACCTGAGCATCCTCACCGAAGAACAAGCCGGCAAGAGCGGCACCATTCTAACGGGAACATTCCCAGTAAACGGCATCGAAGCCTCAGTATTATTCGACTCCGGCGCCTCTCACACCTTCATATCGCCATCTCTTGCGAAGAAGTTGGGGCTAGATGCGGATGAGCTACCGAACTTCTTGGTTACTCTCCCATCGAAGGAGCGGGTACAATGTACCAAGTATTACAAATCAGCCACCATTCAAATCAAAGGTGAAGCGTTTCCCATTTCCTTCATTGAATTCAACGGATTGGGATTCGACTTAATTATTGGAATGAACTGGTTGGAGCGGCACAAGGGGAGAATCCTATGCGCCGAGCACCGATTGCTGCTCAAGAGTCCATCTGGGGTCACTGTTTCATACCGCCAGAGACCGAGAGAGCCTTCAACTACAGTCATCTCCGCCATGGCAATGTATCGGGAGCTCAGAAAAGGGCATGAAGTGTATTTATGTCACGTGCAAGACCTGGAGAGAGATCCAGAGTTCAGTGACGAGGTAGCAGTAGTCTCAGAATTCCCCGATGTATTTCCGAAAGAGCTACCTGGTATGCCACCACAGAGGGCGGTAGAATTTGAAATCGACCTTGTACCGGGTACTGGTCCCATTGCTAGGGCACCATACCGTATGGCACCGGCAGAAATGGCAGAACTCAAAGAACAGCTACATGATCTTCTCGACAAAGGGTTTATACGCCCCGAGCGTATCACCCTGGGGAGCACCGGTCCTCTTCGTGAAGAAGAAGGACGGTAGTCTCCGCCTCTGCATCGACTACCGCGAATTGAATGCGGTCACTGTAAAGACAAGTACCCATTGCCACGCATCGACGACCTGTTCGATCAGTTGAAGGGAGCATCCGTCTTTTCTAAGATTGATCTCCGATCCGGTTACCACCAAATTGCTATCAAAGAGCAAGACATTCAGAAAACAGCATTCCGAACAAGATATGGCCACTACGAATTCACGGTGATGCCATTCGGTTTGTCTAATGCACCAGCCAAATTCATGGACCTAATGAATCGGTTATTCAGTGATCAGCTGGACACTTCAGTAGTAGTATTCATTGACGACATTCTTGTGTATTCGAAGTCACCAGAAGAACATGAAAACCATTTGAAAAAGTACTTGAGACACTGCGCGAGAACCAGCTGTATGCGAAGTTCTCCAAATGCGAGTTTTGGCTAGATCAGGTATCATTCCTCGGTCATGTCATCTCGAGCGCGGGCATTTCAGTAGATCCATCCAAAATTGAAGCAGTGCGATCATGGCCTAGACCTAAGACTGTTACCGACATCCGGAGCTTTCTTGGTTTAGCCGGTTATTACCGGAGGTTTGTAAAGGACTTCTCAAAAGTCGCTAAGCCCATGACGTCATTGATGAAGAAAGATGCACCCTTTGTATGGACAAAGGAGTGCGAGGTATCCTTCCAGAAATTGAAAGACTCATTGACCTCAGCGCCAATTCTCACACTTCCAGAGGGCACAGAGGGATTTGAGGTGTATTGTGATGCATCGGGCAAGGGCATGGGATGCGTACTCATGCAGCATGGCAAGGTAGTAGCCTATGCTTCTCGCCAGCTGAAAAAGCATGAGGAGAATTACCCGACACATGATCTAGAGTTAGGAGCCATTGTCTTCGCCTTGAAGATATGGCGACACTATCTCTATGGGGTAAGCATCACCATCTCTACTCCGACCACAAAAGTTTACAGTACGTATTCACCCAGAAAGAATTGAACCTAAGGCAGAGGAGGTGGATGGAGTTCCTCTCGGATTACGACATCAACCTCCAGTATAAAGAAGGGAAGGCAAACGTAGTAGCCGACGCCCTGAGTCGTCGAGCACACTCGCTCCATTCGCTACTCGCTTCTTCTAGCTTGGTTGACGAGGTGCGAGACGCTCAGTTGAGCGACCCTTACTTCACAGAGATCAGACAGAAAATTACAGATGGTACCTTCGAGCGCCGAAAGTACGACTTCAAACTGCATGAAGATGGTCTGATCCGTTTGAATGGCAGATTATGCGTCCCCCGAAGCAATGCTGAGCTAAGGGATCGCATTCTGCGTGAGTCACATTGTTCGACATTGCATGTCCATCCGGGAGCCTCTAAAATGTACAAAGACATGAAGAGGTACTTCTGGTGGTCAGGATGAAGTCAGACGTGACTGAGTATGTTCTGAGGTGTCTCACATGCCAGAAGGTGAAGTTTGAGCACCGAAGACCGGGAGGAATGGTGCAATCCATGCCCATTCCGGAGTGGAAATTCCATGACATCTCCATGGATTTTGTTGTTGGACTCCCACCTGCTAGGGGAGGACTCAACATGATCTGGGTAATAGTCGATCGCCTCACCAAGGTTGCCCGATTCATACCGATGAAGGACACCTGGAAGGTGGCGAAGCTCGCAGAGCTATTCGACAAGGAGATCATCCGACACCACGGAGTCCCAAAAACCATTGTATCTGACCGCGACACCAGATTTCTTTCGAGATACTGGAGAGCGACACGGGAAGCGCTTGGTACTGAGTTGAAGCTTAGCACCGCCTTCCATCCACAGACCGACGGTCAGACAGAAAGGACCATCCAAACACTAGAGGATATGCTAAGGGCATGTGCCTTAGACTTCCAGGGAGCTGGATTGAGAAGCTTCATCTTATCGAGTTTTCGTATAACAATAGCTACCATGCTTCGATTAAGATGTCGCCATTCCAAGCTTTGTATGGTAGACCTTGCCGTACCCCGTTGTGTTGGGATGAGTCAAGCGAAGCGGTCATCATAGGACCGGAGTATTTGGAACAAGTACAAGCTGAGGTACAACAAATCCGAGCCAATATGAAGGCAGCCCAAGATAGACAGAAATCCTATGCGGATGTGCGACGACGCGACCTTGAGTTCGCCGTGGGCGACCAAGTGTTCCTGCGTGTCTCACCTATGAAGGGTGTCTTCCGATTTGGCCAGAAGGGCAAACTGAGCCCGAAATTTGTAGGCCCGTATGCCATTACCGAGAGGATTGGAGCCGTAGCTTATAGGCTAGCATTGCCTGAAGAATTGGGGCGTGTTCATGATGTCTTTCATGTATCACAACTCAAGAAATACATAGCCGATCCCTCTCATGTATTAGAACCCGAACATCTATCCCTAGAGCCGACGATGAGATATGTCGAGACTCCATTGCGAATCCTTGATACCAAGACAAGAGACACTCGCCATAAATCTGTACGAATGGTGAAGGTCTTGTGGTCTAACCACGATGTCGAGGAAGCGACTTGGGAATTAGAGGACGCCATGAAGGCGAAGTACCCGAATCTTTTGTAGACTAGATGTCTAGTATCCGTATAGCACGGAGGGTACGGGGCGTACCCCTTTTAAGGGGGGTAGAGCCTTTTTGCTTTTGCATTGCTTCGGGTTAGCATTGCATAGTACGTATGTATTGTAATTGTATTTTGGTTGGCACATGTAGTGCTAAGTGTATTGTATTGGCACAAAGTAGTGCTAGTAGTATTTGGTATGTAGTACGATGTGTATGGTATGTATGTAAGAGTAATGCATTGTGTTGTACGGTATATGACACGAATGACATTGTGAAGTATTGCGAATGTATTGTGGATTGTATGAATTGGATGGAGCATTGTGTATGGTATTTGAATGAAGTATTGTGTATGGATTGAGTATTGCGTATGGTATTTGAACTAAGTATGTGGCTTGGTATCTGAATTGCGTATGCTGGTAGTGTAAGAATTGTGAACACCTTGTAAGGTGGTAGTAGAATGTATTGTGGCAATTGGCTTGCCAAATGAGTAGAAATGGTAAACTGTAACCTTGAGCAACTTTGAGGGCAAAGTTTCTTAAGGGGGTAGATTGAAATACCCCGTAATTAAAAACAGTGATTAATTAGGCTAATTATATTTTTAAAAGCTTAATTACACTAAAATAAATACTAGGGAACAAATCCCGAAGAAAACGGACCTTTAAAATGGGTTAAAAGCATAAACGAACCTTAAAGCGCGTTTTTCGAGGAAACCGGGAAAACGTGACTTTAAGCGGGTCAAATAGACTCGTAATAATTTTGGTCAACTAAATAGTCACTAATAAATATTAGTGAAGCTTTAGAACCAATAAAATTAATTAAACGAGGAAATCCCGGAAAACGGGTACCGGTTAGTAAAACTGTAACAACCGGTAAGTTGTGGGGTGAGAATGCAAATAAACAAACTTAGTGTGTCCACTTTGCAAATAAAAATAAAAATGTGTGTGTGTGTGTGTGTGTGTGGGCGGTCGATTTTCTTCCCCCCTCTCACTCACTCTCTTACTCCTTACTCACAAAAAGGACAAAGAAAGAAAGAAAAAGAGACTCTCTCTCCTACTCTCTTACCCTCCCTCACGTATACACCCCTCTCTTTTCTCTCTTTTTCCTCCTTCTTCTTCTACCTTGCGATTTCATGGAGAAAGAAGAAGCTCACAACACTCCTCACTTCTCTCCTCTCTTTGAGTGCTCAAACCTTCTCCAAACTCAACAAAATTATACACCACTAGAATCCCCTTGCAAAGGAGAACATTCTCCTCCTTTCAAAAATCGAAAAGCTCAACTTTCATTTCGGTGGGTGTTCACCATTGGAAGATTCAAGCCCACCATTAGAAGCACCTTCACCTCCTCTTCATCTTGAGGTAAAAAGAATTTCGAAAATCCATCATTCCTAGCTCTCATTAGCATTTTAAGAATTTTCAGTTTTTGAACTCTTGGTTCCTTGTTGCTCAGCCGATTTTGGCTCTCTTGTGGGCTAGAATCTTGTTCTTTCACTAGTCAAGAGCTCATCCATTCATTGGAGGTAACACTCTTTTCTAAACCCTAAAACCTAAATTCTAGGGTAAGTATAAAATGAATGCTAATGGTATTGTGTATGTATTATGGGCTGTAGCATTTTGTTGTGTGAGAAACCATTGAAACCGAGAACAAAGAGAAAGGAGAAGAAAAGAAGAAGAGGAAAGGAAAGAAAGAAAACTAACAAGACAAGGTAAATACCCTTACCTTGAGTTAGTTTGTATATGTGTTGTAACAGTTTTTGAGAATCAAAACAAGTAATGTGTATGATAATGAGTAATGAGTATGTTGAAGTATAATGAGGAATGGTAATTGAAACAGTTTTGAAGTTTTTAAATGAAGTTTAAAAACTTGGGAAAACCTGGGTAGTGAATGTGTATGTGTGCAGGAATTTTAATGTGTGTAGTAGTGTTGAATGGTGAGTATATGTGTTGTGTAACAGGTTGTGAGAATGTGAATTGTGAGCTGAAATAATGTGTGGAGAAAGTAAGAATTATAGGGGAGACCATGTCAAATTTGTGTAGAAGGAGAGGACTTAAGATGTTTAAGAAGAGGAAGTATTTGGAGAGTTAAGAGGAGTGTTTTTGTAGTTTGCACAGATTTTGAGAGAGGTTTGTAAATGGGATTAAACTAGAGTGTAAGGTAATGCATTTTGATGCTAGGAATAACATTAGTTGAGGGAGTATTGGAGTAAGAGTTAAGGTGGAAATCTGTAGCATAATAGAGGAAACAAAAATCTGTAGCATAAGTGAAGAGGAAACTAGCATGAGTGTTGAAATGAAATGAAGGAAAATGTGTAAGTGAGTGTAGGTATTGTGTAGTAAGTTTGGGGGATGAATTAAGGTGATTTAGAGTGTTTAATTAGTGCTAAATCATGTGGGGAAGTATTGGTAAGATAGGGAAGCAATGGGTGAAATTGGGAAAAGAAAACAAGGCCTGTAGCAAAGTTCTGCTACTGTCCGACCCACAGCTGGATCGGACGCTGGGTCGGACAGGCCTAACAAAACGAAAATAAACTTTCTGGAACCGTCCGACCCAGAGCCGTGAGTCGGACGTGGGTCGGACGGGCCTTGAGAAACCACGGTAAAACTTTCTGGAACCGTCCGACCCAGAGCCGTGAGTCGGACGTGGGTCGGACGGGCCTTGATAATCGACAAGAAATCTTTCTGGAATGGTCCGACCCAGGGCCGTGAGTCGGACGTGGGTCGGACAGGCAAAATTTTCTTCATCGAAGTTTCTGACTTCGTCCGACCCAGAGGTTGGTCGGACGTGGGTCGGACATGGCTTGGATGACAAATCGAAACTTTCTGGAATGGTCCGACCCAGAGGGTATGGGTCGGACGGAATAGTGCTGGGTCGGACGGGAGTAATTTCAGAGGACGAAAACCTACTGGAATGGTCCGACCCAGGGTTGGGTCGGACGGTGGGTCGGACGGCCCAAACACTTACAAAAAAAAATGTTTTAATTATATGACTATAGTAATCATATATACATATATATATGCCTATATACCTATATGCATATATATGTAGTAATACACCATTGATGAAGTAATAATGGTAAGGAAATAAGTAAGTTTGTAAGAAAACAAGTTTATGAGGTAGTAAAAGAAAGAATGGTTTTATAACCAAGTATGAATGTAAAGAAGTAGTAAGTATACATTGAAAGTATCAATGAAGGAGTAAGTTAGATCAATAATAGATCATTGATCATACTACTTCATGTATGTATAGGAATCAATAGTTGACCTCCAAAGGAACCGGTAGTACGTATTCGACGGTGAACGGTATGATTTCCTCATGCCCTGTATCCTAACTTGGTTACCCCGATTTGTGTGCTTATGTGATCACCAATAAGATAAATGCACGAATCGGACTTATATTGCACTTAATTGTGTTTGAACTATATTGTTCTTGTTTTATGCTCTTGAACATTTAGTTTGTATAATTCATGAAATGAATGAATGGAAATGAAGTGTATGTGTAAGTATGAGTACTTGTGTATGTATGTATGTATGGAAGTAAGTATGGACTTCTACTAATTCCTAACAACCTAACTCCTAACATGAGTATTGAGTAAAATGGAATGAGTAGAAGCCCGATATAGTTTCGGCCACGCGTGAGGATAAGGAACCACAAGAGGTTGGAACCGAATCCTGGCTATAATCTTTTCCTTGGACCAATCCCTTGAATGGGTAGCATCCTGGATTAGTGGGCCACCCTAAAGCCCGGTGGTGGGATGTAGTAATCCCTGCCCGGAGGTCATACCGACTTAACTGGAAGTAAAGTATGTAAGAAGTATTGTATTGTATTGGTCTTGACTATTGTAAGTCATTGACCCGGAGTAAAAGTATTGAACACCCGATTAACCCGGGTGTGTAATAAGGCTAACAAGACCTTTGTATGTATTGGAGAATTGTATCTCCGTGATGCGGTGAGTATGGTAAGTATGAATGAATGACTTGTATTGTATTCCTTGTATGTATTGTATGTATGTATGCTTGGTAAAATGAATGTATTGTATTGTATTGTATAAAGCATGTATGTATGTATGAATGAAACGAACCGCATGTACTCGACCAAATAGTTGGCGTACCCTCGCTAGTACGCGGGGTATGCGGTTATCATATGCAGCGTAAGCTGACCCCCTAGGGGGAATGTTTTTACTCCACAGGTACCCGCGAGGCGTGAAGGTAAAGTAGGGTCAAGATGTGATTCTTTTTGGAGTAGTAGTAGAATTGAACGGTGTACTGAGTTGTACACGGCTAAAGCCTTTTTTGTAGCCGGTGTACCATGTGGTACACCTTTTTGGATATTGAATTCTTGATTGGATAGAAGGAGTAGTTGTATAAACTCTTCATTTTTGGGAAGTAGTCTTGGAATGTAATTCATATATTCGGTATACTCGGTAATCAAATGTAAGTAAGTATTCGGTATTGTAAAGTAAGTAGTATGTATGTATTCATTCTAATCGTCAGACCGATACGGTAAGTAGTAGTAGCCTTGTTAACCTTGGATGGTTAACGGCAATGTATCACCCCCCGGGAGTAGGTAAGTATTCCGCTGCGAGTAAGGTAATTATGGGAAGGATTAGAGGATAATGGAAGGATTAGCGGTTGGGGTGTTACAAAACTGTCCGCTGCAATTTAGAATATAGTTGTTGGACATGAACCAGAACCTGGAACCGATTTTGTTCGATAGCTCTGTTTTTGTGGGTCTAACGGCTAAAATGGCACTCCTCAAAATCTCTCGGAACTTCCCCTAAATCATAAATAACTTTAAATATTTCTTTACATATTAATCTAGATTTATACCAAAATTCAGACAAAATAAATTTAAAAAACTTGGGAAGTAATTGAAAATTAAAAAAAAACAATCAAGACGAAACCGGTAAAATCATTTTTATACGAACCACTCCCATAGATTCTGACCCTAGAGCTGGTCAAACTTGTCCGCACGATGAACCGGCCCGAAAAAAAGTTGATAGGTCCGAACCCGACGAGCTACCGGGCGGGCTTGGACAAAAAATGAGTCCGAATATAAACCCGGTCGGGCAGCGACAAATCTTCAAAAGCCCGCAGGTAGAGCCCGTCCGTCCGTTTTCAATATTATTTATTATTTTAAAATATATATATATAAAAAATAATATATATATATATTATTTTTTATATAAAATACATATATCAAAATAATATTTAATATACATATTATATAAAATTTTACTCAAATTTATATATAATAACAATTTTGAAATTATATATATGTTATATATTTTTTAATTTAAAGAATATAAAAAATAAATAACCGGGCCGGGCAGGCCGGGCACCGGCAGAGTTGAAAAAAACCGGACCTAGCTCGGCCAGACCACGAAGATATAAAAATCGGGTTTGGTCGGCCCCCCCCCTCCATGTGAACAGGCCTGACAGGCCCAAAAAATCTCCTTGGCCTGGCCCGAACCCGGCTTGCCCGCCCGGATGATCACCTCTACTGAACTCTAATCGGTCCGAATATAAATTCTTCCCTAACATACTTTCAATTTCATTACGGCAGAACCGATGGAAGAACGGTGGAATAGGTTTCCGAGCCGTGTTTGGTTATCAAGATCGGTGAGGAAGCAGAGCGACGATGTGAGGCGATGTCGCTGTCGGATGCGTAGCGGACGCGTGCATCCAGGATCTAGGAATTACACGACTAGGAGTAGAAGACCGAAAACCGAGGGCATCGGGTCGACTTCAATAAGTCGTTGGAACAGAGAAGAACGAAAAATGGCGAAGGAGAGACCCGAACCAGGTGTTTTCAGGAAGCGGGTCTCAAATCAAGACGGATGGGCGATCGGAGAGCGGAAGGATAATGGGTCCCCCTTCTACAGTCTTTATCGGCAACATTCGCAGAGAAGTCTCCAAGTATCAACTAAGTAGAATAATAAGGAGATTTGTTAACTGGAGAAGGATTTTTATCAGCAAGAAGCCACGGAAGTCCAACCGTTCTGCTTGCGCATTTGTGGATGTGGATCATGTTGATGGTGCGAGGATGCTGATAGATGGTATACGGGGATGGAAGGTGAACGGGCACAGACTCTGGGCAAGAATGGAGTTCCAGGGAAATAAGGAGAGAAGGAATAAGTATGATGAGGAGAGACCGCAAAATAGGCTCAACAATGGAGCGAGGCCACGCCAATACATTTGGAGAGAAAAGCGGAGGAATTGGAGTGATAAGGTTCCTGCGGTAGAGAGGCTCTCATTGGATGTTAAGCCGGATGTGGGAATGAGGAGTGCTTGAAGAAATGTGCTGTAATCACCTTCCCAGAAGACAGGTCGCCAAAGGAAGCGATGGAATTTATACATAATAGGTGGCCAAGGATGAGTGGGTTACTTGCTTTCTCGAGGAAGAAATTTCTCATGGTGTTCGATACGATCTATAAAGCAGAAGAGTGATTTAATCAAGTGCTAGAAAAGGCTAAGGTCTAGGAAGGCGTTGAAATCCGTAAATGGAATTTGGCTGATCAGGTGGAGAAGCGGCGAACGTGGATTGTGATAAGAGGGATCCCGTTACATGCATGGAATAATCAGAATGTCTGTGCGGTAGCTCGAACGGTGGGCGACGTCGTTAAAGTTGAAAGTGATGATGGCCAGTATGTTGAAAACGCGGAGATCCGCCTCCAGATCGAGACATCTACACTCCAATTAATCAACTGTAAAATCATGGTAAACGTCGAGGGGCATAATTTTCCGGTAAGTGTGGTTGAAGTTGCGGAGCAATCTTCTCCGGGAACGAAGTTGACCAGTCGGAAAGTATTTTTCAAATTGCGCAATCCGACAAGAGAGATGAGTCCAGTCATGGCTGGTAAAATTGACTACAGCATTAAGGAGGGAGGGGATGAAACGGCTAGTCCCACTCGGCACTTTACTGTGCAGTTAAACTCGGAAGAGCGGAAGGAGTTAAGTTCTGATTCAATTAGGATATTACAGCGGTCCATATCACAGTGGAATAATTTGAATGCTCAGATCCCGAGGAGTCACAATATAAAAGTGCAGGCGAAAATGGTGGAACGTTGCATATCCTGACTCCTGGAAGTTTGAAGCAGCAGGTATCATACAAGTGGGGACCATGTGATTGAAGACTGGTGTCGGTCCAATTTTAATGAGGAAATTTCCTCGCAGCCGAAGTCCCCCTCTGGTAGTGGTCAACATGTGCTGGCGCCTAGGAATCAATGCAGTAGTGGGGTGGCTTTTATTGGTGAGGTGGATCGACAGGCATCCTGTTTGAATGAGCAGTATATCTCAGAGGCGGGTGAGAGATCAGTGGAGATAGCAGTTGGTGGTGCGTCTGGGACTACCGCGTATGGCTCCGAGACTGGGACGCGTGTGCTCCCCATGCAGACAGAGTGTGGTGCCTGCATCGTGGGCCAGGAGTCCAGCGTGAGGGATCTGTTTGGCTACGGTGCTGTAGCAGAGCAAGTGGAGGGTGTAGGGGCGTGTAGCCAGTTGAATAAAGCAGACAAGTCTCCAGGACCAGGCGCTACGAATAAGGAGGGTATTAGCTTGATTGTTGAGCTCTTTCATAATACCCCTCCTTTAGCCCAGGCTAAGGAGGTGCTCCGGCAAGGGATGATCAAGGTATAATTATTAATGCAGAGAAGGAAGCTGAGGAGTGCATTGATCTCTTGAGGCAGTTAGGTTGCAAGATCCCGAACCCTAGTCTATCCAAGGCTAATATCATTAATCAAATTCAGCCCCAGTCTAGGAAGTGAGAGGGCATGATGGTGATTGTAGGATTGCAAAATATAAGAGGGTTGGGATCGAAGGAGAAGCAAAGGAAGATGAGGGTTGGGATGAGGGCTTGCGCCCTTGGTGTATGTAACACCCCTACCGCTAATACCGTCATTACCGTACCATACTTACCTTCGCAGCGGATATTACTTACTCAACGGCGGGTGTACAATGCCGTTAGTCACCCACGTGACTAACAAGGCGAGTTACAATACTACATACTATCGGTCTGATGAATATGAACATACCGAGTGCTCCACACAATACAATACTTCCCCTTGCATACTAAACCATAATTCAATATAGCTCCAATACAATACTATACCGAGCATACTACAATCCTTACATCACCGATACAGTTTAGACTTCCAAATTCGTACTACGTTACAATACAATTCCCTTTTCTCAACTACCCATGCTTATGTAGCAGTCCTCGTCCTACTCTCTCGAACGGTGAACAGCTTCGGTACCTGCACACTAAAAACGGTCCCCCGAGGGGTCAGCTTTACGCTGCATATGAAATCCGCATACCGCGTGCTAACCGCGGTACGCCGACTACTTTGGGTCGGATATACATGGAGTTCATTTTACATGCATACATACATACTCATACTACAACAATACAATCAAAAATACCCACATACATATGCAAGTTCAATACTTACTAAGGAAGACAATTCAATAGTCAACCATTCGTATTTGTTATACATTCATTACTCTTCGTACTGTGTTCGATATTCGTTACTCTACTCATACTTACTCCTTACTCTTGCATACTCATCACTCATCACTCCATGTTCAATACCTTACTCGTACCCGATCTTACTCTGTACTCGTTACTATACTAGTGCATACTCACTACTCAATTCTCCATACTTACTCTTACATACTCATACTCACTACTCGATACTTACTCACACGTACTCAATACTCGTACTCATTACATACTCATACTTGCTTCTTACTCGATACTCATTACTTTACTCATACATACGCAATACTCATTACTTTGGCCTCTGGGAGGAGTCATACACAAGACTCGCCACCGGACCTACAATACGAGGGCTATACGCTTAGCTCCTCAAATACTCAATGTCCGTTCTTACCGGACTACTCAAATTCCCAACACTCTTCTCTCAGAGCACAACATAATCTCATGGATTAGCCTAGAAGTATCTCTCTTGATAACCTCCACCAGCTTAGGGAATTACCACCGACTAGTATCCTCAGATTTAGGGTTTCCCCAACATATCGAATACTCTCATGTTCGGGACATACTTACATCAGTCGGGTCCTCTCATAATGGGTCGACTAATTGCTAAGGGGGTTTGGAGATCCCTCATCATTCTTTACTACTCTCATGGTTCATAACCTGCACCATCATTAATTCCTCTACTAGAGGTTACTCGTACACTTCCGCTACTTATTGTTTGTGGTTTATTCATTTCGGTTCTCCTAACATTATCGGGAGGTTACTACTCCCGTACATTCTCTCACATTCCAGTGAGTTCCTTGATTTGTGTTACCGTTTATTGGTTGTCAATTTAGTGCGTTTCTACGGTTCAGTTAGTTCACAAACGTGACTCTTACTACGAGTCACTACACAACAAGACTCATCTAAGTGTCGGTCTACGCACTAAGTGAAGCCATACAATCAATCAAGAAAGGTTAGCTCACACAACATACAACAAGACATACAACGAAAGGCAATAAACCATTTTCATGCTTTAGTCTTGATTAGCCGGCATACAGCACACAAATCAACGTAACTCGGTTAGCATACGGGGCATGAGGAAATCATACCTTTCACCGGGGTTAGCTTTACCGTGTGTTCCCTTGTTCCTCGATTCACACTTGTTCCACTGATAATGTTTCCAACATTGTTATTAATACTATGTTCATACGATACACAAATAATTACTACTCCCGTACTTACCCCATTGTCCCGTTATTCTTAGTTTTTCTCTTGTGTGCTTAACTTTCTTTCCTTCATTATTCTAGCACTAATGTCTTACTTATACACATATATATGTAATATATTTATATATATGCATGTATGTATATATATATATATATTAATTTGATTTTAATTTTAATTTTTTTTTAAAGGCCGACCGACCCACTCTGGGTAGGTCGCCTGGGTGGGTCGGCTGCAGAGAGCACCCGGGTTACAGAATTTAGTCTGACCGACCCAGGCTAGGGTAGGTCGCCTAAGTGGGTCGGCTACAGAACCCTTTAATTATCTACTTGAATTCTAAATTCACCTCAATTCTCACCCAATCTTTTCCTAATCATTTCCACATGTTTCCTACATGTTTAAACACTAATTAAATCCTCTAATCCACCTTAGTTCATCAACCAAATTCATTTCTCAATCCTAAATCAACTTACACAATTTCCTTACTTCTTCTTCAACACATGTAACAGTTTTTGTTACACTTATGCTACAGATTTTAAAATTCAATTCTCCCATCCAATACTTCCTCAAACAATGCCATTCCTAGCGTTCTAAATACCTCACCTTACCATGCCAATTCGTTTCCAAGCCATTACACTACCTACACCCAAGTTCCAACACTCATTTTACAAAATCCTGCACACCAATTTCTTCTTAGTTCAACAATGCATTTTGATAACTCTCTTGCTAGAGATTTTGTATTTTAACCTCACATACTACCATCATCCATCCATGGTCATTATACCTCTCTAATATCCCCAATACACATCTTGGTTCTCCCATTCACCAAGTCATTCTTTAATGCACAATCCTACCGAAATTTCGCCATAGTTCACCTACTTTTCTTACTTAGCCACACATATCAATTCTCACCAATTTTCATTCCTAATCTAGCCACACCCTTACAAGGGTCCTACCATCAATCAAAGCAACACAAATCCTTCTCAATACATCAATACTCCATCAAACAACAATACTAATACTCATTCACAAATTATTTGGCTCTAAGGCCTACAATACAACCAACATTCACAAAGTTCCTCATACTACAACCAAGTACATTCCTAACAAGGTTTTGCAAGGTTTCATTCTTTTAATTAAGTTTCCCATCAAAGTTCAAAAGCAACTAAGATAGTCCTTAAGGCAAGCCATTTACCTTAAGCTTCCAAGTTCCCTTTTCATTCCCTTTCTCTTCCTCCTTGACTCATGCTCCATCCTTTCTTCTTGTTCCTAGTTTCAAAATCGGCCAAGCTACAGCCATTACCCAAGTATACACAACAATACTAATCAATCTCTAATTCTTGAATTAAACCCTAGAATTTTCAAGAGAATGTTTGAAGTTCAAAATGAGGAGTTACCTTCCAATCTCTAGTTGAAGTGTTTGGCTAATAGAGCAACAATATTCCAGCTCCCAAATTGAAGCCAAAACCGGCTGGAACAAGGGCAATAATGGGGCTCAAACTCTAGAATTTTCGGTAGTCAAAGAAAGGCTAGAAAATGAGGGTTTTGAACTACTTTCTTACTTAACCAACCACAAAGGAGTTGAAGGAGCTAACAATGGTGTTCTTCAAGCCTTCAATGAGCTTCACCCATGGAGATGAAAGTGGTGATTTTCGAATTTTGAAAGGATGGAAATGTGCTCCAAATGAGGGGAGTCTAGTGGTGTAATTATTTTTGTATTTCAACCTTGTTTAAGGCATGAAAATAGGAGAAGAAGAGAGGGCTGGTGTGAGCTTGTGAAATCGCCATTGTATGGCTGGGAGGAAGGAGATGAGTTCAGAAATAGAGGAGGGAGTACGTGAGACACAAGAGAGGATAGGAGAGAGAGTATAAAAGGTGAGTTTTGTACTTTATTTTACTTTTTTTACTTTGTTGACTTTTCAACTCTTTTTATTTCCTTTTGTCATTTAATTAATAGAGAGGGGAGGCTGCTTTAATTATCCAAAACCGGCCCCCACTGTATACACATGCCGGAGCAGTTTTCGTCTTTTACAGAAATCGCTCGTTAATTTACCCGGTTTGGCACTATTCACTAACCGGGCCCGTTTTTCGGATTTTTCTCGTTTCTTTATTTTATTGGTTATTAAGCTTCCATTAATGCTTAATTATTGTTATTTAATGATTTATAATTTTTACGGGTTCGTTTGATCGCTTAAATCACGTTTTCAAGTTTACTCGAAAAACATGCGCTAAAGCCCTTTTAGCGTTTTAATACCTTTCTTGGATCCGTTTTCTTCGGGAATCATTCCCGTATACTAATTTAGGCATGAATGAGCCTTAGGAATCCTTACGATACTATAACCGAGGTCTCGTACCTCCTATGGTTATTTAACGCTTGTTTTAGCGTTTTCCCGCTTTCTAAGCGTTTTTCTCATTTCTTTTGGATTTATTTTCCTTACCAAAATTACTTAGGCACTATTAGGCCCTTAAATAATATATTAAAATATTCTAATCACCATATTTAAGTTCGGGGTATTTCAGGCACTCTTCTATTAACCCCTTTGGCACCCAACACGTGACGATATTCATTCTTCTTCGCACTCGCTGATCGGCGTCATGATACTCCTATTACCAAGTAACACATAATCAAGATGATTAAAAATATACGTATGTAAACATATATACCATATATATAATAGTTAATTTTTAAAAGTTAGTACATACCTTCGTTTCCATCTTCTTAGCATAGAACTCCTCCCACTTCTCTGGGTTATTGGTGTGTAGATCTCCCAAGGCTGGCGTGTGTTGCCGTCAGGTCTCTTTAGCTTCTTGGTGATGAACAACTTGACCAAATCATGCTTATGATTTGAAAATTTCTTGCGCATCATCCCTTTGACCATGGTGTAGTACTCACTTTCTGCAGGTATTTGATATCGTTTCTGCATATTACCATAAATGAAACAAATGTTAGTTATGGATACATACAAGTTGTATTAAAAAATACTTTAACTATTGTTTATTTACCTGTACAATCTCAAACATCTACTTCTTCAGTCCTTCGTCAACCTGAGGCCAAGTGAGGGGGATATCTCAATACTCTCGCACTATGATGCCTAGCTTTGTAGTGAAGTCTCCATCCCATTCCTCAGTCAGATGTAGATACTCATTAAACTGCAGCGACTTTGACTCTATCTTTTTCACCTTGAGAGCTTTCGTAGGTCCTCGAGGTTTTACGTTTCTCATCGGTGGGATTTGTGATCCATAAGATCCAGCCTATGTGTCCTTAGTTGGCACAGTGGGCAACCCAATCTCATCCAGGCCATGGCCCCCGTTAATGTCTAGTTAAGTCCTCTTCAATAAATAATTATTGAATTTGAGTATTTTTCATTTGAACAAAAAAAATATTTTTGTAAAAAATCCTAGAAGAAGACACTTTTTAATGATTTATGTATTCTTTTAAGGTGTATGCAAAAATAATAATCTTGGACTATGCTTATAGATGAAGACAATTTGGAAACAAAAATGTTACATACTTTTAGTATGAACCATTATTTAAATATAATTTTTTTTATATTTACCATTTATAATTTATATAAGCTGTGTTCGGCATGGTTGTTTTATATGTGACAATATATTATTGGAATAGAATGTAGGATCCATGTGGGACCCACGTGAAACCCACACGAGGACCACCCAAAACAACCAAGATACTACCAATGCCGAACGCAGCCTATAGGGTTTCTTCTTTTTTTTTACCCCTAAAAAATTGAAATTTCAAGACTAGCTAGTCCTGACTAGAGGGATTCAGATCCAAGCCACTCACATCATCCATTGTTCTTTAAAGTCCACTCGGGTCCGGAATATGAGTTCGACAGGAGTAATCCATCACAAGCAAGGATAGTGGTTGTGGTAATCGCTGGATGCGTGATCATCAATAGTTAACTCACTCTGATGTTTGTATTCACGATGAGAAACATATAGGTTAATTGGGATCTTTAGGAGATCTACAATGGTGGTAAAGAGTTTCCTAATACATTTTTAAGTGTTTTGTCATCTTAAAATTATATTTTTATTACTTGAATAACTATCGTAATACGATTGCTGAGAATGTGTGAGCTGAGAACTACCCCTAGAACGCATTTTGTGAGGTGCTAAGAGGCAGTGCCAAGCAAAAGCTTATAGAAGAAACATATGAGAGACACCAATTTATATAATAATAAAAAAAAAGGCCAGGAGAGACACATAATTAATTATGTTAAAGAAGAGATGACACAAGAAATTAGAAGTAGCTTCACAAAACACTTTCACATTTCAATGATTCAATTCCAAGCCTAACCCATTGAAACTACTTCTAGACACAACTAACAACTACGCAAACACGGTCACTTTTTTTTTTTTTTTTTAGTTAGACACATAGCTTAGCTGTATATATGTATTTGGTGAGATCATAATAGGCGTGTGAAGATAACACAAGCTACATATTGCCAAATTCTGGTAATCATCAATCACCATTCAATTCCAATATAGAACCTATAACTTGACCCGGGACAAACTAGCTATCTACTTCTTGACCAAACCGGTTAATGGAATTGAGATATGATATGACGTACAGTTAGGCTGTAGGTTGTAAGCGCGGTAGGCCAATGATAGCTAGCTAGCTACACATGTTAGGGAAATAAGGACCCTCCCTCCCTCCACTTGTTTGCATTACCAATCGTAAAAAGCGTACACACAATTGGACAAATTTCGTACATTGTACGTACGTACGTACTTGACCAGTGTGTAGTTAGTTAGTTCCCTCGGAATCTCCCGGCGCGCGGGTTTCTTTTTTTTCTTTCGGTAAATTGCTAGTTTTGGTGGTGTAATGTTTATACATAGGGTTATAAAACAAGACAATATAATATTGAAAGTTTAATTAAATACTATATCTGAGCTGATGATGTACGGTAACATGTTAAAAGAGAACATCAACATGTGCGGCGGCACAGTAGCGCGCTTGTTCTGTCACTCACATAAGTAATACTACACATTTGGGTGTAACTAGTTATTGATATATAAATTATAAGCAGTGCAAGTGTCCTCCTTTCAATAAACAAATAGTACAAATATATTAAATATGCTTGTTATGTTATGTTATGAAAAACGCAATCGCATGCGTCTTTTTATCAAAACGTACAGCTGCAGAAGCAACATGCAGTCAGTCCCAACTTGTAACTTATAATTAATGTTATAATTAATATTTTATAAAATAATAAGCTTGTCTGTCTGTGTCATTTCCAGTCTGTATTGATTGGTCTAGTATTCCTTATATTGTAATGTGATTTCATTACAGTATGATTAATGAGTACTCACTAGTTAGTACAGTAGTATCTTATTCATATATGAAATCAGAAGCAAGCAGAGGTTTATCAACAACCAAAAAAGAGAAGAAAGTAGAGGTTGTATTTGTATAGTATTCTCTTGATGTTCGCGCAATTTGGTTTGACCGACTGAGCATGTTATATAACTAGATCTATATTACTGGAGAGATAAACCTTAAAACATTAATTAAGTATGGTTAATCACCCTCAAGGTACAATCAACTAGATATATATGACGTATTCAAACTTATATACCGTATGGAAAAAACTTGACAATACATATTCTAATACTAGCTAGGTAGTAATACACATGTACTATATATATAACGGTATGATTTTCTTGGCAATATAGTATAAGTCACTAATAACTAGTTTTTCTAGCTGAAAATACAATCTTCATCACCAAACACCCCTCAAATATCTCTTTCCTTGACATCTCTTAAAATTCTTCATGTGAAAACAGAGAGATAGAGTCAAGCATATCTATCGTGAATAGGGAATTCATCCCCTGTACGTTTAATATTTTTTTCATTGTGAAAAAAATAACCATAACATACCAGCAATTATGAATTATTTTATTAAAGAATACGGGTAATTAATATATACTCCTCCTATTCTAATAATAATTAAAAAAAAAAAAGAGTATAAGTAGAAAGATAGATACAAAAAGTCTAAAACGACTTATAATTTGAACATAATTCTAAAGCATAAAACGACTTATATTTAGAATAAGAGGGAGTATATACAAAGATTAGTCAGGAGTTAGAAGAGTCCCCATTCATACGACAGGATGAACTTATGTATATACACGGGTTTTAATCTTATTATGTATATATACGCACACAAACAAAGCATAATTAATGAATCCTGAACCGAGCCACATGCCTCAGCACATGTATATGATATAAAATCAAGTGCAACATATGGTTGTCTTCTCCTCTCTATGCTGTTTCTGATTCATCAACCTCATGCACATGATTATATATACTTTCTGGCCATTGATCGATCTAATGTAATAATCTTTTGTCCACTGGTACCTAGTTTTCCCGGCCAGATCATGAGATTCCATCATTAAGAAAAAAAAAACATAAATTTATATCTTTCTAGTTATCCATAAATTGATAAATCACATCGAAATAGAAGTTTAACCACTTCTCGTTAACGGTTCTAAATGAATTGATTAGAGTTATTAAATTTGACTAATCATCAATCCGGTTAACCGAATCGGTTAACTGTTTATTTTTATTTTTATTTATAAGTAACCGGTTAACTGTTATGAAAAGAAAGGTGCCCAAAGAGATTTATTATAGGGTAATGACGTAAAAAATTACAACTCTAGTCTGACAAGAAATTGAATGAAATAAGTAGTATCATTATAATATTTTCTATTTCTTTCATACCCTTTTGTGATTCTATTATGGGGTCGTTCGGTGAGGACGATGAAAAAATAGGGTGATTAATCTCAACATTAATCGTACAACAAATCGTTAGATTAAGGTGGGATTTCACTTTCTGTTCTTCACTGCGATTCAAAAAGTAATACCCATTCCAGTACAAAGACAAGCTTACCCCCTCATGATTATGGGGAATGAAAAGTCTTTCAATGTGTGGTACGAAAGGAGTTTGTCGGTAACAAAAAGTGAAGGTATAACTGTAAAGAGGAAGTAGCTTAAGCGCATTTATTTTTCCAAACGCAGGTTATTGAAGCTTTATAAATAAGCTTCCCTACCAGCAAAACGCGTAGACAAATCGTGCAAATGTCCAATCCGACATCAAACATTAAGGTGTCTTAATGCAGATTTATCACAGTAAGCGTGCAAACGAACGGACCCTATATCCCCCAGCTAAAAACACACGCTCTAGCCTCCAAAATTGTGAGAGCCTATGAGGTGAAACAATGAAGAAGAAAAGAAATCGGGTACTGAGATTTAGAGAGGAAAGAGTATCGGTACATATTATATGGCAAGACTTATTGTATGTCACTACAGACTAACAGCTAGGAGTATATATAGCAGGACGCTAACTATCGGACTAAACAACAAAACATATACCAGCTATATTAACTATACATGTTACACTATATGACATAGCAAACTAGTCCTAACAAAAATAGCCACATCACTAATCAATTGCATATAATTCCCAACCAATTACATTTAACCCCCTTAGGACACCCTTTAGTATGATTAGTGGTCATGCTTTTTTTTGCTAAAGGTATGTATGTTAGAAAGGAGACTATTTCAACACAATGTAGGCTACTTTGTGAGAAACCAAGAAATACCTCATCTATTATTTCAGAGTATATTTACTCCGTGTGTGAGAGTTTCGTATATGAGTATATGCGTATGTGTATTTGGATTACAGAGGGTACCGCATATATATAGTGTTACATGTAACACTTATGAGTGATAAGGGGACAAACATATAAACCTAATATACATGCTAGAAACGTACATAAAATATCCCTATATACATTCTAACACCCCCTCTCAAATCTTGAACCTCTAGTTCATGGTTTGTAGTAGATGTAATCCTATTCGATGCAGCATGTCTCTGTAATCCTTTCCTGGAAGGGACTTAGTCATGAAATCTGCAATCTGGTCTCTGTTGGATATGTGTTGTACAGAGATCATTCCTTCTGATATTTGTTGACGAACGTAGTGTATGTCGATCTCAATGTGCTTTGTTCTTTGATGCAGAACTGGGTTCTTAGCAATATACACTGCTGACATGTTGTCACATCTAACTGGTATCGGCTCCACATTTGAAACTTCAAATCCATGGATTAGTCTGCTCAACCATGCCAATTCAGCTGTCACCATTCGCATAGCCCTATACTCAGCTTCAGCTGATGATAGAGATACACTTGCTTGTTTTTTGGATTTCCAAGAGATTGGACTTCCTCCTAGAAAAATATAAAAACCAGAAACAGATCTTCTAGTGTTTGGGCAAGATGCCCAATCACTGTCACAATAAGCTGTTAGTTGAAAATCAGAAGCATTATTCAATAATAACCCATATGACAGTGTACCTTTCAAGTATCTGATTGTGTGCAGTGCTGCGTTATAGTGTGTTTCTGTTGGTTTTTGCAAGAATTGGCTCAAAAGTTGGACAGTAAAACTGATATCAGGTCTGGTATGCAGTAGAAAATTTAGTTTTCCAACTAAACTTCTGTACAATGTTGGATTATCCATGTATTTTCCAGAATTGGTAAGTAGTTTGGTTCCAACAGGAAGTGGAGCAGAGACAGTTTTTGTTTCTGTGTAATTGTGTTCTGCTATGATATCAGAACAAAATTTTCTTTGTGTTATGATTAAGCCTTTTTCATGGTGAATGAATTCCATCCCTAGGAAATAATGTAACTTGCCCAGATCTTTGATTTTGAAGGTCTGATCAAGTTTCTGTTTGATGTGATTGATTTCCTTTTGACAGTTGCCACAAAGGAGAATGTCATCAACATAAATGGCTAGGAACGTTACAGTTTTTTGTGTTTTCTTAGAAAACAAAGAGTAGTCATTTTCTGATCTGGTATAGCCTACTTGAGATAAAAAGTCACTAAGTTTGGAGAACCATTGCCTTGATGCTTGCTTTAATCCGTATAAGGATTTCTTTAGCTTGCAAGCATTTAGGCCAGTTTCAGTTTGGAGACCCTTAGGGATTTGCATATATATGTCTTCATGCAGATCCCCATGAATAAAAGCGTTGTTTACGTCTAATTGATCGGTGATCCAATGTTTTTTAGTGGCTACAGCAAGTAGGGTTCTGATAGTAGACATTCTAACTACTGGTGAAAATGTTTCTGTGTAATCTAGCCCGAATTTTTGAGTGAAACCTCTAGCTACAAGTCTAGCTTTATGTCTCTCAATGGTTCCATCAGCCTTTAATTTTGTTTTGTATACCCACTTGCAACTAACAGCCTTTTTATGCTTTGGTAACTTTACAAGATCCCATGTGTTGTTGGATATTAAGGCTTGTAGTTCTTTCTTCATAGCTGCATTCCAATGAGCATATTTTGAGGCTTCTTCATATGTGGTAGGGTCTGTCTGATGAAGAAGGTTCTCATAATGTGTATCATTTTGGATTGTACAGGTATACTGAGGAGGAATATCAGTGAGGGACAGAAAATCTAAACTGGTTTGCTGGATTTCATTTCTCCTAGAACTATTCAGTCTATTTGATAGAATAGTTGTAAAGGAGTCTGGAGGATTTACTGTGGTGCTAGAAGTGTAATAATCTTGTAAATAGGTGGGAGTAGTTTTTGTTCTTGTGGAACGTCTAAGTGTAGGTTCAGAAACCAGATTTTCTTCATTTTCAGAAGAATGTTGTTGGTCAGAATTGTGAGGAGATTGAGAAGTGGTATTATTTTCAGGAGGGCTACTGCTGGTATGATCCAGTTGTGGTGGATCTTCATCAGAGTCATAAAGGGGACCAGAAATAGGTGGTGTATCAGATGCAGTGGCATCAGAGGGAACATATGTGTTAGGATGATGGAAGGGGAAGGTGGATTCATGGAACATAACATCTCGTGAAATGATAATTTTCATATCTTTCAGCCTTAAAAGTTTATATGCCTTCTGATTTTCTGCTAGACTAAGATAAATGCAAGCTTCGGATCTTGGGTCAAACTTTCCTTTATTTTTGTGTAGAATTGTTGCATAAGCTAGGCATCCAAAAACTTTCATTTTTGTGTAATCTGGTTTGTTTCCATAAAGGATTTCATATGGAGTTTTTCCTTCTAGAGCCATTGAGGGTAATCTGTTAATTATCTGTGTGGCAGATAAAATACATTCACCCCAATATGATATTGGAATCTTAGATGTGAAATATATGGCTCTAGAAGTTTCAGCCAGATATCTATGTTTTCGCTCCACAACACCATTTTGTTGTGGAGTATATGCACATGAAGTTTGGTGGATGATGCCTAGGTTTTTATAGAAAAGTTTCCCTTCTTGAGAAGTTCCTAGTTCAAAAGCATTGTCTGAACGAATTATTTTAATCTTTTTGTTGAACTGTCTGTCTATCATATATATAAAATCTTTGATATAATGAAATGCTTCTCCCTTGTGGGTTAGAAGTTTTACCCATATGGCTCTTGAAAAATCATCCACTATGCTTAAGAAGTATTTCTGATTGTTATAGGTTTTCTCCCTAAAGGGGCCACAAATGTCTAAATGTATCAATTCAAAAATCTCCTTTGTAGTAATAGTGGACCGAGGAAAAGGGAGCCTATGATCCTTAGCAAGATGGCAAGAATCGCAAACAAAATCAGAATCAAAAGTTCTTTTATTTTTAGCCCTAAATTGTAAAGTTTTTGCAAAGGGGTATGGCCCAATCTTTGATGCCAGATAACAACACTATTTTGAACAGAAGTCGATGCTGTTACATTCTCAGAAGAAGCATTACAAGAAGAATTGTGTTTTCTATCAGAAATCAAAGCTTTTCTATTTTGAATGAAACTAGACAGACAATCTTCATCCAGGATGTACAAACCATTTGTTTCTATGCCTAACAGCATGCAAGTCGGAGAGTCAAGGTCCTGTAGCATACATTTATTCACAGAGGTTATAAGATAACTGTGTATTTGCTGTAAAAATTTTCGAGCAGACAATAAATTAAACTTAAAAGACTTGACATGATAAACATTCAACATAACAAAATTTGGAGTTATTTTCACATCTCCAACCCCTTGTATCAAACCAGGGTGACCATCAGGCATGGTTACCCTGTGATTGCATTCTTTATAGGTGTTTCTGTCAAACATTGAAATGTTGCCACAGACATGGTCTGTGGCGCCAGTATCTATGATCCATTTATTTTCAAGACTCAAACCTTTAGCCACGTTTAAAACATAATCAACACATTTTAAGTTTATAGGTATGGAATTCAGACCTGCGAACTGATTGTATGAATCAGTTCTGTTCTTGTAGCCTATTCCATCTTCGTTTTGGAGATAAGCAGCCAAACTGGTGAGTTGTTGTTGAGATAAACCAGGGACATCCATTGTCTGATTCTTGAGATAACCCTTAATTCCTTCCAGTTGTTGATGACTCATGCCCGGAACAGGTGAGCTTCCTGTTGGATCTTGGTTTGTAGGGCTTTCTGGCATCAAGGTACCTCCTAGACACTTCTTTTCCTTTGTCTGCTTCCAATAGCTAGGGAAAGTTCCTTTCACCCAATAACACTCCTCATACAAATGTCCTAATTTTTTACATTTCGTGCATCTGGGTCTTTTGTCATCTGGTTTGGCTTGATTAGGGTTTTGTTTTCTTTGGAGGTTTTGGGTGCGATTTGTGGAGGATTGAAAGGTAAGGGTGTCATTCTCGCTCATTTTCAGATCTTGGTTATTTTTGTGGTTTTCCTCTTCTTTAGCCATAGCGTAAACCCTTTCTATGTCAGGAAGGGAGACATTACGAGAATAGAGCTACGTATGGTTTGATAATTTGGGTTCAGACCCATCAAGAAATCGATTACCTTCTCATTTTCAGTGATTGTTGCCGATTTTGATGAAGCGTCGCAAGAACATACTGGGTAATTAGCTATTTGTTCGTACTCATTCCAAAGTGTTACCCAGTTTGTGTAGTATGTGTTCAGATCATCGTCATTCTGCTGCATCTTTCTTGCTTGTTGTCGAATGGCGTATAGGCGAGTTCCACTTGCACGGTCGAATCTCCGGCAGAGGTTTGCCCAGATCTGAGCAGCTGTGGGTAGAAATATGACGGACTTGCGAATAGAGTCTTCTAAAGCGGTGAAAATCCACCCCATTACCATTCCGTTCGCCTTTACCCACGCATCTCTTCTTGCTCCTTGGTAATCTTCCTTTCTGACGGTCCCATCTATGAACCCTAATTTCGACTTGGATACGAGACCGACGAACAAATTTTGTTTCCAGTCGAGAAACCCCTTGCCATTAAACTTGTACGCTAACTGCATGCCCGGGTAATCTGACGGGTGGATGTAGAGCTCATCGGTGACGACGATCCTTCCTTCTTTATCCTTGCTCGAATCGGAGTTTGAGCTGGATTCTTTATCTGGTTTCTCCGAGATTAAAATGCCTTCTTCGTCTTCAGGTTTCTTTACTGGATCAGCCATTTTTAGGAGATTCAAGAGAAATTTTGGTAGAAGCGGAAGATGGATTAGACGAATTGAAAAAACGAAGATGGAATAGTTTGAGCGGAATAGAGGAATTCTTGATTTTCTCGTCGCTCTGGTACCATGTGAGAAACCAAGAAATACCTCATCTATTATTTCAGAGTATATTTACTCCGTGTGTGAGAGTTTCGTATATGAGTATATGCGTATGTGTATTTGGATTACAGAGGGTACCGCATATATATAGTGTTACATGTAACACTTATGAGTGATAAGGGGACAAACATATAAACCTAATATACATGCTAGAACGTACATAATATCCCTATATCATTCTAACAATTCATAACTTTCCACTTCATCATAGCATTCGGAGAGTCAAACAAATATTTCAGTTAAGGCTAAATACCGATTTTGTAGTCTCGACGTGAAGAAGAGGAATGTATATCCCTCGTCCGCTTGCACCCGTGCGGA